>CM062827.1:3134606-3459076 GCA_031772345.1 Himalopsyche anomala
GTTTGTTTTTGTGCGTGTGAGTGATGTTCGATTGTGTCCCCGTTGTCTCTCGCTTACTGTCTTGTGGTAATATTTTGAATAATCTCGAGAATAGAGATATACTCTCCTCTAACTAAGTATATCGAAGAGTCGTAGATTTGATGTGAACATGTGTAATGTACACTGTTTGTTTTGACTATTCGTAGTGAGTAGATGTCTCACGTGTGTGTGATATATGTGTTGTGTGGTATTGTTTTTCTCCTGTTGGTCATAGAGTGAAATGTCCTGAGAGAAGATTGATTCCGCTTCTTATCTCCTCGAGAATGTTTCCTTTGTGTTTGTGTATGTGAAATATAGACATATTAGTTAGATACTATTGATAGTATTTTGTCTTCTTAGTATGTCTCTAGTTGACTCGTAGGTCGTCTGTGTGACTATCGTGCTAGTATCTAGAATCTCTCGAGATTGCTGCCTCATTAGTTCTGAGTGTCATATACATTGTACTTGTGATCTAGACAGTAGAGCGGTATAGATGTCATGATCTGTGGTGTGTACTCTCTTCACACTACCCTCCTGTCCGCATAGAAGAGAGGAGAGCGGAGTGAAGAGAGAGAAGTCACATATATAACTGAGTGCCATTGCAGTGTGATACTTGAGTTTGTATATAGAGTGTACTCGCAAGGACCGACAGCTAACTAGAGACTGTCAATGTGTGATACACTGAATGCTATCTTCGGCTACTATGTAGAGGAGTATAAGTTGACTAGATTATGTGTTTGAAACTCTTAATGTCAGATGAGTTTCTTGACAAGAATGATAATGAATATACGTTGATATGTGATAGTATCTGAAGCATGAATTGGGCGTGAGAGAGAAATAGAGAGAAATATGTAGTCCATAATTTGTACTCTATTAATCTCACCGAGCGTCGGATGTCGTAGCAATGAGACTATCTCAAAATGGATTAAGTGAGTTAGGATGCTTCTCTGTTTGTTCTACTCTAATCGATTTAGTGACAGCTTATAGTTGTTGCTAGAAAGAATAGTACTCACTCGCTGATTTAATATTGAGTTTTGTAGATATTTGTCGATGCGCCTGAGTGATATACAGTGTATAGTACTATATTGTAGAACTATGAGTAGAAGTTATGTGAAGAGATAATTCGCATCCCTAAAGATAAGAATATAGACGATAAAGGAAGATAACCTATGATCGCTCTAGCGCATTCTCATCTATGAAGAGTATAGCTAGTACTAGAGTGAAATATACGCTCACTGTGTAAAATTGTCGAATAGAGATCAGTGTAGTGTGTTAGATGTTGAGTTGTTCCGTAGAAGTTTTGTTCTAAGATTTTCAATGAGTATGTAATATCTGTAGTAGATGTGAAGAAAATCGCAGTGAATCTTCGAGCAGCGTTACTGTGTTGTTCCTCCTTATTGACATTGATAGTTGTATTCTTAAGAAAAGCTGTGATCGAGATAGAGTCTATATATTGAGAGGGTGTTGTATTGTCTCTTGGTGCCGAGTGCTAGAGTAAAACTTTTAGTGCAATAGAGCTCTGTCTCGGGCGTGTGAATCCTGTGAGATAAAGTTAATAAGAGAGGTGTAGAGGTGTGTGTACTCATGTGGCTCGCCTTGTCGTCACTCGAAGAGTGAACATCGAGTGTAATATGGAAATTTAGGCCTTTCCACCAAGTATTGACAGTGAACGCCCTAAAAGTGATTACGTTGTCCGCGAAGTTTTGACAGTAGAGTATAAACACATTAAAAGTGAACTGTTCATATTCCCTAATTCTGAAGTAATGCTCTAAAGACAATAGGTTAGCTGCGCAGAAATTTACAAAGCTACGCGGGCCAATCAAACATTAATTGAATAGTTGTCTTGGAGTTTTCGAAAACCCGGAATGAGTGCGAGGGGGCTTTCAAACTGCTTCGCGGCCGCGCGCGCGCGCAGCTTAAAGGGAACGTTGTTCTGAAATATGTTCATGACCGGCTCAGCTCAGAGTAGTTTTAGATTTATATTAACTGCCTTAAGCATTTACAATTGCAATTTTATTTGTAATATGATTAAATATATAGGGGCTGTTATAATATTGTACTAAGAACTTTCAGTTTTAAATTATGTGTGTGTGCACGAAACAATTATTTTTGAAGTCGCAGCAGATTTCATCATTGCATACAAAACCATGTCTGAATTTAAAATTATTGTTACAATGTTTTAATTATCAATCGCTAATCCTATTGAAAACTCGATGCAATAAATAAATACGTCAACTATACAAACTCACCTCACCTACGACTTCTTCAATTGGTTTTCAATTGTAACTTCATATCGGAACATATTATAAATTTGAATCATTCCCCGTCTGTCTGTGCTTTTTTTGTAAATATATATTTCGTCATTCACCAATGAAGAAGCCACACCTTTGCCTACGAATAAAGTTACCTGATAAAATGCGCATTGTCAGAAGATTATGCATATTCTTGGAATTTCGCAACCGTTTTTCATACGTTACGATGCATTTCCTGTAAACACTTCAATCCAATGTATTCAGTCATTTTAAATTATACTTTGCATGGCTGTAATTTTACATCACACGGTAAACTTTCATCGTTTACAAATGTAATTTTAAAATGAACACAGTAAAACAATATATATTAGTGTAAATTAGTGTTGGGTTTAAAGTATTCATTAATCACGTCTCTCAATTATTGATTCTGCACAATATAAAAAAAAATATATCAAAAAGATATTATTGTTAATAAACTAGACTAGAAATATTATTTTTGACTTAAGAATGAAGTTTATTAATATTAAGAATTATATTTATTATCGACCTTTTAAATAAATTGGAATAAAGTACAAAGGAATATTGTGTTTACATTAATATAATGCCTTCACACCAAGTATTGACGGTGAGCACCCTAAAAGTGAGAATGAAGTATTCAATGATGTTTATATTAATATTTGTGTAATTTCTTTATGGATCAGAGAACAAATGCTCGACAGCACGCATCCGATCTTAAAATGAGCTTTTTTAACATCAACATATTTACATGTTTACAACATACAATTTAGTTAGCAAGATTTAGCGGTTCGCGTAAGTTACTAGAATGAATTAGTGTTATAGAATCCGTATGTAAGTACAATGCCAAAAAAGATTTGCAATACCGAAATACAAAATCGGTATTTTATATTAAATACGGTGATTTTAGATGTATACGTAGTAAATGACAAATCAATACAATTGTAAAGTGCATTTTAATTAAATTGGTTTGCTTAGCGAGCGCGTCATCTTAGGTGGCGGGGCGGGGGGATATTCAAATTTTGACTGTTTCACGGCCAAGCCAATTTTTTCTACTTGGAAAGCCACTGCGATTTTGAATGAATGAAAAAGTTTAACGGGTGAGTGACCGGATTTGAACCAGAATTCCAAGACTGTCGGTCGTGATTTGGCATTCAGATGAACGCCAAGTACCCTTCTTGCGATGCACACGGTATTATTCAACGTTGCCTATGTGTGCATGGATCACGCCCAGGCGCGAAAACATTTAAATCTGAATCTCCGAACACATTTTTTAATTTCAATCTACAATTTGAAACTATAGAGAGCGGTTTCTTGGCAAGTTTTTTGGCCTTTTCATATAATTATTAAATACATATTTCTGCAGATACGGTGCCGGTATTGAGTCAGTATCGTCTATTCAGTATTTTCAAAGTACCTCTATTTGAAATATGCGGGTCAAAATATTATTACGAAAGATTTTGGCAAAATAGGGAAGTAGCTAATTCCACGGGAATTAAAAAATATAGTTGACAGTGATTTCCAATTTCATTTGACGTAATCACACCATCGTTATCACTATGACCAGTGTATATATTGTGCAGGGCTGTGGATTCGTGTAAAAAAAGACGACGCCGACTTCAGTTTTAAAATAAAAAACGATTCTGACTCTTGAGGAAATTTTTTGATAATTTAATTTTAACTTATATATACATCACTTTTAGGGTGTTCACTGTCAATACTTGGTGGAAAGGCATTATATTAGTAAAAACACAATAATCCTTTGTACTTCATTCCACTTTATTACAATACTACAATAAAGTGGAATGAAGTACAAAGGATTATTGTGTTTTTACTATTATATATACATATGTATTCCTTCAGATCATTTTTAGGAAACCAAGCATGCAATGTCAACAGTTTGGACTAATTTGTTTGAATACACATCATTTAAGAGTTCAAGTTCATCCGCGCATTTGAACGTCTGAATATGCCGAAATGCGAAACCCGGGTCGTTAGTGACAAAACATGCGTAAATGGACATAATTTGAATGATTCAAATTTAATCATCAAATATATTTTTAAAAAATAATTCGAGCCGCTCATTTTTTTACGACTCCGACTACACTGCCCTGATATTGTGTAATTAAATACAAAATTTGCATTTTTCACATTGTTTATTATTTTTAAAAATATAAATATCCTGGCCATAAATTGACCGTTGTCATCATTAAAATATTCTGATTGAATTCTGCAATTTTATGTAATAAAAAGTGCATAATATAATATCCGTAAAAAATATTTTTGTTTTTTTTCCGACTCGTGACTGTTAGTAAATTGAAAAAGGAATTTTGACACCGCGAAATGCCGCGGTGTTGCTATAAAAGAAAATAATGTCCCGGATTGCACCGGAATGCGATAAACCCACCTGCCGAGACGTTTTTTTTTTAACGGGAAACCACTTGTTGGATCACTGCATCAAAGTCTTCGAACATTTTTTTTAGTATTTTTATTTATAGTAATAAATATTTACAGCCATTATACGGTCACGATCAAGTGCATATATTGTAAGATTGGAAATTTTGAAAGTATTTTTTTATTTTATCTAATTCTTCCTCATTTAAACTACCAACATGAAAAATATGCATTTCCTATTGCAATTATTAATCTTCATCAAAATTTTTACGTAATTTTCATTTTTTTTTGCTTTCTTTATTTGCAATAAAAAAAATTTTCCCCAACTCAATTCCTACCTTCACAATTTAAATTTATAAAAATCCTCAGGTATTATTAATAATTAATGTTAATATAAAATATAATCCTAGCAAAAATCTTATGATTTGTATCTCTCTGTAAACACTTGTTAATAATAGGTTTGTAATAAATAAATAATAAAAAATTACAAAATATTTAATAATTCATCTCTACGGGTGTTCTATAATGATTAAACTGTTTTTATATGTTTTTAAAATTGGTGTTTTAATTAAAAACGCGGTGATGTAGTCAAAATACGTATTTTTACACGTTACCAAAACAAGTATTCAAGATTTATGATTACACGAAAAAAAATAAGCTTCGAAAAATTAAAAAAGAAATTTGTATTATTTATTATAAATCAATATATTTTCCCCAACATAAATCTATATTACGATCAGTGTTTGTTATTAGAGTCTATTATTATTGAAATATTATATTACATATTATAATGTTTTATTTTTAAAACCTTTTCGTCGTCTTATCAAAAAGGTAAAATTGACGGAAGTATAGCAATTTTTAACATTAAAGGGTCATCGACCTCTTCGATTAGAAATTAACATATTATTTAACATCCAAGGTCAGTTTCACGGAGTTTTTTCTCTCCTCGGACGGCAATCGTGAGAATTTTGTAGTAAATTCCAGATGCCAAGTTATTTTATTATTTAAAGCGAGTTATTACAGTGGTTCGTTTTAAGTTTACGGCTTGTTCCAAGGACTTCTGATAGTAAAAGTTTCAATCTTTTAATTTTGATTTATTTCACAACGTGTTTGACGCCATTTTGTTAACATAAAAATATAAAAGGCCTACTATTAAAATAATATATTGTATAAAAAAAACCCATGCGACGCGCCTAGATTGGAATTATTATTTATTTCCGTTTAAAGAAAAACAAGAATATTAATGTATTTATTGATTTGGCATTTACTTGGTAGAACTCCATTTTAATAGGGTAAAATATCAAGGTATTTCAGTTCTACAGTTTTTTAAAAAGTTAAAGGTTGATAGCTATTTCGGCTTACGCCATCGTCAGAACTATTATATTAATGTATATTGATTGCTTGACGCGTAGTAGATCTTCTACAAAACGTAAATTAGTAGATGCATAGATGCACGCAAACGTGAAAGTACAAAATCTATTATTATAAATAAAAAGTCGAAATAAATTACCAAACCATTTTATTGAAAAATATTTAAGAAAACAAAATAAATTATTGATTTATAAAAAATGGCTAGTACGTATATATATATAAGTAAGTCAGTTAATACACCGTCAATATTCAAATTGCAATGAAAAAAAAAATTAATACATAACAATATTTTATTTAAGAAATAATATAGTGATTTCATTCACCGGCCTGGCAACACCGACAGAGGAGGCCCGGCCGTTTCTCGACCCAGCTGATCTAATGTGTATAATATATGAACAGCTGTAGAGTCAGACAGGCTTCCACTCCACAGCGAACGAGACGGCTATACCGGTGTGCGTGCGTCTGAGCCAGCCATATGATCGCTTCAAATGTATGAGTGCGTTTTATAATAAACGTGTGCGCTTTGTATGGGAATCTGATTTTGACGTTTGTATTTGCGAATTGTGCGATTTGAAATTGGAAATATGCGCGACTTTCAACGGTAGAGCGCTGCAAAATATACCAAAACAATTTTATACTGCAGCCATTCAATATTTTTATTTATTTTACCGACGCCAAAACAAATTTTTAATAAAATATTATTTTGTCCATATTCATAATTATTTTTTCCGTTATTATTAAATTATTTAAATGTCTTTTTACACATTTTAAAAAAAATACAGCATTCATTTAAACAAATTCACTTAAAATTTTTGTTTATAACTTTGATCACTTAAAAATATTTAAAAATTTAAGGCCCCTTTTAATGTTGGTTATTATTTTTTCATACGGCAATTTTTGTGGTAATTTTATTTGAAGGTATTATTACAGTTTGTACATCGTTATTTTACATTGCATGTTATTAAAGCACGTGTATTTTATGCAGTGATTTTAATTACTTTAAATCGCCGGCTGGCATGTTAAATGATTTTATAATGTATTAAAAACAATGAGGGGGAGAGAATCAGTAATGTTCATTAAAATGTAATAAAACAGAGCCGCATTTTGTGGCATATAGATTTATTCGCTTAACATTATATTGTGTTTATAACAAATTATTGGATAAAATTACATTTAACTAGTGTCCCTAGCATTGAATTATAATTAAAAAATGAAGATACGTAATGTTACTCACATTAATTTAAATTATATTGTTCATTTCTATAGAAATATGAGTACACATCTATTGAAAAAAAAAAAAACTTATTTCTTAGACAGGGTAAGTATTCACCCGCAGTATAGCGCACAAGGACGGCACTGGACTCGCATTCTGACTGGACTACTTTTTTTTTTTTAAATAATTGAGAAAAGTATTTCACATCCATTTGTAGTTAGAAATCAAGGGTGTGAGGAAAAAAGAGATAACTTTCACCCTTGTAACTATTTTTTATTTTTAATTAAATCTAGAGGCAGCCTTTTTGTAAATATTTCAATCCACTATTAATTAGACAGTTAAAATGCAATGAGAATTCAATTCAAATGGGTTTTTAAAAAATCCCAACATTATTTATTCTCAAACCAGTCGATTTTATATAAATATTTATGAACAACATTACTATCAGCGTTCTTTGAATTTTAAAAATATTCATTTTAGTTTAAAGTAACTTAAAATTCACTATAATTCTACATAAAAAGTTATTATACATATTTGTATAAATCATAAGTATTAGTTTCGTACCTAGATTTTTATGTCATGATTAAAATAAAAATGATAAAAAGAGAATATCTTATTACATTGTTTTTTTTATTCACATCGTCTTCAACTAATTACTACATTTGTTAATAATTTTTCAAAGATTATTAGTTTGTCAGTTACAACTTTGAAAGCATTATTAATTGTGTATTAACTATCCTTAAGTATATGACAGTTTATTTTTTATCATTTTTCTTAATTCCAGTGAAATCCCTGTTAATATCAATATAAATACAGTTTTTATTGATATAAAATAACCGGTCGAGCGCGGAAAAGATTAAAATAATTCCGAATAATTTATATCATCGTTAAACACCATCGCACATTCATTTTTCAGCCCAAGTATCCAAAGTCATTACTCTCTCGTTCTTGCTGTCCTTGGCATATTGGTCTTTTGTACATAAAATGATGATTCTAATGTTGCTTTTTATAATCATTATTTTCTAAAAAAACGCAACGTCTTTCACGTTGTCACTTAAATTCAGAGGCGTAGTTACGTAATTATCACAGTAAACAAAGCTCAGCGGCCTTATCTATATATTAATAGTCGTTAATGTCCGTCCGTCCGTCCGTCCGTCTGTCTGTCCGTCTGTCTGTAAATTGTCCCCGATTTCCCCTTCCCCTCCTCCGCCCCAGCCACGCTGTCAACATTTTTTTATTCATACTAAAGAGATACTTTTTTCGTTTGTATATTATGGTCGCGATTTCGCCTATTCGATGACGTCAAGAAAGACGGTCCCCCTCCCCCCCATCCTGCCCCGCTGTCGTCATTAATTCATTTCTTCATTTTTCTCTGACGTCATGAGTGAATTTTTGAAATCATGACATTTTTATTTTATTATGTGTAAAAACAATTAATTTTCAAAAAATATTCTCTCCAGCTGTGGGATTCGATACCATGCCCCAATTTTCATGCGCGTCGTTCGGACGGCTTACACACTGGTCTACGAATCCTCTTGAGAAAAGCGATATAAAAACTTTATATAATTTAAATAATACAAAGCAAAAAATAAGAACGCGTTTTAAGTGAACTAATAATGACATCTGTGGGTGAAATCTTGCACTAAACGATATTGAATTCCAAGATTTCCACCTGCAGGGTTGTGAACGGCTATATAGGGCTGCTCAATTATATATAATAATTTAATTAACTATTTATTTATATATATACGAAAAATGGTTGTTAGCAAATTTAAACATTATTCCAAAAATTAAATAATTTACGAGGTCTATTTCTGCTAATAGAAAAAATAATTGTTAGCAAACTTAAACATTATTCCAAAAATTAAGTAATTTACAAGGACTATTTTTGCTACTATGAAAAATAATTGTTAGCAAACTTAAAAATTATACCAAAAATAAAATAATTAACGAAATTTCTGCTTCTAAGAAAAATGGTTGTTAGCAAACATAAACATTGTTCCAAAAATTAAATAATTTACAAGGTCTATTTCTGCTAATAGGAAAAATAATTGTTAGCAAACTTAAACATTATTCCAAAAATTAAGTAATTTACAAGGACTATTTTTGCTACTATGAAAAATAATTGTTAGCAAACTTAAACATTATTACAAAAATTAAGTAATTTACAAGGACTATTTTTGCTACTATGAAAAATAATTGTTAGCAAACTTAAAAATTATACCAAAAACAAAATAATTAACGAAATTTCTGCTTCTAAGAAAAATGGTTGTTAGCAAACTTAAACATTATTCCAAATATTAAATAATTTACGAGGTCTATTTCTGCTAATAGGAAAAATAATTTTTAGCAAACTTAAACATTATTCCAAAAATTAAGTAATTTACAAGGACTATTTTTGCTACTATGAAAAATGGTTGTTAGCAAATTTAAACATTATTCCAAAAATTAAATAATTTACGAGGTCTATTTCTGCTAATAGGAAAAATAATTGTTAGCAAACTTAAACATTATTCCAAAAATTAAGTAATTTACAAGGACTATTTTTGCTACTATGAAAAATAATTGTTAGCAAACTTAAAAATTATACCAAAAACAAAATAACTAACGAAATTTCTGCTTCTAAGAAAAATGGTTGTTAGCAAACTTAAACATTATTCCAAATATTAAATAATTTACGAGGTCTATTTCTGCTAATAGGAAAAATAATTGTTAACAAACTTAAACATTATTCCAAAAATTAAATAATTTACGAGGTCTATTTCTGCTAAGAAAAATGGTTGTTAGCAAACTTAAACATTATTCCAAAAATTAAATAATTTACGAGGTCTATTTCTGCTAATAGGAAAAATAATTGTTAGCAAACTTAAACATTATTCCAAAAATTAAGTAATTTACAAGGACTATTTTTGCTACTATGAAAAATAATTGTTAGCAAACTTAAAAATTATACCAAAAACAAAATAACTAACGAAATTTCTGCTTCTAAGAAAAATGGTTGTTAGCAAACTTAAACATTATTCCAAATATTAAATAATTTACGAGGTCTATTTCTGCTAATAGGAAAAATAATTGTTAGCAAACTTAAACATTATTCCAAAAATTAAGTAATTTACAAGGACTATTTTTGCTACTATGAAAAATGGTTGTTAGCAAATTTAAACATTATTCCAAAAATTAAATAATTTACGAGGTCTATTTCTGCTAATAGAAAAAATAATTGTTAGCAAACTTAAACATTATTCCAAAAATTAAGTAATTTACAAGGACTATTTTTGCTACTATGAAAAATAATTGTTAGCAAACTTAAAAATTATACCAAAAATAAAATAATTAACGAAATTTCTGCTTCTAAGAAAAATGGTTGTTAGCAAACATAAACATTATTCCAAAAATTAAATAATTTACAAAATTTCTGCTATTACGAAAAATAGTTGTTAGCAAACTAGAACATTATTCCAAAAATAAATAATTTACAATTTAAATACTGCAGGGCAGGGCTGTCGATATACGCCCCGAGATATTTCTTTTACTATCAGAATTTCTGGATTATTCAATAAATAGGTTAGTAATTTATTTTTCACGCCAGTTACTTTTCTGACTACTTAAAAATGCAACAAAAATCTCTCCGTTGAGGTCAACGGGCTTACAGCTAGTTATAAATTATTAAACAATTTGATGCACACGTGTATTATAATTATATTAGACAAGCAATTCAAAATTACTAAAGCTAAATCACTAAAGCATTAATTTGACATTAGTCATATTCTTGTATGTCTTTATTTATGTTCTGAACCAAACAAATATTCAATTTGTTCTTAAATATTGTATTTGAACAATTTGAATGTGTTCATTGTCTATACATAGTTGAAATTCATTATTAATATGAAATAAAACATTTGTTTTAATTCTACATTTATTTATTAGGCTCAGGACAAGTTTTAATCATCACGAGAATTTGTAGTATAACGTTGAATTTATTGTCAGTGACCTTTCTTGCTTAATTGATTTTTTTAATGCGATAATTAATTTGTAAGAGGTCTTAATCATTATTAATATAGTCGGTTGAGTGTCACTGACTCGTATTTTGAATCATTATATTTAAATTCTTTTAATTTTTCTATTGCCAATTGTTTGCTAGTACACCCTTATTAGTTTTGTAGAAATAACTATGTATTAATAATTTATGTCTATCAGTATGTATGTAAAAACAGTGTTTTGTTTTTAAGTGTATTTAAAAATAAACCACAGCTGCTTTTGTACAGATTATATGATATGAACGAACACTTTTGTTTAATGTAATTACCTTTCCCGTTTCTACTTAAAATTATCAGTTAACACTTTTAAAATTATTGCAAACCAATGTTTGAATTTTTAAACTTAACTTTTCATTGTACATAATGTCATATCTCCTGATTGATCTGTTAAAGATGATTGATTTGAACGAAGTGTAGATAACCATAAAAATGTTTTTTTACCAGCCAATGTAAATAGTTCGTTACATTGTGTTCACCGGCTTCGTGTAACGCTATTTTATGGGCCTTATACGCCACTGAAGTCTTCTGTCATAAAAAGCATTAACTTGACGTAAACGTTATTGCAATATAATCTGTAAATAAATTCCCAATAAATATACAGCAAACATTTTAATGCCTCAACTTCTAATTACGGCACGTTTATGAACGTCTTCTTTGGTGGTATTGATTGTTTTAAACGTACGGTTTGGCTTGACAAATGACAGTCGTTATATTGTATACAATATCGGCGAGACGATACGAGCATGGAAAAAATTGTTTAAAAAAATGCAGGGTTGCCAGTGCATATCGAAAACATTTCCATGCAATGTATTTTTGCACGCGCGCACTCAAAATTAATTTATACAATTAGTCTACAACATGTAATCTTTCTTCCAATGTGGTACCTGTCAATTCTTGGTGTAAATGTATTTGTATTAAAAAAAAAACAACTCATTATGTATATTAATTCTACATTTATTTTTGAAATAAAGATCAGAACCGGCTTTAATCATCACGAGCAGGAAAAACAACTGATGAAAATACAAAGTTCAATAAGACTAACAACAATCAATTGTAGTATAAGTAAGAAATATAATTTATTACATAATTATAATTTGGTCCATTATATATTTAATATACAGTAAAACCCCCATTTACACTATAGTCGGGACCGTGTAATTGGGGGTAGTGTAATTGGGGGTATGAATCTCAAAATTAAGGATTTGTTTTTTTTCCGCTGAAAACGCAAAACTTAAGATATTGCATGCGAAATTCGTCAGTTATTTGAAAGGACATGAACTGTTTTTATTCAATGGTTCATATTCATAAATTTAATGTTAAATTTTTCATGGCGTATTTTAAAATATATAATAATTTATCATTTAATGTTCAATTATACATTTATAAATTCTTAATTTGGGCATATTCAATATTCAAATGACAACCCTAGATAAAGCGCGATACTTAATTTCCCTGAATTTTGTCAAACGAATCGCGAAACGTGTGCTGCGTCCATACTGTCCACCCTCAATAGCCCCCAAATATCTTTGCCTCGAGTTCCCACAAAACGGCCTCACTGTCCTCATTTCATAACACACTATCTCCGTTTTCACAGCTGAGATAAGTCACTGTGTAAAACGATAGTTAAATTATTATTTTTATTTAGCAGATGTATCGTATGACGTCTGCACGTTTGAAATTATTATTTATTCGTTATATTATCATATTACGCAATGCGAATTTGTCATCTTTAGTATTACTTCAAGCCAAATTCATCAAATAAATTGATACTGAATGAATGAAAAAGTTTAATTCCAATCAATAGAACCTATACAAATACAATTCGGGAATCTTTTCAATCATATAATAAACTTGTTCTAATAATGTAAAGTAATGAAATATAAAACATTATTTAAGGAAAGACTTCTGAAATAGGATTGTTTGATTTAACTGTACAGTAAAACCCCCATTTACACTATAGTCGGGACCGTGTAATTGGGGGTGTGAATCTCATACAAAATTAGGGATTTGGTTTATTCCGCGAAAAACGCAAAACTAAGATTTCCCTTAGTTTTGAAAAAAAAACGAAATATTTAGTTACCAAGTGATAAAATCCAAAATCCCCACATAGGCAGTCGCCCGCTATACGTGTATAGCCTGGCACGTGTTGAATACGCAGACGCTTGCCAACATTTGACTGTATGTGCGGCACAGACGACTGTCTCGTAGTAACTAGAATGGAATGCGACCGTGCAAGTGGGGGATTTGCGGCGAATATTTCAAGCCAGCGCGTAATTCGGGGTTGTGTAATTGGGGGTTCCACTATACATTCTTTTTAAATTTGAGATTATTATCTTAATTAACGGGATAATCAATCCATCCCCTTTGTCCTTTTTATGCGTTTGCGTGTACGAAGTTATTAAAAATCCATATAACGATGTAGCAAATTGTCATATAACAGACAGTGTAATTGTTTAAATTCGTTTATACTTGGGTAGGGTAGAGTTGAATATTTTTATTGTGATACTGGGGGCAATGGCTTCAATAAGGTTAAGAAAACATTGGTTAAGACGGTAAATTATGATAAAGTAATTCTTGAAGATTGTCAGAATGTATGTATTTGGTTTTTGGGCTTGATACTAACTATGTTGTACTGTTGAATATTCTTTGATTTTACGACTAAAAAGTTGCCATTTTCAATTTAATATTATATTTACGATATCTGAGCATCTTGTTTTCTTATCATTATCAGATGGCGGGTGTTTATTTACGGGACTTTTTTTTTACCATTCCTTGATACTGAAATTGGTTTTGCTTTTTTTTATTCGATAAACAGTCCTTGGGTGCTATATCTTTGCGGTTTGTAGAGTTATAAATTATTATTTAAGGAAGCTCCGTGGCATTCGTAGCAATTATTGGCACAACGACTCCGGTCACAGCTCAACCACTATCTTGCGATATGTCGTACCGCGTTGCTTAATTAATTAGGAAGCAGACGAAGTGAGAAAATATTCCACATGCCTGACGACTTTTTTTTTCTTATTCTCAGCATTATGTGACCTTTAACACGTAATACTAATCGTCGTAATTAGCATTTCGTCAATTTGCAAACTTAGGAATGTTTCAATGAACCTTTATAGCATCCATCCTTTTTTATTTTTTAATTGTAATGTTTGTTAAAAATATGTATCCGCATATCAAGTTACCGATAGATAATCTTGACATCTGATTTTTTGAGTAACCTTACTTTCAAAACAAAACCTCCAATGTTCAAAATCTCTTGTTTTCACCCAAACACAATACAGTGGAACTCCCAATTACACTACCCTGAATTACGCGCTGGCTTGAAATATTTGCCGCAAATCCCCCAATTGCACTGTCGCATTACATTTTCGTTGCTACGAGACGTTTGTATGTGCGGCGCATACAGTCAAACGTTGGCAGGCGTCTGCCTTTTAAATTCTGGGCGTAGTACTGTATCTCGAAGGCTACGAAGAAAAACCTGACTCTTGCACAGCGTTTGGCCAACGAGACAAAATTCGTCACGCACCATTTTTCGCAGACAGTCCTTGAACTCGATCCGGCATCAGCCAGTGCGGTGTCATCGACGCCATGCACCTTATTCGGGTATCCGTATATACGATTCGCGGATGTCCGGTAATTTTAATATCAATGCATTTTACAATACACAATAAACAACGTGTTTAATTATGATACAATTTCCCAGGGATTTTATTGTAAACAAATTGGGTCGGTTGGTATGACAGAATAAACAGATGTTATGCGGAAATGATATTATTTTTTTACATTATATTCATTGAAATATGAAGCTTTATCAAACATTTAAATTGCGTGGAAGTCAACTATACAACTATTTATTAATACATTTGAGGGTTTGTATTGTATCTCGTAGCAAAACTGCTGTCAGAGTTTTCTTTATTCACTTACGAATTCAACTTTTAGTGTATTGCCGATAACAAACATTTAGCGTTAAATATTGATAATATCTTAATAAAACTGTATAGTGTCTTTTCCGTTACGTTACACTTTACGAAGAAACCAGTCATCATCATAAACCTTCTAAGAAGCTTTGGAATGCTGTTTAAGAATTTTTATTGTTTTCTTTACAACCCATAGTCATATTCTATTGCCATACAGAGATCCGTTGCATTTTTCCTCGTACAAAATATGCAAATCTTTTTATTCAAAGTTTTTTTGCATGTCAGAATGATTATCTTGTCGGTATATGTATGACATCACTGACTAACATAATATCAGTGAAAAATAAATAGTACCAAATCAAAAGTGGCTACTAAAACAGCAATTTTGTGTCCTTAGAATCCGGAGTTGTACGGTTTGTCTTAAAATAATCTTAAATTCACTACTTACCACATTACGTATTCAGTATAAATTAATCAAGTAGATATTCAATATCATTTCTGTGATATTTAAATAAAAAGATTTGTTTCCGTTCATGATAAAATACTTATCCGATTAAATCATCGAAACCTACGACAAAACATTAATTACAAGATGGACAATAATTACAACTTAGCATGAAAATACGAGTTTTAAAATCAGTTTGTTAAGCAATCTATGATACCTTGCGTGGTGAAAGATAGAATAACATAAGAGTAGAGAAAATCAGTACGTTTCATCAAGCTGAAACAATTTTTTTTATGAAAATGTATCAGATATGTTTTTTTTTTGTATGTGAGACGAATTGATTTAATTTATAAATGATAATGCGTTTTTGTGACGTTTATATCGGAATGGTAATTATTTCCGCATGAGGTTGCAACCTCCTGCGATATACAATCAAATAAAATTCGAAATGACTTATTGAATTCTGTCTTATATTAAATATTTGTCGGAAGGTTATTAATTAATTGTTTTTTGCCGTTTTATCACTTTTTTCTCATGAATGACCTGAATTTAATTGTAACAAAAGTTTATAAACAGATATCATAAATTAATATTGTCAAGTGATGCATTTGGTGTGACATAAATTGTAGCTCATTTTTTAAAAATCTCTTTTGAATTAGTCTTCGGCTTCCACGTTCTTTTTTAATTATAAATTTTAAATATACGTATTTCTAAATTATTAATTTATTAATAGAAAAGATAATATCAAAACACTGGTAAAGTATAAAACAATATTGCATGCAATTTTAACAACTGTACTTTTTTCAACACTTCGCGTTCGCGTATTATTAATTTATACACCTACTGTATAGTTTATTTTCTAAACTTTATCTTAAAAACCGCAAACGTAATTGTTGTGCAAAATTATTACCTCAAACCTTGGCGAAATGTTTATCCATCCATGTATATGAAATATCGTTAGGAAAATTTGATAATAATGTAGCTGTGAAATTGCGTTTATTCGGAAGTGAATAAGTAATAATGCATCAAATCATTTAGTTTTAAAAAGATTGCCAGATATTGTTGATCGCTAATTTGGTTACACGTTGTATGAACTAAAGATTTTCGTTCGCTCGTAATATAGTATATACAAGGATTTCCCAAACTTATTGTCTGGAAATGTTATCGGAACACAGCTTATTTTTTAGGTCGGGTAATTAATAATAGTAAAAATAGTGAAAAAGATGTGTTATTAAATCACTTATTATTTATTGATTAATTATTTTTAAAACATGTTACATAACAATATGAGTAAACACAAAGCTCTCATTGATTAAAAATCTCCGTCTGTACCTAGATATTTGATGTTTTAAGCACCACTGGAGATTTACCATCGCACGATTTTTAATTTGAATTAGAAGATACGTAAATGTGTTGCAGCTTATATTACCATTCAAAAATTTTCGCGGAACACCTATTTAGGTCCCGCGAAACATAGTTGGGGAAACCCTGATCTACACAATCAATAAATTTCCTATTTCAAAACCCAGTGTTCCGCGGAGCCAGAGTAGGTGATCCGAAAAAAAATGAAATGGATTATTTATACAGTTAAAAAAAATCTTAAAAATTCAGCTAAGTGTTCCGTTATATTTTCCGGACTTGCAAAGTGTTCCATTCCAGAAAATGTTTGGGAAACCCTGGTGTAGATATTGAAATAGAGAACAAGTTGGCATCAAAATTTGAAAAAAATCAAAAATAGTCTAGGTAGCTCTTGAAATTGAAGTCCTCATATGTATTACAAACACAAAGAAGACTTCACGCAATTTATTATTGGCGAGTTTATTTTTATGCACACAATTATCACCCAAGGAAGCAGCGATATCCCAGACCACCGAGTTAATTGAAAAGCTTAAGAAATATGTCCCTCGATTAAGATTTGGTCAGTGTGTGAGCTTTTATTAATAATTCTATATATATATATATATATTCCACGCGTGTGTAAGGACAATGAAAGTGGCAGACGAGAGAGCAATTTTACTGTTGTTGATATTACATTATTGAAATGGCAGGATATGCTCTAATATGAAAGAACCGACGAGCGTTAATCAGTGCATCCGATTGTTGTACTGGACATGCGAATTATTACAGCGATATTTTCATCGCTTTATATGAAAAAAATACCCATAACCTTTCATGCAATCATAAAAGCGATATACAACACCTTTTACGGTATATTAAAACCCCCATTTACACTATAGTCGGGACCGTGTAATTGGGGGTGTGAACCTCGTACAAAATTAGTGGTTTGGTTTTTTTCCGCGGATAACGCAAAGATTTCCCTTAGTTTTGCAAAAAAAAAATATGGACGAAATATTTAGTTTTTGTAGTAGTTAATATCCCGCACGAAGACGCCCAGCTATGCGTATATAGCCTGGCACGTGTTGAATACACAGACGCTAGTCAACATTTGACTGTATGCGCGGCACAGACGATCGTCTCTTAGTAACGACAATGGAATGCGATCGTGCAATTGGGGGATTTGCGGCCAATATTTCAAGACAGTGCGTAATTCGGGGTAGTGTAATTGGGGGTTCCACTGTACATTAAAAAGTATCAAGAGTGTATAAGTTAATGAACGATATTTTATTTTGAAAAACATTTTCTTCTCACCCGAAATATTCAATATATAGATAGGGACAATGTTTCTCGAATAATTATAATGCACATATCGACTGTGGAAAAGTAAAGGACGTAACCCACAGATAGCAAATTTTACAGGAGGCACAAAACACGTGTTTTGATAACTTTGGGTCATATGCAAATTATGAAATATACACGACCTTGAAGTGCACGGTGACTCCTAAACTGGTGTTTAATTAACATTATCTAATATTAATCTAAAGGAATTGTCTAGAAAAAATCCTTTATTTCAGTCTGTTTTCTTGGTTTTAATATATTACAAGGTCATCCTATGGCGCAGCGGTTAGCGTTGTGGGTTTCCCGTGCCTGATCTCACGGGTTCGAGTCCCAGTACGAACAGCACCCACCCTTTCCTGTCCTTTAATAACTTGGCGTAGGGAGAGTGATTAGTTAACCACTAGTCATGCCTAGCCTTATCCTTCAATCCCTACTACTCTATTTAAAAAAGAAAGTTTGAGTAACAACAGTTCCTGTAGAAAAAAATCTAAGAAATACTTCTATTAGGAAGTTAATTCTCCACATTGGGAACGGGCATGGATTTAAAAAAAATCAATTCTCGGTTGCAATGCAACATATTTATGAAAACTTTAGTGCTGATTTCACAATGATACAAAGACCGGTTTCACGCATGACGATCGCTTCAACTGTCGTTTGATGGTAATTACAAGTAAAATATGTAGATTAACAAAACGGTCAAAAAGTTAAAATCATCAGGGTAGGGTGTTTACAGTTTTTAAAATTTCGCATATTGTGTTGTCATTTATATCGCGGTAGACCCCCATGCAATATTTTTAATTTACCCCAATTAATGTGATACATGAATCATTTTCGATTGAATCGTTTCTAGTGAGAATTCAAACATAATTGTGTTATTGATTTTCTTGTGAAGATACGAACGTGAATACCAGTAATTGGCAAGAGGTCGTTGCCTCAACATTCTTCGGCTCTGTACTGCATGCTTTGAATATTTCAAAACAGTAAAAGTGTAATTTAAATATTAATCACATCTCTTTTCATGTAAGCTATTAATAATATATATCATGTTTACACGATAGATACGATCCACAAAAACCCGTGTAAAAATGTTGATGATTGGTTTTTTGAATTTTAAAAAACCGTGTTACCTGAAAAAAGAATATTGTGGTATATAAAATCTTGTAGAAAAGGTAATATTGAAGACCCTATAATTAAATTACACAAAATGTTATTCATAATATATGGTTTAAATAATTATATTCATATGTACTTGATAGTATACGGGGACATTGATGTGGGACTGGACACTCGCTAGAAGTTTCTTGGGACGTCTTAAGTTTTAGGATCTAATGAAGCCTTTTGTTTGATTTACTGTCATGTGTTATTAGGAAACTCGTTATGCGCTTCTGTGTCTTTTGAATCTTTTGAACCGAAATGTACACTTCTTTGACAATCCCCGTTGAACATATCGACGTTAGAAAAGAAAAAGAACGTAACCCACAGTTTTTTCAAAACAGCTTTTTTTCGATAATCACAACGTATCAAACTTGATACATGTTCTATCAAAAGGATGCAAGCTGTAAATGGCGAATCAGTATCTAAATTTAGCTTTTAAGTCTGAAAAAGATGACCTTGTAATAAATTAAAACCAATAAAAAAGACTGAAATATTTTCTTTTTCTAGACAATTTCTTTGGTTAATATTAGATTATGTCAATTAAACACCAGCTTAGAAGTCTCCGTGCTCTTCAAGGTTGTGTATAATTTATAATTTGCATATGGCCCAAAATCATCAAAACATGTTTTTTTTTAGCCTCCTGTAATATTTGATACGTGTGGGTTACGTCCTTTTTCCTTTCCACAGTCGATATAATATATGTATTTAAAATACTTTTGAATCGCAAATCATAAAGCTACAAAGCCTCATCCGACGTCGCAAATAATTTCAAACTTTGGCGAGACTCGTCTCATCTAAACTCCTAATTATTTTCGGCTGAGAACAATGGCTGCGATGATGTCGTTCGTCGATTAACTATGCGAAGGAGGAACGAAATGAAATTGCTCGCACGACAAATAATAATAATGATCGCAATAATAACGACTTGCGTACATATTGTAAACATAATGTACATATTTCCCGGCCATTTTTATTAACCCTTATTGTGGCGGCCGTGTGACCCAGCGAATTCGTTCATTCTTTATTCGCTCATTCACATCGCTAGCATTCGGGATCGACGACTCACCACTAATGAATGCTAAACATTCAAATATTGCAAATTAAATAACTGCACATAAATATTATCTTGACAAGACAGTTTCATAATATATACTTTCGATGGATTCGGCGGTAACTTTGTGGAAGTTCATTTTAATATAAAATAACTTAGATTATTCCACGTGTTGTGCTACAAACTGTGACACGTGTTTTGCCTCGTTCAGACAATCTTACTTTCACAAATGCCTGTTTAAGTACGAATGATTTTAATTTTACTATTCTGATATATTATAAAAATAAAATAAATAAAGGGAGGCAAGGAGGGGATGATAGAAAAACAAACAAACAATAATTATACTACAAATGACATGTACGTTGCTTCATGCAAGCAATTGTGAAAGTCAGATTGTCTGAACCAGGTGAAACACATGTCACCGTTTGTAGCACAATACAGTGGAACCACCAATTACACTACCCCGAATTACGCGCTGGCTTAAAATATTCGCCGCAAATCCTCCAATTGCACGGTCGCATTGTCGTTACTACGAGACGGTCGTCTGTGCCGCGCATACAGTCAAATGTTGGCTATAGAGGTCTGCACGGGCCCGGGCCTGGCCCACGGGCTCTTACCCGACCCGGCCCGTGGGCCGGGCTCGGGCGGGTAAGCGCAATCGAGAGTCGGGCTCGGGCCGGGCCGGGCCGGGCTTTGGAATTTGGGATATAATGTTGGGAAAAATATACCCAAATTGAGGATTTCAAATTCCTCGGTGAGCTAAAAAAAAAAAAAAGGACTTTCGGAGATAATCTGGGGAAAAAGTATACCAAATCGAGGATTTCAAATTCCTCGGTGAGCTAAAAAAAAAAAAGGACTTTCGGAGATAATCTGGGGAAAACGTATACCAAATCGAGGATTTCAAATTTCTCGGTGAGCTAAAAAAAAAAAAAAGGACTTTCGGAGATAATCTGGGGAAAAAGTATACCAAATCGAGGATTTCAAATTTCTCGGTGCTTCGGGTCGGGTTCGGGTAACAAGTGCGGCATTAGACTCGGGCCCGGGCTGGGTCGGGCGTGAGTTTTTCGGGCTCGGACCGGGTAGTTTTGTAAAATTTTGGCCCGTGCAGACCTCTAGTTGGCTAGCATCTGTGTATTCAACACGTACCAGGCTATACACATATACCGGACGACTGTCTATGTGTGGTATTTTGGCGCACTTTGCTTTTTTATCACTTGGTAACTAAATATTTCATCAATATTTTTTTTTCAAAACTAAGGGAAATCTTAGTATTGCATTTTTTGCGGTAAAAACCAAATCCTTAATTTTGTATGAGATTCACACCCCCAATTACACTATCCCGACTTTAGTGTAAATGGGGGTTTTACTGTACGTGGAATAATCTAAGTTATTTAATATTAGGACAGTTTCAATGACTTTTACAATCTTTTTGATCAATTCGGCGGTAACTTTGTGGAGATTCAGTTTTTTTAGATACAATTAAATTGTATAATTTCATTTTCTCTTCATCATCTCTTTTTTACATTGTACATACACACAATTTTAAAACAACGAAATACAAATGCAAATATATACGTCAAACATTATGTTTAATGTATTTTTGAAGTTAAATCAATAAGAAACAAAATTGATACAATTTTCGCACATCCAAATAGTAGCCAATGCAATGTTTCACATTACACTCTCCCAATTTATTTTATTAACCATCGGCACTTTTTTCTTTGTGACGGGATACTGTGTCTCAATCATCACTTTGAAGAATCTGTGTGATTCATAGGAACGTAGCTAAATTTAGTTTTAATGGACATTGCTATTAAACGAGCTTTTTTCTGACGCTGCTAAAATTGTATAGATTTATTTTTAACGTAAAAAAAAGTCGTAGATATACCACACATTCAAGAAGTCCAAAATTTAATTTTATATTTTAAGCTTACTTAGCTTCTAGACTCGCCTTCTAAGTGTGTACGATGTAATACTAGTTGCTTTTATTTAACGAAGTGTGATGTGAATCGTTGATCAATCTTCCCTTGACGTGAGTTTAAGGGGATGAATGAGGTTATGCAAGCCAAACCCTTTAAAATATATATATTTATTATTGTATTGATTTCAACATGTTCTGGCATTAATTTTGTCTTGTTAATTTTTAGTTTGTTGTATCTTTTCCACTCTGAATAAAAATACTCCAATGATATTATTGAATAATAATCTTACATAACTGATTAACATGAATTTGTTTAACTATCCAATATCGTAACGATTGTCTAAATATCATATTTCGAAAGAGATTAGTATGTGATATTTGTGCGATGTGCTCAATGAAAAATGTGCTTAGTTAGGTTTGTACTTATAATTTATTATCGTAGATTAATTACATTAAATAATAATAGGAAGTGAATGATTTATAAATATAATTATAGGTACTAAAAATAATATATTTTTCATCTTAAAACATACCTGTTGTAGTATAAAATTTCTGAAATAGCCTAATTAATATACGCACCTCTACGGGTGGGCCAGAATGAAAATTCCCAAAAACACAATCTAATATTTCAAATAACAAAGCTCACCTTGAAAAGGATCACTGGCCGAAGGTCTTCGGTCGATTTATCAATAAACTTTTTTAATATCGATCTCTAAAACATCTCGTGGTTGATTTATAGGCAAAATCTGGCGTAGTTAAAAACCACGTTACCATGTCGAAAACTATGTTGTAGAATTATTGTGCGTGCGGAAAATAAATTTCGGACATTTACACATCATTAAAAATATTGTTCTAATAAAATTTCATATGCATGATACATTGCCCTGGCGCACATAAAACGCCTAGTGATTTATAATTAGTAATATGGATACTTAAACCATGATTAAATACACTCGAGACTGATTTACGACATACAAAACACCCTTACATATAAATCGATAATAATCTTTTATGTTATATTCGAGCAAAATCGAAATTTCTTGCTCGTAAACATCGCTTTGCTAAAAATGATAACCATTTATTGTTCAGGCATAGCTTACATAGCCTTAAAATGAAAATAATAAAAAAGGTTTCATTTAATTTAGTGATTATTTTGTTGTAATAAATAGATAATAAACTACATTTTTTTGTCTGCCGTATTTGACAGAGTCGTGTCCGTGGCTGGGTTTCCAATGGCATTAATGGCTATGACTACAGTGCTCACGGGCTCGATTCCCATTACGGACAGTTTTATTTAATTGTTTTTTCAATCGATTTTTGTGAGGTGTTAATTGTGATCCGAATTTTTCTCCCAACAATTCGATCTTGAAAAACGGGGCGTAACGAAAGCGATTAGCTTACCACTAGCCATATCCGATACGTACTCTCTTTAAAAAAGAGAGGTCGAAGATTTGAGTAACAAGCATTTCTCGTAGAAAACTTAAATTATTTCTGAAAAATTCTGTGTAAAATATAGATACATATTGTAAATTAAATAAAGTATATTTGTAATATAAGTTATATTTGAGGTCTTTTATTTAATGTCTTAGGTGCTTTCCAACCTGTGGTCCGCGAACGTTTTCATTCTTTCAACATAATTTGTGGTAAAATATGTGAAATTTTTTTTTTCGTGGGGTCCGCAGATTATTATTTTCAGATTTAGGGATCCGTGGCATGACAAGGTTGAGAAGCACTGTCTTATATATATATGTATAATCATCTTTTTTTTTTAAACATTTTAGTAAATAATCTGCTTAATAAATTGTCAATTTTCGTTATTATCTGACTCCCCGATTTGCGTGATGGGTTTATAAGATCCTGGTAATCTCGCGAGCGGCACTCGAGTCGCTCGCAGGAAGCCAACAACACATCCTCGGGTGACGTCACGTCCTGTCAGTCACTCCGCTTAGTGTGTTTTCGCCTTGAATGGACTGCGACCGAAGCATTGGCCACTGGCAATCAGCTGAAAGCCAGACCGTGAAATATGAAATATTGCCAATGTCTTTTTAGCCGGTCACGTAGTTTTATCGTTCCAACGGAGCGAATCTCGACATCGTGGCCGTATGAGAACACGCAACATAAAAGTTTAAGGGGCTCCATCTAGGCAACATCAAGCAAAGCTCAATCACCAACGCAAATTGTATATCGTCGATGCACATCAAATATGGTCTATGTGACTATGGGTACACATAGTCACATAGACCATATTTGATGTGCATCGACGATATATTTAAAAATGGCATAACTTAATTATCCATAACTGTATGAAGATGAATACTAACTTTTTTTGACGCGTGTCATGGAGGTACAGTACCAAACTTTGAAGTACGTACAATGTACATAATTCCAAGGACAAATTACGCCATTCGCCATAACCGTCAATATTATACTGTTTATCTATTTATTTAATTCTACACATGAAGTGATTTAAATGTTTATAATGCTGACTGTATTTAATCATCACTTTAAAATATCTGTCAGATATTAAATCGATGTATGTATGTATTACATATCAACTGTGGAAAGGAAAAAGGACGTAGCCTAGCTCACACAGCAAATTTAACAGGAGGCACAAAAAACGTGTTTTGATGATTTCGGGCCATATGCAAATTATGAAATATACACAACTTGGAAGTGCACGGAGTCTTCTAAACTGGTGTTCAATTGACATAATCTAATATTAATTAAAGCAGCGGTCGGCAAAGTGTGGTGCGCTCACTTTTATTTCAATATGTAATATTTAACACAAAAGTCGAGTTAGTGGTCCGCTGGATTACAATTGTGAATTTAGTGGTCCGTGAGCTCAAAAAGTTTTCTGACCGCTGAATTAAAGAAATTGTCTAAAAAAAACCTTTTTTTCAGTCTTATTTCTTGATTTCAATCGTCACAAGCTCATCTTTGTTTCAAACTTAAAAGCTAAATTTGGACACTAATTCGGTATTTGCAGCTTACATCCTTTTGTTAGAACGTGTATCAAGTTTGACACGTTGTGATTATCGAAAGAAAGCTGTTTTGAAAAAACTGTGGGCTACGTCCTTTTTCCTTTTCACAGTTGATATGTATGTTGGACCTTATTTTTTTTTCAAATCCATGTCCGCTCCCAATGTGGAGCATATGGCCTCCTGATGGAGGTATCGCAACAGAAGTTTTTTCTACGAGAACTGTTTGTTACTCAGTCGCTCAACCTCACTTTTTTCAAAGTGAGCAGTAGGGAAAGAAGGATAAGGCTAGAACAGGATTAGTGGTTGGCTAATCGCTATTGCTACACTCAATTGTTAAAGGATCAGAAGGATGGGAGGAGAGGAAATGATGTGAATTGACATCACAAACACGCAGTCTTCGATCACAACTTTGAATTGAATAATTCTCAAATTCACTATGATCTGACCGGGAATCGAACCCAGACCTGCGTGATTGGTAGAGCAAGCTCTAACCAACTGGGCCACAGCAGGCGACCTTATTTAAAAAGTTTAAAAATTTTGGTTAAAAAGACACTTAAATTAAAGTGGCAAACATGTAAAAGGTGTTATAAAATATCACCTGTGTAGTTAGTTATGCACCGTTTAAAGCGATGCTCATGTTTTGCTTTCGTGTCTATGCATTTTCACAGGTAAGTGAACTCAAGCCGAACGGGAATACCACGGTTATAATTTATTTCAATAATCTTACACTTTACTATGCTAATCTGCACATATACACGCTATCTACGTATAAGTCGCGTTTTTTTCAAAAATTCTTATTCTGCAGTAATTATAACGCAGCAACAATAAGGGGAGGAGGAAGCAGTAGAATATTAATCACGAATTATCAATGCACAACATTTTTACCTGCAGTCAAGTTTAATTGTTTTTTTTTTTTGTTATATTCTAATGCTATCCATCGTCCTTTTAGGCCAGTTGTCGGCAAACTCATTAGTCAACTGAGCAAATATCAACTATACCAGTGCTTCCTAACCTTTTTCATGCCACGGACCCCTAAATCTAAAACAATAATCTGCGGACCCCCGTTTTTTTATTTCACATGATCATATTTTATCACAAAGAATGAAAATTTTCGCGGACCCCAGGTTGGGAAGCACACGGTTCAAATTTCTTTTGTGAGCCGATTTTTAAAACTTTAACTAAATAAATAGAAACATTGTTATTGATTAAAGTACTCTTGTGCTGGTTTTTGCGTAAAAGGTCCTCAATTTGATTGAGGTACATTCGCTGAGATCGAATTCGACCGACTTCTCCGCGTGGGACGCGGAAGTTTAAATCGCACTGTTTGTGGTATTTTGTGGAAGAGCCACACTCAAGGGGCCAGAGAGTCGCACGAGGCATATATTAAAAAGTGTAAAGCAAATTATTAATACTTTTTCAGATTTTGTAGCATTCATTTATTGCTCAATTTCGTGCCGATTAAAGCAGTGCTTCCCAACCTTTTTCATGATACGGACCCCTAAATCTGAAAACAATAATTCGCGGACCCCCGATTTTTTTTATTTCATTTTATCACAAATAATGTCAAAAGAATAAAAATTTTCGCGGACCCCCGCGAAAAACATGGAAAAGGACCCCAGGTTGGGAAGCACTAAATCAAAGCACTGTGTGCCTTGTTTAATACATATTATGAATAACAGAAATATTATCAAAATATAACTAAAATTCTTATCTATCAGAACGACTCTTAAAGTTACTTCTCGATTACCGTTTAATAAAGAAAATGTTCTTGTATTTTAAAACAATCTCCTGGAAACAAAAATGCTGCAAAATACCGTAACGCAAAAGCCGAATGCGTCAACTTGTCAAAATTATGGCAACCCCACAATTGTTACACCATCACACCCGGTAATGCTTATCGCCGGCCATATGGGGGAAGCTTGCCCTCTTTGATTTGTGTGCAGGAATGTCCACCGTCGGGCAATTAGCAATCATCGGGGTAAATGGCGAGCCGAGATAGGCGCTGGACTCGGGCGGGGTGACTGTACACTGGGATATGCGGCTGGGTTCTCCTCAAACCGGACCGCGATTTGCCCTCGAATTTGGCATCTCGGCAGTACCGCATTACGGAATTGTGTATAATCGAATCAGCTGATCGGACTTAAAGCAGCCATTTTATTTTTTTATGGAAACTTTGTCACTTCCACTAATTTGTATTGATCAAATGACACGTTGAATACAAATACAAAGCAAATGAATATTAAATTTGGTAATTAATTATGGTACATATATGAATTTCGAAATAAAATATTTCAATAATTTTATAGTGTGGAACAACTACGATTCAAAGTGCTAAAATACTTTTGACTTGTTTGATTATAGGCTTGAGTCGTACATAACGATTAAAAAGATTAACCCTCCAAGCACGAGCGTGACCATATGGTCACAGTAAACACCGTTGTCTATTGATCCCACTATTAATCCTTTTTCGACCTGAATATCGCTGCTTTCGCTCATATTTGGTTAAGAAGGGTACATACTTCAGTTATTCATCAGCCGTGGGGACAGAAACGGCCACCAAAAGCACATTGATTGATTTTTGAGAAGCACAAAAGCGATTTTTTGAATTTCCGTTTTTTTAATTTACTTTTTGAAACTGTTGGTTATTTTTCTATCAAAACATCAAATTATTTACAGTTCTTTTGCTAATATATTTGTATTGAAATTATGTTGATCTAAAGAGGTCAAATTGTAAATATTTTTAAAAATTTCACGTTTAGCTATATTTCAACCCCGAATGTTTGCGTGCCCGTACGGTCACGCTCGTCCTTACTACTGTCCGTACACATTATTACACGGTAATAAAAGGATGTGCATGATCATATAGTCATTCGGGGTTTTTATACAACGACTTTGCTTTTTTTTTTTAATTTTTGTTTAATTTTGTTTTGGAATAAAAGTTATCCGTGAAAAAGCTCTCGTCTATAGAGGGTTAACCTAATAAGTCAGTATATTTTATGTAATTATTTCATTCAGTTAAAATCGGAGAATGTAAAAAAACATACTGACAGTATTTGAGTGTTCGTATGAAAATAATCTTCTGATTTGAGAGGTGGTATTTATCAAGTAAATTTAACAGCTGATTCTGCGTCAAGCTGGTCCTGTTCGTTTATTTGCTTCTCTTCTTTCCGACCGTGTTTTTTTGTGTCGCGGAATCCTCTGAGAGCGGACGTCGATGGCTTACCAATCGATCGGAGCAATTCGGCGTTGTCCCTCTCGACCTCTGCATCGGTTAAACGGCCATCTGTGAAAAACCCTAGTTGTGGTGGTCCTGCCAAATGAAAATCAGAAATGCCGATTGTAAAAAGCAACCAAAGATGGTGCGCTTTGTTTCGCCCGGCGCCGCGAGTAGTTAGGCATTTTAATTGAATTAATATACCTTTATGGATAAAATAACAGAATTTATTATCTTCAAAAGGTACAATTTCTTTCAATATAGTTACAATGTTGTTGCGCCTGGATAAATAAAACCGACTGGTTTGAGCAAATTTTATATTTCCAATGAATCATTTAGCCTTTTGTCTGCCGTTGAAAAAGTCGCCTGCCGTGGCCCAGTTGGTTAGAGCTTGCTCTACCGATCACGCAGGTCTGGGTTCGATTCCCGGTCAGATCACAGTAAATTTAAGAATTATTCAATTCAAGTTATGATCGAAGACTGGGTGTTTGTGATGTCAATTCACATCATTTCCTCTCCTCCCATCCTTCTGATCCTCAGCAATAGTGATTAGCCAACCACTAGTCCTGTTCTAGCCTTATCCTTCTTTCCCTACTGCTCACTTTGAAAAAAGTGAGGTTGAGCGACTGAGTAACAAACAGTTCTCGTAGAAAAAAACTTCTGTTGAGATACCTCCATCAAGAGACCATATACTCCACATAGGGACCGGACATGGATTTAAAAAAAAAAAAGAGTACGTTTGTACCTAGCACGCCGGCTATAAATTGCAATTATTAATTAGTTATTGACGAGGTAACTTGTCTATGGCGTGTTATGAGATATCTCATCTGTGGCAGCCATCCAATTAGGAAAAATACACACTAAATCATCTAAAACTTAAAAAAGATTAGTGATATATTTTTAAATAATTATTTGCATTTGTGATTAAGTTACAAAAAAAAAACCCAATATACAACTTAAATTTATTACTTTCTGTGTAATTAAAATACATTACATTGGATGTAAAATAAAGTTTGTATAAATATACATAAATTGAGTCCAGAGTTGTGGTACAAAATTTGGCTACGTATTTTTGGGCGTAGGCCGTAGGCCGTAGAGCCTCCACTACGTTTTTATTGGCAACTAAAGAAATTCATATTGTACGCTATTTAAATAAATGTATTTAGAATAGCTCGGCAGTTCACACATTATTTCTAATATTGACAAGGCATCAATTGTACGTTTTAGTTTATTATCGTTCATCAATTATGTATTCTCTAATGCCGCCAGCGTTTAATTTTTTTTTACATAGTTGAAATAACAAAAAAGCAGAATTAATAACATTAATAGTCATGTTTGCCAAACGGTCGTATTTCAAACAGTCAAACTGTCATTATAAATTTATTTCTAAAACATACAACAATACCATTTGATCAAATACTAACTATATTCCTCCACTAAATCACAATCTTTCCAGATCGATGAACAAATTAATACTCTCATAAATATTTGTATCATTTATCTGAATTTCGAATTTTAATCGACTATTTTTTTTTCACTTGAAGTTAGCTTTTAATATGCCAAAAATTGTAATATAATTATTTTATAATATAGTAATATAGTAATTTCGTGAGTTTTTCGACCTAGGCACGTGTTACCAACCAAATCGTGATATATTTTAAATATTCAGGACAAATTTTATCAGCTTTTATTGAGAATGATGAGATAACGTGACGAAACGCTGAAGAAATCTTTTTAAAATATATTAAACGAAAAATAATAAAAATTCACTAAAATATGGTTAATATTACACACTATCTTCAATAAATACAGTTTATTCACCATATAGAACTTCAGTGTAACTGCGTTCTTTGATTAATCGTTATTTTACATTTTTAATTTTTTACGTTTACCAATGACCTCGTATCAAGTTCAACAAAATACCTTGAACTTAGATCTTGTCTTTTGGTATTCTTAAAATTGTTTAGTGTTAGATTTACTTCCAGATAAGATATTTTCTCGGTGATACATGTTATTTCAACAGATGTTGTATGTCAACATAAAAAAAATAATGCAAGGACAGCGAGAATCCTGATTCAACTTTTTTCTTGAATAACTATTGCCTTAGTTTTGTGAACGAATCTTCGTTTACAATTTAATGTCTTTATTCGGTAATAAATCGTTACATAATAAGTTAACATTTCAACGAAGATAAATTATCTAATATGACAATCAACAATGCTATTTCCGACAACATTGACATCATAAAATATAAATTATTCCATGTGGCGTCAGATGAAATGAAACATTATTATTATTTTGTTCTCTATGATATCTGATATTTTTGAATCTCGTAAATAATCATTGATGTAATAGTAAAATAGTAATAATTGTTTTACTTTGTGATTAAAAAATGTTTTTCTGTACTTTAAAAGAGCCTGCAAGCCTTGATATACTAGTGGGAAATTACTCCATAAACGCACAAGGTTTGCATGCCCCTTCGAAATATCTATTTTAATAAGGCAATAAAATCCCATTTTAATTTAACTTAGGCTTTTGCGTGGCTGCTTTCCAAACGCACTAAAAACAGTGTATCAAATTGAATCGAGTCTTCGTTGTCTAAGTTAAGTCTCACTCTGTTTATTACGAAATATGCGTTAGTATTGTAGCCCATTTTAAAATAAAATTATTACTGATCCAAGCTTATTTCCAGTCATTGTTTTATATGACATTTATGTTTACAAAGAGGAACTATGTACCGTGCGACTATTCTGTCCCAAATCCTGTAAGTATCTTTCGTTGTAAATAAGGTATTTATTTATCCCTAGCTTGAGATAAACAAACATTCCCATGAGTGTTAGCAAATATCTATTTGTTTTACATCGCGTATTTGCATTGACAGTTACCGGTTTTATGCAGTATTTAAATATTCGAACGATACTTCGGTCTTAAAGAAGTCTCAGGCACAAAATTATTAAGGTTTGGCACGTATTGTAATGAATATACTTACTTGTCCAGAGAATCCTTAATAGTGAAGTGTGAAAATTCAGCTGAAGACTAAAACGATCAACTATACGTCAGATTATTCCGTTTCAACTGTTTGAAAACGTCAGTAATTCGCTTAGTAACGTAACTTGAAATATAATTCTAAATTATATTGGTTCTAACAGGGCGTTTAATAAAATATTTACATTTATTCCTTTATCACAATAAAACACGAATTTTACGTAATTTTAGATAAGGCAATCGGCGCCAAGGATATTTATGTCAATATAATAATACCAGTAATCATTTTGAAATTGATTTCATATCTTAAACAAATTAACCTTCCAATCTAATTTAAATACATTTAATAAGAGTAAAGTGTCCTTGTGTCATATCGTGTGATAATTTTAGGAGACGTGTAAACGTTGGCGATTTTAATATGGAACTCAATTTCGTTGTAAGTAGCTCAGCAAAATATTATTATAATCAGCGATTCGCTTCACACGGACTCGATGCGTGACCTATTGTGTTATTTTAATATAAAGTTTTCAATACAATTTCTCTGCCTTTCATTCTTGGGTAATATAACTTCACTATAAAGCCCGATAATCGAACTCGCATTTAATTATTGCAATACCACACCGACATTTTATGAAATAATCATGCATTGTTTATGGAGCTATCCAATATCCGCTTGCGCAATGCCCCCAGCTTTCAAAAGCATTCGATACATGAAAAATACAGTGACTGATTTGATGTATTTATTATATTTTCAAGATAAAAGTGACCTAGTAAGGAAACAATTGAATGTAAACTTTTATCAAAGCAGGAAGCTCAACCTTAGAAAATCCACTGCGCAATAAAACGTTCTCCATTTTTTATATCTGATTTTTAGTTTGTTTTCAAGCACCTGTAATGTAAATAAAGCTTATCGATACAAACAGCAAACAATAAGAATTATAGATTACTAAGAACCAATCGTTATCAATTATGCTGTAGCTGGCAACAATTATAAAATGTTGTAAAATAAATAATAAATATAAAAGTGGTTGTAAAGCTACAAATAAAATACGATATTAGAACGTGGTGTAATAGCTTTCAAATTTCATTATCAATCAATACCATTTATTATTATATAGTAAAACACGATAAACGGATATATTCCATATAATATACAATATATATAATTAATATATTCCACAAATTTTATATCAGTTGCATTGCACTACTTTCAGGCGAAGGTAGCCTCATACTTTTCCCTTAATTGAAAAGCCATTAATTCCATGCGTTCTTTTTTATAATATGTAATCTGATAATTATAAATATTCCTAAAATATTGAATCAATGATTCTGACATTATGACATGTATTATTGGACGTATGATTATGGTTATCTTTCACCTGAGACTGCTGCTATAGTATAAAATGTGGAGTTATAATGCAAAATATATAATAACTATTTCCAAAACTCGAACTTTTCAGTAAAGTCAAATACTATAACGAAAAACACTAAACAAAATAACGTTTGCATAAAAATAGGATTTCCAATTTGAAAACGACAGTCTTTTAACCATTTTATATTAAAATTAATAGGACCAGTCGATTCCTAAGGCTTGAATTACCCCCTATCTTCATACCTAACTCAATATTGCTCATTTTGGAAATAGCACGTTTTACATTATAACCCCAAGAGCAAGATTTAATATCGATTTGATCGCAATAATTTTACATAATCTTTTCTAAGACGTCGACAAATCATTCCTCCCGAAAACAGCAAATTAATACATCGCGTATATAAAATTTTTACGGCAACTGTAATTACAATTTTTTACTTAACTTATGAATATTAAGTAAAGCAATCTTGCGGGTTGTGTAATACATTTAATATCGCATGTGATTACATAAGTGTAACGTTGATAAGAGGCCGTGTATTATTTTATATTTCATTCAGAATGTGACCCTAACCGGATATTTATTTCCTTTGAAAACCAAGATTCTCATTAGATGAATGAAAACCATTATTATTCATTAATCATTTGTATACACTAACCCCATCTTAGACCACTAATCAGCAGGCAAGCGGTGTGGTTCTCGGCTGTTATCGAAGCTGTAGGGTAGCCATATATTTTACATGAACAATACAATTGATATTTATTAAATCAGTACACTGAAATCATGTTGATTTAACTAAGATGGATTACAGTTAAAAACATTACCATTCTTTAAAATAAAAGTAAATTAAAAATACATTCCTTTTATTATTTTTTGCAGATATTTTACTCGTTCCTAATTAGTGTCGATCGACTGCTAAAAGATTTTTTGGAACTTTTTATATTCATATTTTAACAAAAATACAATCACTTAACTAATCTTAAAAAAAATCAAATAAACAAATATATATATATAATGAAATTTTTGACAGAACGTTTTTCTAAGTATTCTTTTCAAGAGAAAAGGAGTATCAAGGTGAAAAAAAAAACTTATATTTTAACTTAACAAACATCATTTTATATATGGTTGATATAACAAAGTTAATGAACCTTTAAACATGTTGGTCTGATGATGACGCAAGCTGAAATATCTATCAACCATAATGATATATTGTACAGCTCAAATACTTTGATATCTTTTTACTTTATTACATTGGAGTTCTGCCATATAAATGCTAATAATCCAAAAATCAATAAAGAGGAGTTTTATTTAAAAATCGATAGTGGTTATTGGATTGTTTGTCTGCAAATACTTGCAGTTTAAAGTCGATACTGGCGTTCTCGAGAAGAAATTGTTTTAAAGCCATATTGCCATATTTTCCCGACGATGGCATTGCCACGAAAACCAGACCATACATCATTGCCACCGTATGGCAATCGTTCTCGGCGATAATGTGTGGTTAGGTGGGCGATACGCCGATATTATATTTGTTATCATTTCCGCGGCCAAATTAACGTATCGCTATCTCGGGATAACTTCCCATTCGCTGAAAATATTTTCCACTCGTATTTTTGTTACAAATCTATCTCATATGACACAAAATAATGAAACCGTTATCTGTGAAATATTTGCCTAAACGCCAAAAAGAAATTATCATACATAAAAAAAAAGTATTTTCACTATTTTATTTAACTTGCAAATATCATGGCAACTTTTAAAATCACGTTGAAAACATTGCAGCTGAATAAACTATAATATTTCAAGTGGCTGATTAGAAAAAAATATATATAATCTAAATAAAATATAAACCATCTTCATTCAGAGTTGATTTTGAAAAGATTAAAAAAATACGAATGAAATTGAGCAAATAAAAGCTAACATCTAATAACATCAACTTTTATTGTAATGGATAACATCCTCGTTCAAAAAAAAAAAAACAAAATTCAGAGTACTCAAACATTACATAAAGTTTTATTTTTACTGATAGATCGAGTTTGAAAACTGTACTTGTTTCGGAATCCATTTTTCTTCTCACGACTGGTTTCTTTTTAGGCTGAACTGGCAAAGGACTCTCCTCTTGCAGAAGGTGGCTTTTATTATACGCGGAGATGTCCATCTCAAATGACAGGCGTTTTCAAAGACAATATTATAGTTACCTCTTCGAATTTATGATTGCCTAATACTTTTCAGGAATTCAACGTCAAATTATTTGCGATATCGTTTTCTAAAAAATATGACTTAAAAACAATCCACATAAGATCTTTTCATAATCAATAAGCACGCAATCCTCATTTATATCGATGGAAATAAAATAAATTTGTTATGGTTTAGTTTTTTTTTTTTTTTTAACCACATTTCTCACTGTGATGCAAAAATTTAAAAACGTAATAATTATATCCCGGGGTATCGGCTGTAAACCTTCGGGCCGATAAGCGTATACTTTTGACTACATCTGCATCAAGGAATGCGGTACGTTTTCGCACTAACAATCCTGTCAATTATGCATTTACATTAAATTCATGTAATGTACGGGTAAGGGAATATTAAATCAAAGAAAATAGTGGCGAAATTATATTGAAATAATTGACCCCATCTCCCCTCACGAATACGAAACAAAATTGGGAACAAAATAAATGGTCAGAGTTTAAATCAATTTTTGTTCAATATATAAATATTAAACGGTCAGATTTTATAGCCGTTTTGGTAAGGTAAGGTTTTTTTCAATTTCATTTAAATTATGACTATTTTATATAAATTCTGACCATTAATTATTTATTCTGCCCTCTGTAAACTGATCGTCATCGTCAGAACTAGAAAGCCGAAATAGCTATCAACTCATAAAATATAAAAAACTGTAGAACTAAAATACGTTGATATTTTTACCCTATTATAATGGAGTTCTACCAAGTAAATGCCAAATTAATAAATGATCGATATATTATGTAATATAATATTTTATTACTTATTTAAACTTGTATTTTCTCAATACCTAATGTAAAAGCTTATAACCTACTAATAACAAAAATTCAGATGTGTTTACTCCTGCCTTTGGTGGATATGATGTGATCTTTTACCACATTGTTTTTTTCTTGATTTCGACAGCGTGGTAAACGCACTGCGTAAAATAACAATTTTAAAGTGAATGCAGTATTATTCCGCAATACCGGGTTGTTTTATAAACATCTCATTATTTCTTTAATACCAATTTTAATGCTTTACATGGCGATCGAGTTTTTCTCTCCAGACCTGTTTGATACATTCCCCATTTCGAACAACCGAACATCTGTCTTCAAGAAGACTTATGTTTTATAAGAATAAGCGGTGACTCTCTCTGAAATATTTCTTTATATGTCTTTATTGGATCTCCGGATGAGAGCATCCCTAATCATTTTCAATTATCAGTTTCTTATAAAAAAACTAATAACTCATAAATTGAATAACGCCATTGATTACGCATTTTGCCATTACCTAATTAATAAGTCGAAAAAATATCAAAAATATTTTTACAACCAAATTATCCATTTTTGGAATGGAATCCTACATTTTGTATCGTTCCCAGAAACACTAAATGTAACCAATAATGCTAGCTATCCTTTGTGATATAAATCAGGATGTTGAGTGGATGACAGGATATATTGTGTATCTCTCCTTAGCCAGTATACTATACAATCGAGTTAATTTAAGTATAGTTATGATGAAAGCATAAGCTGAAATAACTGCCAACCATTTATAAAATAATCACATTTAAGGTGTTCACTGTCAATATATTTGGTGGAAAGGCAATATTTAAAAAAAAACTCGATTGTAGTAATTCCCACTTAATAAGTGCTATTTTTTTTTGAAAATAAAATAATGTTCGTAGAACTAAATGGAGTTCTACGAAAATAAATGTCAATTCAATCAATTACCTAATTAATTTCAAAAAAAGTTTACTTCCAACACATGAACTTAAAATTTGTATGATAAGAATTTAACTTTACTACAAGTTTCTATGTGAAATTTTTTGACAAAACAGAAGTAACAATGTGGCAGTCTTCCAAGTACCATTATTGATATACATTGTTATTTTTGTTTCGTCAAATTTTTTCACATAAAACCTTGTAGTACTCGGCTCGCGATATGTCAGTTATGACACCTTATATGTGCCAAGGCACCAGATATTGTAAAACATATTTAAAAAAAATAACAACACAAATAACTGTAACCAAGCTCTCAATTATTTAAAAAAAAAAAATGGTCTTGACCTTGACGGGGATTGAACCCAGAATAAATCTTAAGATTAAATCAATTTATATGCCAGATATTTTTCATATCTAAATTGGCAATAGAATTTGCATAATTATTTCAAATTTTATTATATACACGTTGAAGGACCCAGCGTGCATAATAAAAAGATAATGTCTTCTTAATGTTATTGTATAATTATTATTTATAATTATCTTTAAAATGGAAAATATTATTTACATTTATAACAGTGGTTGGATGTGAATATTTTCAAAACATTTTTTTAAATAATAATTACGAATTTTAAATGTATATTAATTTTGAAAAATAAACCTAATTTATGTGCTATCGATTTAAAATCAAAAATAGCCCAGACAAGTTAAAAAAAACTTAGTATCGCGAATTTATAATTATTTTAAATCCACCTAAAATAGAAACTTAAGAGCGATATAAAAATATAATATAAAATGACTCGTATTTTTCTGGTCAGAATTGAAATAACATTGGTCAGAATTTATATTAAATGGTCATAATATATCGGTCAGAATAAAGTCGTAATTTAAATAAAATTAAAAAAAAACCCTAACCTAACCTACTAACCAAAATTGTTATTAAATATTCTGACCAAAAATTGATTTAAATTCTGACCATTTAATTTGTTTCCATATTAAATCACCGTCGTATTATATACACATACAGAGAAACCAATATTCTCGTACGTATATCTAATCGCAACACAATAATAAAATGAACATGTATGCAAATACGTCAAATAATAATATTATGTAAACGCAACTCGTGCATGTGTGTGTGTGTCCAGTCGGAGAGGCGAGATACGAATCCCGAAGCAAATCAGCTGATAAATAGTATTAATGAACACGTTCCTAGGAGAAGGGCTAATTTACGCTGCGGGGTGGGGTGGGTGGGGTCCAGTCTCTGCGACATTCCATTCATGAAAACGTCCGAGGATTCTCCGCTATCGATACGACGCATACGAACGGAGGCGCAGACAATAACAAGTCTTAAATCAACGCATCGCATAGGCTGGCAGCTTGTTTTTCGCTTGCGACTTGTACTACTGAGCCTCTTTTGGATCGTTTTGTTTGGTTGAAGATACACTGTCGGTATTTTTAAAGATAATGTTTACAGGCGATTTTTAGTTGCTTCAATGTTTTATGTATGTTAATATTATATTATTTGTAGTATAAAATGTAATTTTTAAAATAGTGAAATTATCTTATTTCATAATATTTAATAGCATGGAATTTCTCATGTCATAATATTCCTGGTAATTTTATTCGGCTATCAAAAGCGGTAGACCACACATCAAACAGCCAGGTAAATAAATAAAACGAAAGAAAATTTTGTTCCATTCGGTTTTTTGCGTCAGATGTATCAGGAGAACATATAATTCGCCAGGTCATCATTGTTGTGAAATTCGTTACGGACCAGTTTGATCGAAAATGTTACCTCCTCATACTTCTGATGCTTTGATAGCAAAAAATCCAAAATATTCCAACGGAATGAAGAGGAAGTAGAAAAGTAAATAAAGTCATCCCAATACTTACTCATTTTATAAAAAAAGATTTATAATATTATAATATTAATATTGCCGCCCGTGTGTCGAGTGGTCAACGTCGTTGGCTACCGCTACGGAGGTCACGGGTTCGAATCCTAGTACGGACAGTTTTATAAATTGATTTTTCAATCGATTTATGAATTTCTGTTCAAAGGCATGGATGTATGTGATGTCTTGAATTCCCCCCTCCCACCCATCCTATCCTATCCTATGAACGGGGCCGTATCGAGAGCGATTAGCTAACCACTAATCCTTTCCTAGCCCTCTCCTTCTATTCCTACTCTCTTTGGAAAAAGAGAGGTTGAGCAACTGAGTAACAAGCAGTTCTCGTAGAAACACTTCTGTTGAGATAAAATACATTAGTAGTCCATATGCTCCACATTAGGAGCGGACATGGTAAAAAAAATAAAAAAAAATATGACAAATTTCTGTTTTCGTCTAGATCAGCTATACTCCTTTGAACCACCTAATGATTTTTGCTACCTAACGTAGGCCACAACAATATTAGTAGTATATCGTGAATATACTACATTACCATACATGTCATTAGTACAACTAATAAAAATCTACATACATATAAACAGAGATGGGCTGGAAGGAGCTCGCCCGAGCTCCTTGTTAAATTTGGACGGCGAGCCCTTTGTTAGTTTAAGAGAAAATTATTTTCATCAAATTAGTACATAACTACAATTTATTCTTATATAGCTTCAGTATACACAGTAGTACATTTGTACCCATTTACATTGTTAAGTTTACGGTAAACTGCATATTTTTACATATTATAACATTATATTTAGATTGCGTATTCGAGTAATGCATATAATTGCATAATAGTAATAAAAAAGTTCACTTCCTCTCCAGAATACCGAGAATTGCTTTTAGATTAAGCGAGCTCCTTGTTAACGTGTTAGCCCACCGCTGCATATACACCAAAGTTTGATTCGTTTACAAAAATAATAATGGTATTTTTGATGTTGAGAAAAACTTTTAACTATTTACATCAAATCAGGTTCCAGATCTTACTCTTAATTCATTGCACGTGCCGGCCTGACCGACCAATTGAAAACAATACCAGATGTTTCAAAACTTGTTGGAGGCCGCACATAAAAGCGACTGCACAGTGTGGCCGATCTAGATAGATTTTTGTGTCCGTGTTGCAATGGTCGGCATCATTGGGTTCCGTGACGGATCTTACAGATTCAAGTCCCAGTAAGAACAGCATTTTTTGTTCAATCTATGTTTTCTGTTCGAAAGCAAAAGATGTTTGTGATGTCTAAAAATTTCAACCTAACCTCTTCCAATTCTAAAATAACGACGTAGCGAGATCAATTAGTTAGCCATTAGTTCTTTCCCAGCCCAATTCTTATCTATACTCTTACCGAAAAAATAAAGGTTTACCAACTGAGAAGTTATCAGTTATCAATATAAAATAAAATAACTTAGATTAGTCCACGTATTGTGTTACAAAATGTGATACGTGTTTCGCCTATTTCAGAGGCATCCTCAGACAACTACTTTTGAAAATGCTTGCTTAAGTACGAATTCGTACTTAAGAGTCGCAAGCATTTACAAAAGTAGTTGTCTGAGGATGCCTCTGAAAGAGGCGAAACACGTGTCACATTTTGTAACACAATACGTGGAATAATTTAAGCTATTTTATTTTGTATTAAAATGAACTTCCACAAAGCTACCGCCGAATCCATTGAAAGTATAAACAGTTATCGTTGAAAAACGTATGTTGAGATTAATGTTCCCTCTAAACTGTGCGCGCGCGCAACATTTTGAAATATCTCATTCGTTTCACATTCAATATTCAATTTATATTTCATATTTTTTACTAAACAAATTAAAACAAAAAAAAAACACTGTATATGAAAAATGAAAAATTATGCCACGTCTTTGTTGGATTACCCTGCACAGCCTTTGAATTTTCCATACAGCTAACCTTTTGTCTTAGAGGAATATTGGTTGGCGTACCTCAATTAAGAGGCCATATTTGGACGTAAAACATTAGGAGCGGACATGGATAAAAAAGATAGCTTCAAAATGTGAACATACATTATTTTTTAAAATTATAAGCCCAATAATGTTGAAATATCTTGAGAATTTTGTGATGTGATTGATAACAGGTTCAATGTCTCGTAGGAAATGAGACAACTGCTGTAGATATTATGTGGTATGTAGATAACTGGTTGAATAGAGATGAGTCGGTGACCCGAAGCATGTAACTTCCTCTTCGAGAATAATGTGACCTGCCTCATGTTTATACACATTAGTCCAAACTGTACTACAAACTAGACCGATGACGTTAACCAGTTTCTCACGAACTGATAAAACATTGTTCAGGGCATCCTACAACATTGATTTGTAACTATGAACGATGATTTAGTATTTTTAGTCAAGTAAATATAATATTTACTCCAATATGTTACAGTAAAACTATATTATTACTTCACTAGAAAATAGGCCAGAGGAAATCATTATCTAAGGTGCCTTATCACTCGCTTATTAAAAGTTTTCGGTGTATTATGTATGGTAAAATTATAGTTTTGATGAAACAATAAATAAAATCACCGATATCAAGAACATCAGAATCGAGATATCCGATTTGTTTATTATTTTGGGCAAGTAAAAATCAAAATTTATCGGCAGCCAAATCGTTATGAATTGACATTTCATGTAAGTAATATAATAATACCATTTTGTCATCAGTGCATTTTTTTCGTGTAATAATTTATGTCACTTAAAAGGTGTTAACACTGTCAATACTTAGAAAGATATTAAAAAAATAAGCACTCTTTTGAACAAAGTCCACAATATGTAATTAGTAAAGAAAGTGTTTTTTTAACATAATTTATACTGTATATAAATAAGCAACACATAGAACAGCAAACCGAATCAATATAAAATGAATTTCCAATAAGCAACCGCCAAATCTAGTGATTTTCTTCCTCTTGTAAGATTAATAATTATATTTCACGATTTAATATCGAACTGTTTATATCTTTCATACGTACGTTTTTGTAAGTCCTTTGATTTTTTGTAATAGTTAATTCTAAAATATTGATCAACTTAAGAAGTTCGTATTTTTTTAAAATTGCATACTGGTACATGTTTTATTATTTAAATTTAATATTTTAATAAAGCTACTTATCGATTGATCAAATTTATTTTCTCATACGATCCCAATACTAGATAAAGCCTCATTAATGATCGACGTACGTATCAGCACACATTTATTTTTTTATCTACGTGACGTAGAAATGGCCGCGAGGTACCTTTTTTTCGCCTCGTACATTCCAAGGAGTCAAGCAATATCCTGTTTATTGTTAACATATTAACACAGTATCGAGAAATACATGCAAAAAAAATGTGTGAGATTCTACGTGTCTAATACATCCTTGACTAAAGCTCTTTTTTATAGTTGTTTTTTTAGATCAAGATTTCAAAGTAGATTTTTATGTTTAAATACACAAAGTCGTTACGAATGAAATGTGCCTAAAAGGCATGTAGAACATGGATAGTTAATAATTTGTTTATATTGTTACGAGCTTTATTTACCACTACGCATTTGATGCTAAAACAAGATCAAAGTATTTAATGAGTTTGTTAAACTCGAGCACGCTCTGATAATAATTATCATTCAAATAGTTTAAACAAATATTCTGATTTGCCAATATCTCATACTTTTACAGGTTATATTGACTTATAAGTCCACCTCGATCTTTTATTCTAAAACTTTTAAATATGAATAATAATATATTTTTAATATTGATTACGACGGTATGGTTTAAGTCGCATTTTATTTAACCCTTTGAGGAGTATCGCCGCACACATGCGGAGAATGTTGTGTTGTCTAATATTCGTTGCTATTCTCATACATTAAATTTAATATTCATTACTTCTTCGCATATGGATAAAAAACATCTATGGTTTTTGGCAGTCGCATTATTTTTATTATTAGTTGAAAATGATCAAAATAAATATATGAAAGTGAAATTGAGCGTAAAATTACATTTCGTCGTGATTCCCTTCCTGGAATCAATGTCAGTAGAGCAGGATACGCTTACAGATAAAATCAAAAAAGATCTAGGTCCAAATTGGAAGTAATAGCTTCTTGAAAATTATTGAAAAGTAAATTTATATTTCTGATTATGCGCTGTAAAAATATAAAAATATATTGTTCAGTATTCATCCTAGGCAGTAATAAACAAAACAAGTGTTTCTATATGTTAGTGTATATCAATAGTAAAAATAATTAAAATATACTAAAAGCCTAATTTAGTAAAATTTAACTCGCCACTCAAAGGGTTAATTAAAAAGTAATTTCATCAATATCACGGTGTGTGTAGAAAAATTTCAATTTATTTTATTGTCTGGATCTCCACGTATAATTTGCAGAGTCGTATTTGACACCACGCCGACGTGTAATTTTACGCGTGATCGCAAATAATTTCCCAACAAAACATTTTATGATAATGGCTGCGTTAATAGGTATTTGTACATATGTTTTGTACCTTGCAAGCTAGTGATCTCTGCGTCGAATACTAACAGACCTCCTCGAAATAAAAGCAGACTTTATATTATTCGTTGTCGCATAAAATGGCGGCTGGATTCACCGAGCTTTTCTCGGAACAATCCATTCTGGTGGTCTTCAGTTTGGGTGCGCGCCTTTTCAGACCTTATGTACCTACCTTTTAAACCATTTTGCTAACAGTTCTTTTCAACAGAAGACCCGCGGCATATATGAATTACCCCGTTACCCAAATAATGTCACAGAAATATCAAATAATTTTCTGTCGAATATGTTTTTTTTTCCACGCTTCTATTCTCAATTGAAAATTATTAAAATATGTGTATTTCAATGTCAACTGTCTTAATACTTATTGAATGCAGCAAAATCAATTTACAGTTACATCAATGATATTCTACATTTCACATACATTATATAAGGTGATGTGTTTATAACTTTAAAAAATCCACAATTGCTGCATTTTAATACTAAACAAAAATAACGGTCACTAAACAATACATGATTTGAAAAGCACTGGCGCCATGTTGAATCGCCGCCAAAAGTGCGAGTCAAACTTTTGCTTTAATAGATAATCTTTGTATTCAAGCTTTCAACTAATTTTACTGAACAGGAAGCGCTTTAGTACTTAGGATTTGTCCATTTATTGCCTGGCTTTGTTATTGTTATTCTTGGACTAGTTCTGGTATTGGCGCTAGAGCTGGATTTGTCTAACTGTCATGGCGCTGCACTGGCGGAGGTTGAGAGAACTATCCGCCGAAGATGGTCGCACGCTGTCAAACAAATAAATATTTATCTTTGCTCGTCCTTTCTCAATTCCTCGTTCGCTCTAACATCCACCTGTTTACTTTATCGAAACACTTGATATCTCAACACGATTTGAGTATTCATTCATGTGAATTCTATTTACATTCACTAACGCCGAAATACCAAACTTCAAACAAGTAATATTATTGTATTCTCAGTTGTAGCTTCACGGAGGTAATGTATCTTGGAGATGAATACGAGTTGCTTGCTAGACCGATGATCAGCTGAAAATAACAGCACAAACTGTATTTACTTAACTTTATCAAAACTGAAAACCGTATTCAAAACTAAGTTTGTTATTATTGTCCGTCGTGAACCTTAATTTTAAAGTAATAATCAATTATTATGATTCGCAAAAATTGTAAATTTTACTAAATTCACTATAATTTGTAAACAAATTGAGATATCTTATACTTATCTTACGCATATATGAGTCGCCGGCCAGCAACCTTTTTTTTCAAAGACTCAAATACGCGTCCGCGGTCGTTAAGCTGTTAACTAAGTATTTACTACTATAATACCTTAAGGTTTTAAACATTTAAATGCATGTGATTTTCTTGATAATGGTTACTGTCATAGCTATGAATATAATTCTATATATTATGCAGCTATCGTTTCCTACATTTATCTATTCCTTATCACGAGATAAGAATGCTGAGCCAGTATAAAGTTAAAAGCAATAAAAGCTGTAAAAAATTCAGTATACCATTCTCATACCTAGTTTTCTTGGAAACGGGGTTGTTTTCAAGAGCTAAGGGTCTGTCGGTTTCCACAGATACGCCCTCCATATATCATCCCTATCCACTTTTCCCAAAAATGCCGACCGTCTTGTTTACTTCGACGGATGAGGAATTTTAAATTTAAACACTACTGATGGTGTATTTTTTTAATCTTGATATTTCCTGCTTATATAAAAAAAACATCATCGATGTTATATCAAATAAAACCCAAGCCGAAAATTCGATTTGTGTATATAACGTCAACTCATAATAGCCGTCTTGTATCATTTGATGTCGCCACGTAAAAACTTTAAGCACGTACTTTTTCATTATCGGATGTGTAGTAAACCAAGGTTAGATTTAAGTATCAACTAGCATTAGTATCTAACGAAAACCGGTCTTTGATATGTCAAACTATGAAATAACCCTTAATTAATTTGTGATATAATGAATGCTCTGCTCATTGTAAAGCAATCAAAAATCTCCGTGTTTTTTTTACACTAATAGACCTTGACAAGATGGCCCCTTTGGCCACCTCTATATGGCCCTGTATGTATATTATCTTTCGGCGATTCGGCTGAAAAACGTATTTATCATAAAAATGTCTACCTGTTAGACTTTAAAAAAAAATTAACAACGGCAATCTTAGACAAAGATTTTTCAAGATATCTATTCCTTACCTGCTTCTCTCTGACTTTTATAAACCTTTGTGTATTTAGGTCCATCCTATGTACTAGTATTGGTTAGTTTGGCTTATAAATATGGAGGCACAAAGGTACAATGCGTCCGAAATGGATTCCATGGCGGCGCTATGATTTATTAACAGTATTTTTTTCTTTAAAATCAAAATCACCTGCCACAGCTGTTGCGCAAAAATTCACTAAATTGTGTGAATGCCGCAAAGGGAATGTTTACGTAAATGATAATTTAACAAAGGACCAATGCTTTTTATATTCGTGACCAAAATACCTCCCAAAGCCTTATATGTCATTAGTACAATGATGTTTTTTTTTTGCATTTATTTCATTTCGCTATTTAGATTAGTAAACAAATAAAAAGCAGCATGCAAATTTCTCAGCTTCTTTTTTTCCCAAGGAGTGTGAGGACAGAAGGACAGTGATAGTGGCTAACTAACTGCTCTCTTTTTTCTTCGTACTGTGTGCATCGAAACCGTGAGATCCGCCACGAAAGCCAACCACGTTGGCCACAGCACAATGGACCCGACTGTTGGAAAAAGGTCTTGTAAATTTTGCAAAACAAAATGTGAAGCATTAGACCCCTGGTTCTGGTCACAGAGTAAGTCTTTGAACCTGGTATTTTTTTTAACGTTACATTAAAAAAGGACCTAAAATGGGAACAAACATGGTTTTCATGAGAAAAAAAAAATACGAATATTGTTTTGAAACATTAAACATTGCGAGAAAAAAGGTGCCGGAACGCCGTTCCACCGCGTTACATGGAAAGAAAAGCTCTGCTTATAATACATTTTTTTTACCATGTCCGCTCCCAATATGGAGCATATGGACTCCTAATGGAGTTTATCTCAACAAAAATGTTTCTACGAGAACTGCTTGTTACTCAGTTGCTTAACCTCTCTTTTTCCAAAGAGAGTAGGAATAGAAGGAAAGGGCTTAAGACAGGACTAGTGGTTAGCTAATCGCTTTCGATACGCCCCGTTTCATAATAGGGTGGGTGGGAGGGGGGAATTCAAGACGTCACATACATCCATGCCTTTGAACAGAAATTCATAAATCGACTGAAAAATCAATTTATAAAACTGTCCGTACTGGGATTCGAACCCGTGCCCTCCGTAGCGGTAGCCAACGATGTTGACCACTCGACCACACAGGCGGCAAAATAGTTTATATACATAGTTTATGTTTATATGAATATTGTAAGTACATTGTAAACTTTTCTACTTTCATTTATAACTAAGCTTTCTTTCTATTGTACTTGTATTTTTCCGATATAAAGTCAGTCAAAATTTTACAGTACATGATAAAATAGCGCAAGTATTGATTTCTATACCGTAGCAAGCTTTTACTTTCGTTTCTTATACGATTTCCATAGTTGGCTGCGGGTAAAATTCGGTGCTACGATGTCTCAATGATGATGGCACGGTTCTTAAGCTCCGCGGAGGTTCACACATACTCGCAGGCGGCGTTCGTCCTCCACTCCAGTTGGCGAATCGTGACCGTCCAACCCAGCGGCCTGCTCCGGGCAAATTCCTCAGATATTGGCCGACAAAGTCGTCCCAGTACATATTATACACTTTAATAATACTCCTTCTTTCGTTGCTCGTGTCTGTGTTCTTTGCCCTCTCCCACCCGACTAAGGACGACTTGGCAATTGTTTTCGTAGCAATGTATCGGAGTTTATTTCGTGATTTTCTCTATCTTCATAATATTTATATAGATCGCGTTTTGGTGACTTAAAAATCGATACCTTTGGGTATATTTGAAATCTTCTATATGAATATTTCATTAAAAGGGAAAAACGTTATAAATAATGGAAGTATGTTTACATAATATGTACGTTACTTCTAAAGATACAGAACTTTTAAACATTACTCCAGTGAAATATTTATGCTACTGACAAACAATGTTCTCTAATTTTCCGAAGGCTTTGTACGCAAAAGACATTGGCTGTGCAACTTTGAAAGGAAATGAAAATTTTTGTGCGCCACATAACGCTATTTCAGTCCTACTGAAAGAAACTGTTAATTTTGAATAATGACACTAATTAACTACACTATATAATGTCAAGTAAGTTATTCTGGTGGTGGTATAGCTGGTGAAACTTTTGTGCGCTCTATCGTAATGTATGTGCGCGAGCTTTGAGAGTGTTGTGTGCGCGCACACGAGCACAACTTGGAGGGAATACTGCTGACAAAGGACACACGATTTATTTGGAATGAAATTTTTATCATAATATACACTAATTTTTAAAAGTTTTCTGTATACATATATCACAATAAAATATTTAATGTATACACATCTACGAAAAAAATATCTTTTATAAAGATATGTATTGTAACGTTCTTTGGGGACAGATTTTTCTAGCAAGTGTCAATAAAATTTCATACCACCGCTGCTTTGAGGAATGTCGATAAAACCTTTGATATCTTAACAATAATTTATGGCGCCTGGATCGATACAAACTGCGACTTTGAAAGCCTGCCGTTGGCTTTTTACTGGCTATTCAGGATTTCATCGACAGGTATATTTATAGGCAAGTACTTAAACACAACCCCTCTTAAAATTTATCCACCGAACACAATTAACGGAGTCGTTATCATTTTTACAAATTTTATAGCTCGCATTCGTTAACCCAACCGTGGCCAACACACACTAACGTCGCCAATAAAAAAAATGATAGTACATTATGATTACTGTTTATCTTGCGTGTCAGCAAACCAACTATATAGCGTTATGTAGTGACCTATTTGCTGGTGTCAATAATCATAGTATCGACATAATTAAAGATTTCAATTTGTGTAAATCTTTTGCATTTATTTATTTCACATTATGATCCTTTCTTCATTGATTTATTTTTTAAATTATATATCGATGATATTCAAAATTATAAAGCTGTGCAGATAGTTTTCATAATAAATAAACAATTCCGCCTTAGAAATAATAAATGATGGATCAAATCACTTTTAAGCTGTTCACTGTCAATTCTTAGTGGAAAGGCATTATATTCAACAACAAAAATGCACTATATTAATTCCACATATATTTAATATATTTAATCAAGACCGGTTTTTCTCACGACGAACATTTTCATCCGTTCAACTTTCCTACATGTAATCGGGACTGTGGAGTCGGAGTCGTGCTCGAAAAAAACTATTAATCATATTCAAATTACAACGGTCAAAAGTGGCGCCACTTCATGCCACTAAGCCTAAAAATGTCTTAACCAAGCTTTTTTAAATATAATTAATTCACCATTTGAATACCAAGCGGACACCGGTGTCCGGAGCATATACAAGCTAACACGGATGTCCAAGACGTTTAAAAAATCAAATACTTTGTATTCTAATAGAATATAAGCAATATTTTAATGAATATGTGTAGTGCTATTTATAATGAGTCAATATAGGTTTTTAAAATATCGAATTTGAGTGTATATTAAGCAAAATTATTTTTCTCAAAAACACGCAGTATCTCTGGGACATGTTTAATGATTTATTTGCGCGGTATTCTAACGGTTAATGCGCTTCATTTCTCATAAATTTTATGCTGGAGCATTTCCACTTATATTGGATAAGTTGTCAAACAAAATTGGTTCGTAAATTCACTGCAAAGATCAAATACATGAACAATAAAATAAATGTAGTTATTATTCCATTCCGGCTTCGGAGGGTTATAATTGGCACGTCGTCGCCGGCTGGCTTCGCAAAGAATGGATGGCCACAAAATATATCCTGGGCGGGCTGACTCCTCGGAAGAACGGCATGTAAATCAACTTCACAGGCGGCTACACAATACAATGATAATATCCATTTGCCATGTTACAATACAACTTGCGAAGTGTTAAGTTCAAACCAGTCTTTGATAAGCCATGCTCCCTTTATCGACCCGTCGTTATCTATTTGGTAATAATGTAAAATTTACATCGGTAACTCGATCGAATTAAGTAAGCTTTTATGTTATACTTACCGTATGTTAAAAATACGATACAATTTGTTAAAATTTGAATTATGTACATTCACATAAGTTTTGTCATTAACGACCCGGGTTTCGCCTTTCCACATCTTCAGGTGTACAGATGAACTTGAACTGACGTTTGGTAAATAGATGCATCGTGTTTATATAAGTAATAAATGTATCACTAAGTTTAAAGTCATTGCTGGCGAAATGGATTAACCCATGGGAATGCCTACATATTTGAATAGTGAATAATTACAAGAATTATTATATTTATTTTGTTTGCTGGAAAATTTATAATAATGTTTACTTACATATAGGATAAAAGACGGGAATTTAGCAGATGTACCTGCTCATTTAAAATTGGTAAACCATTTGACTGTGCCCTATTAATTTCTAAAATTTCATGGAAAAACAATTTATGTCCACCCGGTGTAGCATTTTAATCCTTTCATCCGCGTTGAACGAGTGGTTCTCCGACATCAAGTGGTTGGCAAAAGTCGACGTGTCTTTTTTAATCTAGAGTCGTCCATGTGTTCAGAATTTCTAGTTTTTAAGGTTCTTTCTGTTTTTCCGATATAGAAATTTGTGCAACAAAAGCATTGCAGTCTAAAAAAATTAAATGCAAATGTAGATAAACCAGTATATTGAGAGGATTGATACCAGGCAGAATACTGCCTTTATTAATATGTCATTGACAAACACGTATAATTGTTATACCATGCTAAAACAAGTTACTTTCATACTTAAATTAAGTTTCGTGCTTGGTGCATGATCATCTACTAACCTAAATGATTAATTATTGTCTAATCAACATTATTAGCCATACTATTGTAGAATATACTTATGAACGTTCATGCATATGCCATCATTTGTTCGTTATTTTATACTCTCGTGTTCGTAGTTAAGCTTATTTTTTATTTATTTATTAATGTGTATTCATTAATTTACATTAATGAATTACACATTTAAGACTTGTGAATGTGTAATTTAAGAATGTGTTACCTGAATTGCCAATACAAGGCGCAGTATAAGTTTAAATTTGAAATATTAGCTGTTGTCTTTTTATAATCTTCAGAAGAGCGAAGTTCGTACTCAGCTGAAAATTTTGGAATGCATTTTATGATTTTCCCTCGTTGCAAATCAAGTTGTATGCCTCTGCGCAAGCATTCCTGCGGAGGCTTTGACTCGGGCGGCGTCGTTATATCACGTTGGGGCAAGGCTCCGAGAAGGAAATCTCCGTTTCACATCTTGTGTGCTTTTCGATTTTAGCGTACCGGAATAAATAAACCTACACAAAGTTTAATGTAAATTCGACTTTCAAAAGATACACCATTGCCGATATATTAAGTAATACATTATTGTTTATTATCATATTGGATCAAACAACCAACAACAATTTCATTAAATGAATTCAAGAAAACTTGCAGAAATTATTATATTAAACAGACAATTATTTATGAAAATAACACTATTTTTAATGACGAAGAATCGTTTTTTTTTTCATCACTACAGTATTGTTATTAGAATGAAATAATTGAACGTTAATTGGTTTCAATTAACAATGATTGTTTCCTACCTAAAGCAGGATACGATATCACACCATAAATTGTATTCAAATACATCTGACAACGTTTAGATTGTTTTATCTTATAAAATATAGAACAAAGTCTTCGTTTCTTAGAATATAAAGATTACATCATTCGCTTATGAATAATATTTATATTAAACAAATGACGATATTACATTTTACTAGCTAGTTATTAGTTTCCTCTTAAATGTGAGAAAGAATTCCACATGACGGGCATAACTTAAATAAATAATACAAGATTTAAATATTATCTTTTCGTGTTTCCGAGTACCGTCTAAAAATACAAATGAAACGAAATTCATTCAGCGAAAAATAAATAGTCCAAGAAGTTTACCTTGGACCGTCTAGGTGTTTAAAAACCTGCGAGTTGTATGGCAGGATGGCATACCTTCGTCATATACACGCGAACTAGCCTCTTTTGTTGACCTATTGCCACAATATGTAGGATACAGCATCATTTTTTATTTAATTCACGTAATATATGGAAAACCTTATATTTTATATTTACGTGATGCTTACATTATAAAAACTAACCTGGAATCAAATTTCTGAGTTAATATCCTTGAATTTGAAATTTACATTTTGTAATTTAATTATTGTTTAACATCGAAGTCGATGGTTCGCTTTGGATTAGTGCTCCGAAACCCCTGTGCCGCAGCGCATTGCTTCAAGAAAATATAAATAATTTATTTCTAATATCCAATTTTCTCTTCACGTATGCATTTAACTTGATTTTCAATGTTTTTGAGATAGATTTTGAATAAGATCTCGCATTTCGTTCTATAAAGTTCAATTCTTACCAATTATACAGAAGACCATTTTACTTTCAAACAATAACTATAGCTTATGTATAATATGTTTATCAAATAAATATTAAATTTCATTTTCTCGACAATTTTCAGTTACTTGTTGTAATAATGAGGTGGCGATAGGTTAATATACACAATTAAAAATGTGTGTATATAAATATATGAAAATTTTGGTGTGTTGTGGGAAAGAAAAGATTGCGGAACACTTGTAGATAATCAAAATAAAAAAGAATCGCAGGAAGTTTTAATCCTGCTAAATTTAAAGGATTATTTATTCAACGTATTACCAGTATCATCCAATTGAAATTTTAGCGTCGAATTGCATGCTTCCTTCTAGGAAATATTTTTTATCATAGATAGAAGCAACATTACGTAAATAATTGTCGACTATGCATAGTTATACAAATGCAGCTTCTTTAGTATGCAAGTAGGAACTCGATACATTCAGTGTAGACGTCTGTCAACGACTTCTACGCCATGGTGTCGATCATATTAATCAATCTCTGCGGGCCTCTCCAATATTGCACATCATAACAATTTAATCACTTTATCGGCGCTTTTATGGTGTTGAAAAAGGGGAGGGGAGTACGTAGGGTGTGGTGCGCCGCGCTTCGACCTTGTTGAGTGCTGCCATCCTCAGGCATTCCATCTCACGATTCCCCTCTGACGCCCCCTTACTCCCCTCACAATCCGCGAGACCAATGTCTCTCGAGGCCTTTGATGAAACACCCCATCCGTTTTTTCAATGTAAAAATAAACAAGAATGATTATTTCAAATAATTAAAAAAATAATTTATAATGTAGTTTTGAACTGTTGTACACAATATTTCGTTAATAAATACACATTAAATTACATTTTATGCAATCTAAAGAAATCATTAATGATTACCTGCATTTTTTTGTTACACCAATTCTTTATTTAAATATTTAAAACAATATTTTCTTTATTTAAATAAAACGTTATTTTCCCGCTCTAATATGTGTCAAATAAAATAATACTTTCAACAATGTATGATTATTAATTTAATTTTATATAAAATACACTATTTTATCGTAGCATTTAAATACTTCTTACTCATATATAGTATGTATTGTATTTAAGCAGATGAACCAAAAAAAAACAGCATAGGCGTAGAGGCTCGTAGAGGGTGTGCTGTTTGATCAGCATCACAATTGATTCGGTCAAGAAGTTGTACTATGATGAGATTAAATACTTTATTTATGTTCAAAATAAATTAGCTGGTCGTTTTGTAGTTCTTCTTTTATAAAGGTCTCCTAAAATGAGCTCGATCTTGATATTGTATATAATTATTTTTGTATAACAAAAAAAAACAACAGTCAAATTAAATAATAAAAGTGATTATTTGTTACGTTCAAGGGCAGCGGCTTAACAGATTTGAAATAAAACGACAAATTGTTATTTTATTTACTTAATTATTCATTAACGTATGGCTAATGTATGTAACTATACATATTTGCAAAGTGTCTTTGTTAATTATGTGTGAAAATGTTCGCTGGACCACTTGAATGGAGAGGATAAAAAAAGACGGCTTACATACTTTAGCTCTTTATAAACGTAAAATCAACTTGTGTTCGTAATTATATGCATTAAACTAAATTTACTAAATGTATAATAATAACTCAATTATATTTTAAATACTTAAAACAGGTATTATACTCTTGCAAACTACTTTTCATTTATTTAGATGGCAGTTTTATATATGTTTACTTAAATGAAATGAATGACTAACTATAAAAGTAATTACACCCAACAAAAATTTAATGCTTTATTTTATTTCGTAAGTAAAAATATGAACAATCTTACATTTTCCCACGCTTTTTAAACATATTTCCATACGCTATTTTTATAGCTTAGATACATTATTTCTTGGAATGAAATTATCATTTTAAATCAATAAATTTTCATATATTTAAATATTTTATTTGAAACTGTTTTTAAAAACTTGACAAATACCGAGGATCTTTGTTCATTTCCAAATCCTTATTTCGACTTTTCATTGAATAAGGTATATTAATTTAATCTTTTACCTTTCACCTTTCACCTAGAAGCCAGAATGAGGTAATATGAATAAAAAACAGCTCATAACGACAATATTATTATGATATAATGAACTGTTGATTTTTGTTTGTTATTAAATAAGCAATTTATTTTCACAACTAAATTTGTTTTTTCTTTTGTTACAGAGATGGGAGCTTTTAGTTTTATTAAAATTGAAATGGGACATGGCTGCTGTGACTCCTCAAGACTTCCTGGCGTTGCTGATAGCAAGGTTACCCCTCGGAGGATTTGTGGAGACTGACATGGTTGTCAGACACGCGCAGACCTTTATTGCCCTTGCAGCAAAAGGTTAGTTATTTAAACTTTTTATCATTTATCATTGAAACAAGATTTAAACATTCAATATTTTTGTGACGTCACTAGTGGTTGGTATATTATTATTTTTCTGTAGGTTTCACCGAGCTTAAATAAAAAAGTAGCGCAACAAGTAATGTGTTCGTTTTCACGTTGTTGACTTATGACAAGTTATCATATTATTATCGTTCCGACAAACTTTAACAGTATCAATCATAAAATAAATGTAAATAAAAGCATTACAAATCGGAAATAAATACTTACCATTTCGAGCGGTACCTAATCTATCTTGTTATCTTCAATACAACTCAAATAAGATTTCAAAAACATCTGTTAAGATATCTATAATAATTTTCGATGGTACACATTGCATACCACGTTGACAGGAAACGGTTTACCAGGTGAATTATAAGAAAACAATTGAAGTATCATATTATTTAAGTATAAGCTCATTTTCAATCGTTTACGCACATACATTATTCAAATGGGGGTGTTACCATTTTATAAATTCACCCATTTACTTGGTAAAATTAATTCTTATCTCGTTTTGGCGATAAACTATTCGGCTTTATGAGGATCGGTGTTTTTTTGAACCCACATTTATGATGTCACTGCTCAAAAGTATGAATGCTGAGCGTTTGTATGTGCTTACAACGACCGCTTTCAAGGCTAAGCAGCTCTTTTCAATGGTTCCTTTGCCGAATTGCCTACTTTATATTGCCGCATGGATACTAACGCCATACCATTAAAAGACATTTCTCGATAACGAAATAAGACATTGAGTACTAATCACCCATAAATTACACGATACGTAAACTTAGAAAGCACTGTAATGATATATTCAGTCTTAAATCAGAAAATACACATTAACTTATCACGAAATAATATATTTTTACTTAGATGACAAACAACACCATCCCTCTTGTCATATTTTTAATATAGTTCCGATATTGACCACCAGGGTGTAATCATATATTATAATCGTTTTAAGAATTAACACTAGATGGCAATACGTGATTATTGAAGGTCAATCTTATCTATTTACAAGACTAACGGTGAATGTTTTTTATTTGATGAAAATTTAAGCAGCTTTAAATTTTAACTCAAATGATTTGGAGTTTTTGGTCGTTGATAATTTTTGACAGTTATTGGAATTCAAACGCACTTATCACTAAAAACTACGCGTGGCACATCCTTCGAAAACGTTTAATCATCTTTCGGTACGTGAGTATAATAAAAAAAGGTTTAGCCATCGATTGTGCTAACTTTATATGTTTAAAATACCGACGCGTCTAGTAGGCCAAATTGAAACAAAAGATATAACACATTATACATACGTATTAAAAATTACCATACAGAATTAAATATTAACAAAATAGTATGGCGATTATAGCTTCCAACTTAAAATCTTGCATGGAAATTACGAACACGCACTGTTGAAGTACGAAAATGGAGGTCACAGTGTTATAAACGCGTCGTATTATGAATGAAAATTGCTTTTGTAGTATCAGGCTCCCAGACAGACTGTAGGATCGCTTTAGTGATAAGACAACCGGAAAACGTTTCAAACCATTCAATCGATGCATCAACATCATTAAAATACCACGTTCGTTTAAAGATTATTTTTATATTCTTACATTCAATGCTTATTCAATTACCGAATTATTATTGTGACAGCTAAAAGTAAATTCAAATTTCGAATTCAATAACGATATTAAGTCAAAAACTGACTGCTCTGAGTTATGAATGCAGATACATAGATTTGAATACACTAAGTCTTAAGAAAGCAACGAATTCAGTCATAATCTGTGTATGTTTACATAATTTGAGCATAATAAACATGAATTCAATTACATTCAAAGTTAATTTTGGCAAAAAAAAAAACTATAAACAACTGATTCGAATATGTAGTACAAATTCGTTAACCCATTCGCTGCCCAAACTTTTCCGCAAATATTGGCGCGGTGCGCCATCGATAAATGCATAAATGTCACCGATCAATTAAGCATGGTGCACAATCATCGTAAGTGCAGCTTTAGCGTGAGCGAGAGAGACGTGCGAACCAAGTGAGATACAACCTGCGTCGAGGGCACCGCTGCAAAGTACGCGTGAGACGCGTCCTGGGCACTGTGTGAGTTAATCACTTTCGACATTCATGAAATGGGTGGAACGATAAATAATAGTTATAATGCATAAATAGAGATATTCAAATGTCATGATTATTAAAAAAAAACGCCTACTGCAAGTACAACGACGATTTACACGTTATATGAAACTGCTACGACAATGTACAATTGGTTTTTATTTTCATACATGTGAATTCTAAAATAAGTTTACATAATTTCAGGAAAGCTTTTGATATTTATTTTTATAGTAATTTAGTAAATATCGTCCAGAAGTGAAGATGCACAATTAATAAGATGCAAGAAAAAGGGTATGCAGTTAATTTTATAAAAATAGTATGTATATTTAAAAAACTAATATTGTAGATGTACAGTAGGTTTTTCGAAATCGTTTGATTCTTTTCGTGACTTAACGTGTTAAAAGGCTGTAGTTAATCTGAACGTGATTTCAACCCTAAGGCCTCCAAATCGCGGACGAGGGTCAAACCGAAGTCTTTTGAGAGGCCGCGTAAAATACGCTCTAAATGTCATGGCAACGCATTTTTGTTTCAACAAAAGAAAACTAGACGTTCAATTATTTAAATTCGATACATACCACACCATTCTTTTGCCGTAAATGTAGTGTAATTTGGGCATAAATTGAACAAATGGTGTCTTAATTATTCAGCCATTTGGTATTTTGTTATAAAATGTTTAAAATAGTTTAATCTTGTTCGATTATCTCTTAATTTCACACTACTTTCAGTTATGAAATTAACCTTTTTAACGCCTTCAGTATTCGCAAATGCATTCCGCCTCGTTAGATAGATTATCGCATGGACCCTCCCCACATAATGGATTTGTCTTATCTATTTTTCACGAGTCTGTTTTGAATAATAACTGCCCGATGATTTTTTCTGATTATTCTTAACTAAAGATCACGAAACAAAATTTGATCGATCTAAAGTACGATTGTTTGATTTTTTTTAATTATTATTATTCCTTGCTTTCCTTATTTTAAAAAATATCAACATTATTTCATTTCTTGCAGATACCTACCAATATTTTGGATTTATAATGAATAATTACAACCCTAAAGAACTTTTAAAAATATATATTAGAAATCATTAGCCATGAAATATTGAAAGGTTAGACCCCTTTTCTATCAGTTCCCCTGATCAAATGAAATCACTATGAAAGCAAGTTACTATACATTAGTAAATACATTTTTGTTCCGTAAACCGTGCCAGCTACACATTGCTATTTTTTATACAACGTTAATGTTTATTTTTTACATAACCAAATATATTTGGCCCGATAAAAAAAAACGAATTCTTTGTTTTTGTATTGCTTTAAATACAATCAGCTAGCGATTCCGCAAACAATGGGGAACCAAATTTATGGGAATATTATGGTTTAAAAATGTTTATATAAGCCATTCCCTCGGTCTGTCGTCTTGAATTTACTGGCACTATGTATAATGCAGGGCTACACCAACATCGATTCACGAACCGTGTTGATTGCATATAATATTGCTACATACATAAAGTTTTTTATTTCTTAGAAAGTTGCTTCCAAAATTTCGAACACGTTTGTAGACTTGATATTTTAAATGAAATCGCGAATTGTCATGCTCGAACTTATTTGTGTGTCAATATGTAGGAATGGTTATGCTCTCCTGGAATATAGAAGGAAGCACATCGATGTCACCAAAATTTATGGTATTAACATAATAAAAAAGAACTCAATTTGACCCCAGACCGTTTTTTCATTCTTTGTTTGATCGTCCTGCGAAGACTTCGATGTTATTTTTAATATTATATATCTGATCGGATAACAAAGATTATAGTATTTACAATAGAGTCGGCGTTCGCGTCGCCATTGGAGCCAGGTACCTAGTGGACGAGAAACATTATCATTTGACAATAAAATATGACAGGCTAATGGTATTTCTGGAATGCGATACTATTCTGCTACAAAATGGATGCATTTTTTTTATTTTGCAACTTGGTGTTTCAGATTTCTCGCGATGTTTTTTTGTCTCACAATACCGTCGTGATATCAGGTGTATATTATTGTCAACATTGTCGTGTCAAATATAATATTTTATCAGCTGACGACAAATAACACTTTAAAAATATTAAGTTTTGATAATATTCACAAAATAATTGAAAAGGTCATCAGTGTATTGTAATTATTCAGCAATTCGTTAAAAAGAAAAAGAAGCTATCGTGTTCACGTTGATTTTTTTATTGGTGATGTGACTTTGACATGCCTTAATTCACTTTCAATTTCAATCAACGTTGGGCTACCAATACGTTAAAAATGGAATCCTTTAATCTCTGAACTATTCGCTATGGTACGTTTACAGGAGAAGGTACATTTTGTCACGTTGTACGATTACACGTAAAAAATATTGAATCAATTTAACTTTACTTATTATACCTGTACATATTACGTAACATATATATAAATACCAATACATAACTTAAACATGTACTTATCTACTAGAAAAAAGAAGAGCGACCAAGATTGACATATAAATAGGTACTATTATTTTCACTCGAGACCCCCATATTTCAAAGAGTTTTAGATAAAATAGGAATACAGGAAATTTATAAGGCAGAAAGCAGAAATGTTCTGTGTCGAAAAACGTTTCTTTATAGTATTTTTTTTGTTGTATTTAGTGTCTTTTTTATTTACTGTATACATATTTATACATTTTATCTGAGAATATTGTCTTTATTCAATCTAACAAGGGGCTCATGCGAGCCCTTTAAAGCCGACCCCTGCTTTCAATTACAATTTTGATTAGCAAATCTAATAATATCCAAAACACTTGTTTTTCAATGTCAAATATTCGTTAATTTCAAACTAGACGTATCAGGAATTCATAAAAGTAAGAAGATAGCATTCAGATCACACCAGTATTCTTTTATATAATAGTATGTTACCGTAATCAGCGAGCTCCTTTGGCCAGCGTTTTTGTTTTCATTTTTGGAGGAGGATCTTGAATAGTCTGTGGGAACGTATTTCAGATTCACCATATTTGAAAGCCGTTTGGGGCCTTTCGGTAAGTCCATTCAAATGTCAATCGCACGGTGAAACCATTGGCTGCTTAATAAGACAAAGATTAAAATAGTTTTTGAGCAACGTGCGTGCTGTCTGCGCGAGGTGATTTTTTTTTAAATTTACCTTCTCGAAAATAATCCGAAATATTTTTCAAATCACGTAATATGAATGTATACACCTAAACTGTCAAATCTCAAGCGGCGTTACCCGTCTGAAACCGATCCGGGGCTCAAGCAAGAGTCCGTGCATATCGGATGTTTTTGTATATTTCATTATATGTACTTATTTCATCGTGCCTTTATACCCGCATCGTTAAAACATTAAAATAATGTGATATTACTCTAATTCATAAACTATAAGACGAATCCCTTATGTCAGTGGTTTCCAACCTTTATGATACTACGCCTCCCTTTGAAGAAAAATATATCTTTGTGCCTCCCCATCCTTTATTTCATATCGTCAAAAGACACGTTTTAAAGGGTAAAAAAATATTTTGAACTGTTCGCGCCTCCCAGGTTGGAAGCCGCTGCCTTATGTAATATACTTTTGTTTTAAATGTACTTTATTATATTTGAAAATTTGGTCTTAAAATTTATAATATATTCGCTGTGACATATTTTCAATTCTCAATAACGGTACCAACAATTAAAAAATGTATTTAATACATTAAGGATTTGAAATGCATCTTTGTTTTATTTTTGTTATAAACAAGTTGTCATAATCTAAGCGAATGGGTATGTAATGACGTAAATGCTCGGGTCATCTTCATTTGGACGGGAAAATTGCAATTCGAAAAAAGAATAGGTACTTCCCGTCATCAGTGTGCGGTCTCGCCGCCAGGGCGTCGCTGGCGCTACCCACCCATCTCGTCTCGAAATTCGTAATTTGCTAAGGGAAAATAAAATTGTATAATCAGAGTCGGCTTTCTTTTACTGCGATATATCCATCAAATTGCGCTGCGTATAGCCGCGGGCAAAGTTTGTATCTCGCAGAGTACTTATCTTCTCACCTCTTCTGCTGCCCGCCCGGATACTTTTCCAATTTCAAAGCGCTCTCTTCATTCATCTCTCAGAAATTCGACGCTCACAGTGCCTGTCTGGCACCCTATTTATATTTATGTTGTCCTGATACAAATTTTCATCAAAATATGTATGGCGGCATAAATGTCGGAATCGGTAGAATTGTGAAGATTATGTATTTAATTTGACATTAAAACTACGTTCCGTCTATGTTATATTTTTACTAAATCAGGTTGGTAATCTAGTACATAAAAACCCGCAGAATAATCATAACGCATTTTTTATGAAATACTCTGAATAGAGGTGTGTGAAATTGATCCAAATACCCTCTAGGAATGGAGAGGTTATGTGAAATAATGCTGTCTTGAAATTAATTGCTGTTTTAAAAGCGAGGATTGTGTTAGCAGAATCTTTTAAATCTAGTTGTTATTATGTATGATATCCCGTTGACAATAATAGTCTGCCCGCCATGCAAGGAGGCCATCCGTCAGAGAGGTCCGATCAGGGCTGGCAGATTAGAAATTGAAAATCGAGCGCTAGAAATATCATCTCTTTGTTTACATTTAAAATCAACATGTTTCAAAGAAAGTCACGTAAAGTTTCATTACACATAATATGTTGAGCAGCTGAAGCACCGGAATTTCTGCTGACTCTTATAACCGTTATAATATAATTCGATGGCTTAGTTCATTGATCGGCAAAGTGCGTCTCCGGAGCCGCATGCGGCTTTTTGGCCCCTTAAGTGTGGACATTAATAGACAGATTTGTCTCTCAATGGCTCCCAATATTTTTTTAAATTGTTTGTAATGTTCATATTTGGCTCTTTGGCGAATAAGTTTGCCGACCACTGGGTTAGTTCCATAGTGCTACAACTACAAATTGTTATCGTTGAGATATTGCTGACCAAAGTTACACTAAGTTGTAAAAAAGTGATAATTATTATTTGTCTCATAATTTTAGTCAATCATTTAGTCGTTTATCATAAGTCAATTCAAATTTATTAAATGTAGACAAAACCATAAAATGATATTTCGAGTTGTATTTATAATTTATAATAAAAATCTTATGCGGAACTGAGAGAAGGTTGTTTATATTTCTTTATTTTTCATATGCAAACATCTACCATGAGAAAACTCGTATTTTTTCGAGTTGTGCTTTTGTGGAGTTATAGAAGATAAATATTCGAATATAATGGGTATAACTCAAAACATGAAATTTTTGACTAATCGTTCTGTGGAACTAGACCAGGGATCGGAAAAGCGCTTCGTCAAACACTCTCGAACTTATCATGTTTTTTTAAAACTAAAAATCCATATCTATGGTTTTCTGATACCATTGCTATCATGTTTACTTACCGAATTGACTCTTCTTACTTGAAAGTTTGCCGACCGCTGAACCAGGCCATCAAAATAACGTTTTTGTTTGAATAAAACCATTTTTAAACGATTATTATATTATTAAATGTGTTACTCTTCAATTCTTATCTAGTATTATGAAATATTGTTATTGATTCTGCCGGTCCTGCTTCCTTCCATAGCATCGTCTGAGTGAGTGCGCATGTGCGAGGAATGCTGTTAATTCCTTGGGGCGCCCTCATGCGAAAACCAGTTTGCTTCACGCCCGAAATTGCCACAAATTACACGAATATGCGATCACTCTCGGTGCGGGTCTGGCCATTAAATGGAACCCATTAAACTGCGCTCGTATTTGAATTGCCGTTTACGATCGTCACGTGAACGTTATGATGCTGCACGTAAATTGGCGCTATGCGTAGAAAACGAAACTAAAAGTGAAACACGCACCCCACGCAGTCAAAGTCGTAGAAGATTGTCTTTTCCATCTCGCTACGCCACTCCAAACGGATGTCACAGTGCAACGGTCGGCAAAGTGTAGTCCGCGAGACACTTTTGGTTGTCTGCAGAGAAATCTGACATTATTTTAATTTTCACATCACAAGTCTTCACATCATATTTACGCGATACGGTCTTTTCATCTGTAACAGCAATCAAAACACGGCATCGATCTCGGCTTGCAATACATTCAGTTCTCCATCTTGCAGTTACATCATTGGAGCCAAATATAAATGTTATCATTTCAAACATACAAGAACATTCATTACATTAAAAATTAATAAACTTTTATAACAAATTAAAATTGTATTTTATGATCTAGGTGCATTTTAAGACACATTTGATCACTTTTAATTTCAATATATAATATCCAACACAAGTCCAGTTAGTGGTCCGGTGGATTAAAATTGTGAATTTAGTGGTGCGTAAGCCCAAAAAGTTTTCCGGCCGCTGTCATAGTGGTATTTAATTTACTAACTTTCATGTCAAAACTGACAAGCTATTATTTTGTAGCAGTAATTGGCATTACATACAATGCCTTAAAGTTGTGATTTTACAAAATTTGCTTTTCATCTTATCGATCAGAAAGAAACACTAAATTTTGAAAACAAATGAAATACGATATTTAGCCTCAATTGAATATCAGTAGGCATGGCTTTAAGCAAATGGGTTTGCACTTCTTTAATTCCTGTGTGATTTTTCTTTCCAAACATATGTAATTACTATTTTTCTTTCATATTTTGTCCCTACCGAAAGAATAATATAATATACTTAAAGAATTGCAATAAATATTTATCTTATAATTAGAAATCATACAATAATAGAGTTAGTCTGAATTTTGTTCTTAAATAAGGGAAACATACGTAACACATATTGTATCAACTTTCATTTCCTTTGAATTCGAGCATAATTCTGCACTACAAACAATTGGTAGTAATTTCTTCACGTTTGAATTTTAAAACTTGTCCATTTCTCACCTTTCCGGTAGAAACGAAACATGCCTGTTGTAATCGATTATAAGTTATTTACTAGAATAACTTGTGTATTGACACTTCATTGTATTAAACATGAACCAGTTTTTAGGAGTTCTTGAATACGCGGCTTCAGTGTTTCACAATGAGCCGCTCTACTGATCAAAAGAATCACACTCAAGATGTTGATGACTTTTCTCGGAACGTTTCGTCGTAAGCCCCACACCGCATGGGAACGAAAACGAGTAATAAATAATAAAACATAACCAAAACAAAAGAAATACAATTGGGATTAATTCAAATGGCTTCTTTTTAACTCATCGCCCAATAAATGACGGCTTAATTGATGTAATATTTGTCACTACTTCAATGCATATTTTTATTCTATGTGTGTGTTCGTTAGTTGACTGTTTACATACATATTTCTGTCTTCTTTAGCTGGTGCATCTAGCTTGTAAATACTCTTTGCAAATGGAGATTTTATGCAGTATCAACGATAGAGGTAAACAATAAAACCCGTTGTATTATGCATTTCCTGTCAGTCGTATCTGATTAGGCTATTCATTGCAATTCATAGTCACACCTTGCAAAAAGAAATGACACGGCCAGTCGGCGACAGATATATTCTGCTCATTCATTCTTCTGTCAAGTATCCTCAAATGCTAAGTTAGGCGCCAGCCGAGTATCGGGAGAGCATAATCTCGCAGGAGTCATCGCGCGCTCCGATCACCCCGAACGCAGACAGAGTTGCGCCAAAGGAAATAAACATAGAACCTCTCGACCCGCCCGCATTCCTGAGCGCCCGATACAAAGGCCCCACTCTCGCTTTCCTCATATCCTGTCTACACGAACGAACAAACAACGCAAGAGCTTTCGTCTAGATCTTTTCAGTACATCTACAATTATTCACATTGCATATTTCGCAGGTCAACTGTACCCCGACGGGATCACGGTTTTAGCTTTATTGAAGTCATTCATGTATGCACATAAAATTATTTCATTGAATAATTACACCAACAAACGCAGTTCATAATGCCACGAGGTGATTGTAACATAATTACTGACATTCAATAGTTTTTCTGTGAACTCAATAACACAACGTAATTCATCTCACACTACTTCCATTTTCAAAATGGCTACGATTTTTTACCAACCCGTAACCAATCATATGTTTATCCATTCTAATTTGCCAAGTTGGACTTGTTTACGACGGCCTAATTAGGAGTCAACTGAAAAAAAGATAAATAAAAATAATAACTCAATTCTGTGTTTTATTGTATCGACAATTTCTGGTATACCTGACCGAGTATACCTGACTTTAAATGCAGCTAAATAAATCTGGGCATCCGCAATCTTTATGGTTCTTTGTCTTGCATCTCGCCCGCTGCATCTTTATGTTACCCTGATACTTAAATCGTTCAACTGGTTGCGGTCTTCAGTTCACATAAATCGATTTTCAAACTATGGAACAACTTTAAAATATAATTTATACACATATTAGTTCAAATACTAATTAATATTCCTTTGTTCTTCATTCCACTTATCTAATAGGTCTTGACCTATTAAATAAAGTGGCATGAAGTACAGTGGAACCCCCAATTACACTACACCGAATTACGCGCTGGCTTGAAACATTCGCCGCAAATCCCCAATTGCACGGTCGCATTCCATTGTCGTTACTACGAGACGGTCGTCTGTGCTGCGCATACAGTCAAATGTTGGCTAGCGTCTGTGTATTCAACACGTGCCAGGCTATACACGCATAGCTGGGCGTCTGTCTGTGTGAGGGATATTTACTACTATTAAAACTAAATATTTCGTCCATATTTTTTTTTTGCAAAACTAAGGGAAATCTTAGTTTTGCGTTTTCCGCGGAAAAAAACCAAATCCCTAATTTTGTATGAGATTCACACCCCCAATTACACGGTCCCGACTATAGTGTAAATGGGGGTTTTAATGTACAAAGGAATATTGTGTTTTTATTAATATAATGCCTTTTCACCAAGTATTGACAGTGAACACCCTAAAAGTGATTCAAGAATGTTGCCAATTCTAAAAAAATATATGCTGTCCTAATGGCCTTGTGAACTGTCTACGATCACCATTGTTATCTGAGAATAATTTTTGCAGTACCAGTTTTGCACGTATTTTTATAATTACTATGATTGTCAGCATTGGAAAACTATGAGGTTTCATTGACCCTTTAAACCCTTGGGAATTTTTATCATTTTCATAGATAACGAGTCAATTATTATCATTGTTAAAATCACAATATATTTCTATATTGCTTGTTGTGCAATGATTAATCTCGCATAACCGTATTTTGTTTATTAATTTTTGTACTCCTACATATTAAATTGTATTAAGTATATATTATGCTTCGAGTATATTGTGAATTACTTATTTTATATAAAATTATTTAATATTGAAATAATTTAAGTCGCTTTTAAATTAGATTGTAAAAAATCCCTAATGCTGTATAGATGATATAAAGCTAAGTTAATGTAAACTTAAACAAACATAGTTCTGATGAGGGCGTAAGCCAAAAGCGTTATCAATCATGTAATATATAAAATAATATTTGTAGAACTAAAATAAGTGGATATTTTCTCACCTTATTTCAAAAAATGTATTTTATTTTTATAATTCTATGTTTTATTAAAGTGTTGCGATATGAAGAACCTTCTGGTGTTCGATAACGAAAATTATACTTCCTGTCGGTTCACTTTATGATTATTCCACAATATTCGCTACACAGTTTCCCGACCGCTTTTAAAATTGCTCTGACCTGAACTGGTAACACTTACAAACTGTATTATTTTATACGAACAAAATATAAAGATATTCGCGGCACTTTTTGAAGATAGAACGTTCGTACTTGTTGCTATGTTTATTGTAATAAAACATTGATTAATTTTCGAACATATTTTTTTGGTTTAAACATATGCTTCGCAATCTTCACATTATTCATAATTGATATCCATTGTTGTGTCGATCAAAATCATTTTTCAAATGCCGAATGAACTATTCATATTCGATTATATTAACAGATACCATTGGTTTCTTAAATAAATATACTTAGAATAAATGTACAACGAAATGTAATCAATATGGTGTATGTGTTCATAAAAACTTTATTTCGCCAAAAGGGTTAATTTATGTACAGTACAACGACTAAAATTCCATCGTTTTCATATGGCAGCGTTTTCTTTAATCATCCTTTAAACTACTTGTAATGACATTATAAAATATGTTGTTTTATTTGGCTGATGTTCACACCGTGCTTTCACTGTATATTATTAATCGTATCAAGCAAACCTAATGCTTCGGGACTTTTTGCAAAATTTCTGTCATCTTTGTCTCAACGTGACTTAATATAATACATTTTCAACGTCTGTTAAATGAAATGTGAAACGATAAAACTTCATCGGTATGCCGTCTCCGAAGTGACACTTCATCATTCTCAGCTGTTATAACTAAAACACATAATTTCTGTGCATAAAAACTGTCAGAAAAACAGTTGCGAATGTATGTATACAAATGACAAATGCACAAAACATTCAGAACGAACGTTTGAAATTCCTTTCATTTTTATTTTGCAATAATTCAACAATTTGTTGATGTTTTCATCCATAACCATTTTGAATTAATTCTTTGCAGGAATCTCTGTTAACAAAACGGTTATTCTTTCTGATAAACTGCATACCTGAAAATAAGCCCAAACAACATTCAAAATGGCTCAAATCTTCCCGATGAAGGAGACTTACAAAAATAATAAGTAACTAAGCATAACCGAACTTTTCCCTACCGTTATAGATTCATTACATCAACAAAATTTATTTAAACATAAATTGTTTTTTTTGCTATTTGAAAACATATCCCCCATTCTTTTGATATCTATGTACTCTAATGATCCCTCACATCTGTTTCATAATTTTGTATTATATATTTTCACATACATACATACAAATACAGATAAAAAACGTTTTTCTATGATTCGTATCTTGTTGTATAACTAGGTATTGCCACAGTACGAATTTTTTGCGAGTGCCTTCCATTTATTATATATGTGGTATCATTATTATAACATGTTATATATTTTTTAAATGTCCATCAATAATTGTAACTGGCAAAGTGCAAAAACTTTACTGCTTTCCAAAGAAGGATGTACATCGTCTCATCATGGTCGACATCTTCAGGTGTTCGGGTTTTTTTTTACCATCTTTTACTCAGCGAACTGGCTGATTCTGGGAAATATATCAATTTTATTATTTAGAATTGAGATAACAACTTTCCTACATCAGCTGAGGCTTAGATAGCAAAAAGAAAAACTAACATTGCGTGAAGCAGTTCATTTCGATTGATTTATCATCAACGGGCATGATACCACGTATTCGCTCAGTCTATGGTTGCAATAATTAGCATCACACGTTTAACTCGGATTTCTATGAATCTGGAATATATCAAAATGAAAAAAATAATCAAGCGAGTACACGTAAAATAATTTCATTAGCATCTCCTTACGATACAGTCATAAATTACAAAATTGAATTATCGATCGTACATGTTAAAAAACCATTTTTGTATTTAATAAAAATCAGTTAACGGTGTAACATTCTTTTCATGCCGACATCTTGTCGATAAAAAAGTTTTTTCGTTTTTATGTGCGACTTAACAAAATGTCACCGTGTGATCTCCGCTGTTCAAAATGTCGGCTTTTGCATCTGTGATGCCGACATTTCGCAATTTTATTCATCAACTTGGTATTTATTTCTCATAAAGCTGTCTTGCAATAACAGCACTAAAGGCAACGAAACGAACACTTTCCGATTCATTAAATTTAAGCGATTGCATTATAGAAATCGTTTATCTCAATGATCACTTTCGTTAATAATCATACTTCATTCCATTTAATTAATGACATTCTTTTAATTACTTGTGAATGGGAGCGAAATATTCTTAAGACAATATTGACAATTCAAATTTTTAAGAGGTAATAAACATTTTAATTATAGTCAATTCAGTCTCACTGATTCATATTTTGTATATTTCTGTAAACTCATTTAATTGTTACACCTTAATAATTTTATTTTGTATTGATAGAACTCTTATTTTATTCTTTTATCAATTGATAACGCTCGAAATGAGCAAAACCGGTCCTAAAAGGAGAATTAGTACAAATGAGTGTTTTTTTTTAAATTTATAATGTTTTTCCACCAAGTATTGACAGAATATTTTTAAAGTTAAGCTTCCACGGGAAAATGAAATTAAGCGACTTTTGGTGCATTGAAATAATTCCATCAATTTGAATATTTTCTTGTTAAAAAAATATGTGAATGATTAGAAAATAATAATAATTTTGTAGGTACTGTAGAAGTACAGTAAAAAACGTATTTTATTATGACTAAATGTTTGGCTTAGTATTTTGCTAAACGGTGCGATAGTGTTGCCATGCCAGTACGTTTCTAGCGAGATAATTAATATCACATTTTTTCAGTGGTTTATTTTTAACAGATGACATCCGTGGACATTTTTTTAAATCTTAGCATGGGGTAGAACATTTCTATGATAACAAATATGCCTCACACTTTTGAGTAGATAGTACAATTTTATTGAAAAAAAACGCCGCTGCCAGGATAAGATATAATAATTTGTGTGCGGCAAAAAAATAATTGCTGTCGAAATTATTTATTGATAATAATTTAAAATATACCGGCTTTAAGCGCTCATATTCTTATCAATATGAATGCCATATGTTATTTTTGTCAAATGTTTTTTTTTGTCTATGGTTAGCACCATAGCTGTTCATTTTTTTCCATATGGTCATGTGTTTGTGCTTGCGACTATGGATGGCATCACCAAAGCATAAAATTATTAGTGTATACCATACATAAGTTTATTGAATATTTACTTATAAAAGGAAGAAAATAAGAATCATATAACGATAACTTCTACTAATTCAAAATTTTATTTCACACTATATTTAGGTACACTACTACTAAGTTATTTATAGTTTTTTGCAACAAATACTCGAAACGGAATTAACTGAATACACAATACTTCTTTGAATTACATAATAATATATATACAATATGGCTAAACTTCTTTTTTCTCAAAGATAGAGCGTGTTGAAATCCATATATCTGCATTGATTGCAACTTTTTCGATTTTTGACATAACTCCTTCTGCCAGTACTGACGATTTAATAAATTCTTACATGGATTCGTCAATATTTTCTATTTTAATATTCCGAATGAAGTTATGACCATCAGTGACGTTCCTAGGCTATGTGCCGCCCCTAGGCAGAGTTTAAAATAGCGCTCTTACTATTTTTCTAAATATTTTTTTTTAAATGACCTTATCTGCCGCTTACAGTGCTGAGATCGGTAAATGTCACATTTAAAGAAGATTTTCACGATCAATTTAACTACTGTTTACCCGTCGGTCATAATATTATTACCATTGAAAATGTTCTTTGTCGGCATTTTTTGCTATCAAAGACATTGAGGCATAATTTTGATTTTAAACTAAATTCGTGTGTCAAAAATATTTAGTCATTTAAAAAAAAACTGTGATCGTTTGCCGCTCCCTTGGACTTGCCGCCCCTAGGCAACTGCCTACTCGCCTATGCCCTCGGAACGTCCCTGATTTTTGAACTGGTAAAAATTCCGTAGCAATAAGGCATATTTTTTTAAACGATAGGTAGCTATTTAAAATTTGATCAAAAACTTTGTCCTAGTAGACTACCAAATTTGTACGAAAAAATAAAATGTGTTATACAAGATGGCGCCAACTTTCATAGTCGTTGTTAAAATTTTCAGTATGTTACATTTATTATTTTTGGCATTCACAAAACGTGTGAATAACAGAACTTGTCAGTTTGTATGTAAGACAGGGTCAATGAACTTCTCGCTGTGATATTGGCATTACTTATTATGTACACGTGTGTAAATTTTAGAAAAAAATACGTAACTTCTTAATTCTTCGAAATCCTAAATTATATTTACTATGTTTAAAAGTTATTGATGGGTGATCTATATTGATTTTTCTGATGGCTTAATTTTAATGACTTTCAATCAATTGTGAAGGTAATCGCATAAGCAATAACAATTATTGTAGGTCTTTGAAATTACATGCAATCATCGCTAAAAAGAAATTCGAAAGGTCGTAACATACACAATATACATGCCTGGTTTTAAAAGGTGGGTATTATCCGACGTAGTATGTATATATAATTTGAACGTTTCAAATTTAAAAATTGTCTTCTTCGGCTATTTTAAATAAATTAATAAATTAACGAAATCAATAATAAAATATCATACTTTTATCAATTTAGTTAGCTATAGATATTATGTTTCTGTGTAATTTTGACAGACTTTTTTAATGTGGCATTGTCACTATCATTCAAGAACATTTAGTTGTTTTCTTTGTAATGTTACTGACATATATTGCTTAGTAAAATTCTCGCAAGATTGCTTAAAATGTTATGTGATTGTTAAAATTAAAAAAATGCGTATGGCCACAATTGAAACATGTGCCTACTTGGTATATTTACAATATTAAGACGCCGGCTAAAATATGTACACACGACCCATTACTTGAATGAAATATTTACATGAACTCTTAAATTATTTTTTTGGCGAGTATAAACATATGTAAGGCTGTTCATTGAAAGAGATAAATATCAAGTATTATAACACGGTATATCATTCGTTTGATGTTGATGACTTGTTTTTAAACATTAAATACTAGAATTCATTTATTCCCTTATTATAATATACAAATGTGAAAACGTCATTGAAACTTATTCAACCCGCAGGCCGCCGCGATATATTTAGGCCCTTTGATTGTTGTTTGCCATAAAAATATCTCCTTCGGTCAAGTTTCTATGCGCTTGAAATAATTTAAATCATATCTATGTGGAAAATGTGGTTTCCCTCCTTCTTAAGGCCCCATCTCGCTGAACACTTCCTGTATTAGAAAATAAAGATTATTGTAGAATTAAAATCGCAGCAGCCATAGTGTATTGATCTCGATATACGTATATATTATTCAATCTAAAAAGCGGAATCGATCGTTGCAATAAAAAAACAATTTTATTACGAATAGAAAGCGAATGAAAAATGGACAACGATAATATTATGTTTTAAACATTCACACAACACGGCACAGAACAAGGTTATCGAAACAACAGCATATAAAAATGTTAAACCGAAGGTATTTAACGTTATCGTGTTAAAAACAAAATACATTTTTATGAATGAAAAATCTAATTATAAATTTCAAATGACGGTAATAAATACAAACTGACAGTTCAAATATGTGTTTTATAAAGGAATACATTTTTTCAAATTTGAACAAAAATTATTAATGTAAAACGCTCAACTTAGACATACATCCCGAATTCACTTATTAATCGATAATATCTTGAAAATAGTGTTAACCCCCACAAATAGCTTGCTGGCTATGTCACTAAAGAGCAAATGCTAGGACGATAGAAATAGTTTTTCTGTTGTTGTTAGTATATATTACTAATTTATTTCCATTTAGTAATAAGTGTTCATGTCTTACTGTAAATAGCATTAATAATTGCAATATTATGGATGAGTGAAATTTGCATAGATTTTCGTTTATTTATTAGTGAATATACTTGACATAAGGGATCATTCGAGTTTAATGATGCCATGAACTCATTTCATGGTCGCTCAATACAAATATTTTTTTCAAGTGTATTTATGTGTTTCCATCTGTGTTTGCTAAAAGCCTTCGCATGCATGCAAAATGTCTGCTGCCCTTGTTTATTTCGATTAGCATCGAATTATGCAAATTTTCCTTTTTTCGTAGTATTTTATCGAAATACAAAGGTGGTACGTTGTAAAAAAATCGCCTTTTATTTTTGATCTTTGATTTCTTGGCGAACTTTTTAGGTTAAGCGATATTCTAATTTCAAAATTTAAATATCACAACAAAGTGTGACTGCGAACTTAGGTATGTAGTTGCACATTTTATATAGGTAGGTAATTGTAATTTTAAATTTACAATACAGTTATTCGGATAGCATTATATTGTTATATATTTTTTCAATTGTTGATTCAATAAGAAAATTGCGCATGTTCGATTACGACGTCTAGCGTAATTTAAAACTAATAATTGCTTTATCGTTTATAGTATATGCTGTGAACTTAGGGCCAGTTTAAACTACTCGTTTGGTCTCATGAAGCAAGCATAATCAACTGTCAAATCAAAATCCTACATTTTCGTTGGTACACTGCCCAGTAATAAAAAGACCGGCTCATCTTTTCGCAATCAGTGGCTTCAAATGTGAAAATCTTTGATTGATCTTCGGCCGGTCAGAGATGCGAAAGCGACACATGCATCAAACAAATTACAAAACCTGCAGTCTTAATTATTAATGTATTCAACGCAAACTTCCTAAGGAACAATGTCTTGCAAATGAAGCTATTGTTAATTTTAGATTTTTTGTCCACCACTTCTCATATTTTTTTCTCTTGCTATCATAAGTCTAACACGGCATTATAACATTTTCTAATTTATATTATTTTCGACATATGAATGGACATAAAAACTTAATATTTTCATCTGAAAATATCGTTGTATTCCTTAAATAGGGAATTATTTATATCAACCGAACACATTTTTACGAGATAGTAACATTTTAAATGTCATCATACAAATTTATTATTATTTTTCAAGCCGACAATAATCTTTGGTAATAAATGTTACGAAACATATTATTATCGTCGCCCATATAGCCGTACTTTATTTGACAGTGTTGCTAAAATAAACCCATGATCATTGACATGTATCCATTTTAAACAATGCTATCGAAGTAATTCCCACTTTCAATGGCGCATCAAAACACTGACATTTTATTGTCTGTCACTAGTGAATATGGTTTTCTAAATATTATCGATTCATAAAATAGCGTTCTCTATTATCTGACACGTTTACCCCATATTTACATGTTTATCTTTATGGCGTCAATGCATTCATAGTTTTGTGTCGACTTATGGCCTAATTTTTATTTAACGCCACACCACAATCCGCCATTTTACACGGAAACCATTTTAAAAACGTAGCTACGTAGTTAGTAAAAGAACGTCAATAAAACTTTTTTTTGTTATTCTTTTTTTGTTTGAATATTGAGTTATTGAGTAATACATCGAACTATTCGTACTGAAATCTACCTCAAAATGATATGTAAAACATATTCAATCAATTTATATGAAGATTGTTAAAAACTAATACAATTCAATGTGATTGATAACGTCGAATTACGAAAACACAAATGGTTGATTATAACTTGCATTCGCATTGTTCATGGTAGGTAACCCATGTCGTTTTGCCAAATCAGGTCCGTGAGAAATATCCTCTCTGAAATGTATTAAAAGAAGGGTTGCCACATGCATAAATTCCACATATCGAAACTGAATAAGATTATTTGAAACAAAGAATAATGCTTTACTTCCATACATATTGATTTATTCCTAGTTTGGTGTTATGTTGGTAGGTGTATTTTGTTACAGGTGTTCGTCCAAAATTGCATCACGTCAGTTTTTGTATTCTGTTGTCTATTTTATTACATAATTATCAGTGGCGGTTCTAGGTACTGGGCTAGGTGGGCTAAGCCCGACCTGCATTTTTCACCCAAAACATTAGATGGCTGAATAAAAATGAACAGCAATTCGGCCGCTGAACAAAATAAATACATTTATAAGCGTAACTAACCTTTCCCAAATGAATATACTTAATATCTTTGTTTTAATTATCCTCTGTCAATATAAGACAATGTTACGTCTACCTACAATCATATTCCCGATTGTGTTTTGTATTACAATTTTAAACTGAGCCGGCACAATAACCCTATAAATACTTCACAGGGAAAAGGCAACGTCACTCTGGCAACACCACTCAGGGGCTGTAATGTGATTAGACCGTAACCACAGACAATATCATGAAATTTTTCTTTACACTGGGGCGCAATCAAGCACGATTAGATTTTTTTTATATTTGTATGTACGGAAACGTCATCAAACACAAAGGATTGAGTTTTAATCTGTCAAACTTCTGTTGATCGTTGGGGGCTGAACTGATTCAGCCCATTACACATACTTATGCATTGAAACACAAAACCAATATCGTTGTATTGTATGAAAGTGACAGGTATTGACTTTCAGTGTGACAGTTCTGTATTGCTTTTAGTAGGTACTTGTTATTTCACTTTGAAAGAGACGAATTAAAGGATTCCGTGTTATTATTCTATTATTTCTTAGTTACATTAGCATTGATTTTATTATATAATAATTTATGCATTGCAGTAGTATCGTAGTATTTGTTAATTTGCTTGTAGATTAATGTATAAGGTGAAGTAGAAATATGCTTTTCTCTAGCCCACCCAAGATTTTAGGTCAGGAACCGCCACTGGTATTTTAGTGTCTTTGGACTTATATTGTCTGACGACCCTGCGCGGTGGATATACATTCAACACAATGGTCCAAAGTCTGGAGGTTTGTTGTTTTTCATATATGTAGGTCCGTTCAAACAGCTTCCTTTGGCGGCCTTATTGCTGGTTGGGAGATCTTTTTAAATATTTCCGAACAATTGTACTCCAAGAACAATTAATTCCTGTTTGATTACCAAATTCGATATTCCTGTTAAATTAATAATGTAATATTGTGTATCAAGTCTCTACACCTACATATGTAACTACTGTCAATCGTACATATGTACTGAAACAGTCGGTATTTATCTCCCTCACGCAATTTGTTATTTTGAGAATATATAAATTTGGGCTATCTATTTAAATCAATTGCTAAAATATTTTCTTTCGGATAAAACTCATACGTTTTAGTTATGCCTGTCACATTCGACGACAAATTCCTCACCGTGCTTAGTGTAGTAGTTATGGTACGGTGTTGAAAAAATCTCAATTGAGTGTTGTGCTCGATAATGCAACGAGATAAAACTATTGTACTCACCGATAATAAAAAGTTTATGCCCTTATGCAGCCGAGCATGACAATTTTACGGTAATATTATTACAAGTTCATTCCTTCTTACTAAGTATTCTTACGGATCAAAAAACCACGGTTCGCGAGCAACTTGTGGCTCTATGCGTAAGGCTCTTCAAAATAATGTTTTCTGCGTTTTATGAACATAACGCACGTTCAGTAGAATCCAGTCGTAAGTCTGATATTGTCATTTTGAAGGAGAATCTGATGTAAGAAATTTGCTATAGATACAAGCGATATATATGTATATTGTTTTTTTTTATGAGAAAACATGACCACTTTGCAAATGTAGTTTTAATTTTCTTTAAAATAAATTAAATCCGACATGTTTTTGATACAGATTTCATCGTTCTTTGTACTTCAATTAAATGAATAATAATTTAGTACATTATCTCTAAAACTATTCGAGTTGCAGATATAGACATATTTTATTAAAATACAGCTAAAAATCAGAAATCGTACTATATACATCATGTCGACTACAACATGTCGATTTCAGACTTACCGACACTATTTTTTTGATGTGCTAGAATGCAATTTTTACTGGTTTTATTTGAGGACTTTTTCACTCTGTAGCGTGATTGATATTAATTTACGCAAATTAACTGTACGTGTAAAAATATGTTTATGGCTCTCGTAAAATTATAAATTATAGTACTACTCGTATGAGGTATTTTCCATCGAACTGAGAGTTTGACGACCCCTTGTCATACCATTACTAAGAAAGATTTGTACTTCTGAGTTTTCGAATGACAGCCATTATTGTATCTATATTTTCTGCATATCTATTTTCTACACACTTATCAGTATTAACAACATGTCATTATAAATACAGTAATATTACTAACTGCACAGTATATTAAAAATACAATGAATATTATATTATGTATTGCCAGGATTATAATGAAATACTCGTTGTTGCCTAGGTTTAGAAACGTGGGAGGGACTTATCAAATATCTAGTTGGAATTGCGATTCTGGGAAATATTGATTCGCTTGTAATAAATTGTTAATAGTTTAAAAAAGTTCACACCATTCGAAACAAAACGATGGCGAAGTATCACAGCAGATTATTCCAGTTGTTATATTTGTTATTATTAAATATTGTCTTGGTTAAGAGTTACTATGGAACAATATTACCGGTGATGCATCCTCCATAAATATTTGTACAGTACCGTCTTTTCGTTGGCAATACCGTCGTGTCTCCCTGAACAATATCATCTTCGCGGGTGATGTTTTATGCTCACATTAAAGAAAAAGTTTTGATTTACTCTAAAAGATGGTAATCAATACCCGCAGATCAATACAGACTTTATAATGAACATAATTACCCATCATGTATTAAAATAGTTATTTTCTGGCAAATTTGCACGTCTTTACATGACATCGCGTGAGAGTGGTGAATTAGCGTGTCGAGACGTTGAATTTTTTGACGTCTGCTGTGGGTTGCATGCTCTGCAGAAAAATGCACCATCGATCGAAATGGGATCGTTTCGTTTCTTCCTTTAGCGATGTTCGTTTTATCTCAGCGACCCGTATCGTTCTTATCGCATCACTTCCATAACATAAGCCCCAAGGACAGGCGGGAGATATGAAGCAATCAAATGCTCGGAAATCACTATCAAACATTTCATTGACGAAATTCGTGGTGACAACGGATGTACTTTCGACGCGATATAAATGTAGAATTAGAATAAATACATGGTTTTATGTTGAGCTGGTCATACATATCGTTACTGTTCTGGCAGAATTTGGTAAATAACAGGTTGAATGTTCCAAGTAAACGGCAAATTAAAAAAATCAGCTGTAGCTAGGGTTGCCAGATTTCTTGCAAGTCAATCCGGGACATTTGTCCGATTTGCTGATTTTCGATTCCAAAAACCCAGGAATTAGTTAGTTAGCGATTTCAATTCTGGGACAATCACGGCCAATCTGGGACACCTGGCAACCCTAGCTGTAGCATCGATATGTTTATGTTACGTAATAAATAGTTGTAATATATTTGCATTAATGCCGATCTGACAAAAATACGAGTTTAAAATTATTAGTAAGGGTAACTATTATTGCCTGCTTTTAAATCAACATTAATAATAATTGCCTTTATCAAAATTAACCGTTTTTTGGCAAACTGTTATGTACAATCAACGCACCAACTGAGTTATTCCAGACAAAGATTTGATACCAAAGAATCTCTCTGTATACTTTGTATGTATACTCATTTTAGTTTAACTAACCAACATCTGACGATACATATGTATAATATGCCGAATTGTCTACTACGATAATGGTCTAACCCAGGGTTTCCCAAATTATGTTCCGCGGAGCCAGAGTAGGTATTCCCAAAAAAATTGGAATGGCTTTATACGCTGTAACACAGTTTAAAAAAATCTTAAAAATTCAGCTAAGTGTTCCCTTATATTTTCCGGACTTACGAAGTGTTCCATTCCAGAAAATGTTTAGGAAACCCTGGTCTAACCCATAAACTAATATACTTTGTCTAACCTCCAAAGCTTCATTGCTTCGGCCAGAGACAAATCAAGTGGTGTAGTGACAGTAAGTGTCGACCATAGACCATTATTTATTGTTTTTACAACTTTCACAGACTAAATTAATTCCGATTCCAATTATAATAATAGCTGAATCACCGTTACATACATTATAAATATTACGACTATTCGTAGTAACGTTTATTTTTTAAATAGTATTTCACAAATATTTTTACGTGCTTTGTGTGGATCCAATGAATATTTTTATCAAACATTTGATAGCATTGTCATTTAACGCACAGAAATAGAAAACCGGAACGTATCGCGTAAGTATTCTACGATCGACGCGAAGACATCTCGTTGCCTAGTAGCATATTTATTTTTTCCAATGCTGCAAATAGAATTATTTTATTCCACGACACAATAAAAGTCCCGCAGCCTTGCGTTATTATTAATATTCCTAATTGGGTGGGGCTACTTTTTTCACTCACCCAGCGCCCTTCTTGCTGTCGAGTTTGCTTCTCTGTTCAGAATGTATCATCAGATGGATCGGTTTTTTGCAGTGACTTATACTGAGAATCTCGTTGTCATTGGACATCGAACAGCGGTCATCGCACGGATGGAGGCCCTACAAAAAGCCGTTCCGTCTGTGAAACTCCTGCGAAGCCTCTACGTGGAAAATCCCTACGCAGACAAAATATGCCAACATTGCCATCTACGTATTATACATATAGTACCTTAAAATATTGATGTGTTTATTTTCAACCTAAATTCATTCGATTTTAGAATTTTATCGTGATGCAATATAACAGTTTTTCAAATGTAGACTTTTTAACATTTTGTCAGCTTTTGTTTGAGTCTTGAGTTTTGAGCCTTTGAGGTATATATAGCTGTTGGAATTTTACCCTAGCGGTCAGGTGGTTCTGGGTTCAAGTCTCGCTAAGAATAGTATCAAATTGAGATATTTTCAATTTAAATTTGAGACCTTGGTCATGATTGTTTGTGGTGTCATTTTTCACCCAGATGAACGGAAAAAATCTCATTTAAGTTCTTCTCTTTTGATTTGAAAGTATGATATTTATCAATCATCATAATTGTAGTAATTTATACTTTGTAATAATTTAATGATTTTATTTATACATTGAGTCATTGTGTTTGAGTTTCTACTTCATCACCATAAATAATATTACAGATCTGAAAATAAATATTTTTTGATTTAAAATAAAATATGTTACTTCGCTTGCGTTTACAATCTTCTTCGATAGTTGAAGTACAAATCTATGCGAACTAGTGTGAATTTTAATCTATCTGCTAGGTTTTGAAATATTGCAGACTATCCTATGTTTATCTTTGTTAAGAGTATGCAATTGTTAAATTGCTTAAACTTTAAAGCTATCAGATCAGCTGGTCATTTCAGAATGCCCAGCTAATCTTCATAATCATCGTATCTAACCGAATTCGTTATTTTTAAAGTAAAGCGGAAAACTTTTCACGGAAAATCTCGCCGTGTATGCAAGCCAAAAAAACCGTCACCGATAGGAATAACTTTTTTAATGAGGTGTCACGTCTCTATTTACGATTACGTTGAAGTGTTAGGATTATTATTCCCTATATAAACTTGCCAGGCACACAAACTCATGTTTTTTTCAGATAAATGGCGCCTGACCACTCCTTAAACGTTTCGAACGCAAATACGAAATTCTGCTGAATTTTATTATCGCTATATTATTCTGATTGATACCTATATGCACATATATTGAGATATGTCTATACATCTTTAACGTAGCGGGAGCAATAAGCCAACCACTAGTCGTGCCCTAGTCATGTCCTTATATACTTAGTCCTTTCCCTCATTCATTTTTTTACGACAATTTAAATTACCACTTTTACGATGAGCATTGTCAATTCTTGGTGGATCGACGTTGTATAAAAAAAAGAGTGTCTCTTTTTCTAAATATTGAAATATCATAGTCGTATTTTTGCACAATATTTTATTATTCTGAGTTCTGGCAACTTGTCTAAAGGTCGTAGCTATCGATCTCGCGCGAGTGGCTACAGGGTTGACTTAATAACTACTTCTTAGCTTAGTAACACGCCGTCTTCATTTGTTGAACGAATTTTATTACTATAAAAATATAATGCCAGTATCGGCGCCTGCCTGATTTACATTTGTCAACTCTTACAATGCAGAGACGCAGGCTGTATGGTTTGTATTCAATTGAAAGAAAAAGATTCCTCCACGATCTTCACCAAGGAAAACTAGTACCCATTCCAGTATGGTAAGGTCGGAGCAAGGCACGTCCGAGCACACCCAACCGTCTCTCCATGTAAACAAATAGCCTGCAGAAAAACTCGGGCTCCAGGCTTATATGTGGCAACCCCATCGCATATGGCTCTATCATATGGCGATCGCTAATGAATTTCTACGACACTCATTACGCCCTCCATATGAGAATGCTTCAACTATGTATCTGTATATTAATTATATATTTGTATTTACTATTTATTGTACTGTATTTTTGTGTAAATTAATCCTGTTTTCAAATTGATTTTCTTGTACGTATATTTTGATTTTTTTTATATACCATCGATTTTAATTATTATGTTTTTTCTTTTATTTCCAGATTACAATTTCACCATGTACACGGCAAGTACACTAGCGGCAGCTTGCGTAGCGGCGGCTCTCCAGGGCTTGGAATGGGGCATAAGGGCTAACGTGACTCTTTCAGAACTTATTGCTAGATTACACAATATAACTGGTGTTGAACAGGTAAATACAACCGTGATTATCTTTAATCACTAACTGATAATTTTAGCTTTGATTTTATTGATATTAGAAAGAATATTGATTGTGCTATTTATAATAATATGGGATGGCATACGACGACGCTAGAAATGTACCATTTTATCTTGACTGTGGCAGAACTCAGAACTAAACTTGTCGCCATAGGACGTGTTGACTATGGCAACGTTAATGATGTGATGGTGGCGCCCTCGCGAGCAGTCGAGTTACGCTGGTACATCTGTAGTAGGTACAACTTGCCAAGAGTATTATGTCACACAATTTCGTTGATGTCATTGATCGCGATTATGACCGACGGGATCATAAATTCAAATAAATGGGCGTTTCAAGCTGACACATGTCTTGTTCATGTTTTTGGCCATACTTGACGCAATCATAAACATAACATACAAAGTCATCTACCATACTTAAAAATTTGCGCTAAGAGCACTTCACTGTGTGATGCTACTCAGTATCGGGATGATCGCTAAATTACGGGGCGTATGATGAATTAAACTCACATGTTTTTGTCGATGACTTTCACAATAATTCTAATCATATTTTAAAACTAAATTGATTTTTAAACCTAAAATAACTAACATAATACGAATTATACACCAACTCTTGGTTTAAACGTACAGACATACTTACAATGTTTCTTATATTAACGGTGTCGTCAAAATACGACTTACGGATAATATACCTACATATTTTTGGACGGCTTTTATAATGTTTGAATACTTCGTATAATAGTATTGAAAATAAACGGATTCACGGATGGAACCAGTTTAAAAATTGAAAATAGTTACCAATGTTAGCATTCTGGTTATTTTACGAGGATAAAAACATATTACTATCATTTTGAAGATCTGTTTAATTTGTAGAGCAAACATGTGTCTGCCAGTTGACGTTAGTGAACCCATAAGTTATAGTTGAAATTATCGCCGCCATATTTACTTTTCTGTATTCTGCCAAAATTGTCCGCCTAAAATGACAATTAACCCCTTCGGCGCCGTTGAACTTCTTTCAAACTGGCTTTACAGCTATTTCAACCTCGACTGACGTTAGATTAAACTGCTCAGCATGATACGATAATGTTAGGTAATCATAACGCATTAATTTACATCATTATCTACGTATAAGAAGATGTGTAGTGTACAACCATTTTTGACATTCTTAGGACAATGGCTAACTTAAACTGTCAGTTTACGAAAGTGACACAAATTACTATATTTCACCTCACCCAAACTGTATATTTGAATCTACCAAACATCTAACTATCATAACAAGTTTTAAAATAAATAAAAACAGTTTGCTGATAGTGTTAGACCAGCTTTTTATTGTAAAAACTCGTTAGGTAAATTATTAGTCAACAATAAAGATAGAATACATTACTTGAATAAATCCGGGACTAGAATGCTTTTTTTGCACAAAATTCTATATTGGAAAAACAAAAAGAATCATATAAACTAAATTTTCGGAACACATGGCCGCTTTTAGATTTAAAAAAAATACATCGACCTTCGCCAATCACTTGATGTTGAGAACCACGTGTTCAATGCGGATGTAGGGATTAAAATGCTACACCCAAATACAGATGGAAGCAAAAATTGTGTTGTTAGTTGATGATTTATGGACATTTTATAATAATGTGTTAATTTTTTCTAGGACTACTTGCAGACCTGTCTGGAACAGATCGAACAGATGGTTCAGAAGACAATTGAAGAGGGAGCGAGTGGCAACCCAAACGGATGGACGGGGGAGGGGAGCACTCCGGGAGGAGGGATGACGGCAGACTGGACACATCAACATGACAAAAACAAGATCCCGGGAACTGCTAAGACCCCGACTGATGTTAGAGATGTGCACTTCTAGCCCGTGTTCCTTCCGCGGGCCTCGCACAGCTTTCACGAGGAACATTCGCTTCAATATCGAAGAAAGTGAACAACACAAGACTGTGGAGCTTGAGGTGACTTGATAGATCAATTATCATTAAATCATCAACGGTACTTTGAACGAATCATTTGTCAGCAACCGTAGCATTTAAATTGGAATTGAAACAAGTGAAGCTTTCTTTCATTCAATAATTATAATGAGAACACATCCGATGCGCGACCACAGTCTTCAACGAAATGAGAATACTTGTATCTCATAATTATTGTCACTCTCCAAGGACTTCAAGAAAGAAGAGAAAGATACAAATGCAGTATTACTTATGGTGCCCTCTATTACTGACATTTTTAGTCATAAATGTTGTAAGTGGGAAAAATGTTCATACTTTTTCGGAAGACGCTTGTTTTGTGTGTTCACCGATCATAGACTAAGCGCCTCAGTGCCAAAAATGAACAGTAATAAAAAATTGTGTACATATATTCGTACCTTAATAAAATAAAAATATATAAAAAAAACAACATAAATTTTAATCATATGTGTGAACTTTATAGGTCATCTAATGAATTGTACATATCCGCAAACTTTTAACTATTATATAGTTTTTTTTTAGTTATTATACAAGTTTATAGTATAAACGCATTATAATAAATTATATAAATAACATATTTATATATTTCCTATGGAAGTGATGATGAATCTATTAAAATCTAACTATCTTATCAGTGGTTATCTTATCAAAGGTAACTATCTTATCAGTGAAACAAATGACTTGGAACTTTGTACATCTTCTTTAGAACTCTTAAGTTTAAATGATATTGTTGAGGATGCAAAGTTTAATTTCAGGTTAATAATTATGTTTCCTATATACTATCAAGTTCAATGATATGAATGTTTCAACAATGTATAAAATGCACAAATTTGATAATTTTGTGTGTATGAAAATGTCTAGGGTTAACCAACTGTCAAGTTCTTATGTAAGAGTAAGGTTAAATAGGTTAATATATTTTCAGTTTATCAGAATTCACAAAAAAAATATATTTTTAATGTGATAGTATCCTGAAATATCTTACCTGGTTTGACAACAACCAATTGATGAAATAGTTACAGTATCCATTTTAAGATTTATAAAACTATGAAAATAATTAAACTTTCTTTGGAATCTTTTAACTCTCAAAAATTGTATAATGTCTAAAATCTTGAGTAAATGATTAAATTCATAATGCCTACTTGATAATACGTTAAGAATATTCAGTTATGGCTACATAGTTTGGAAAATAAAAAGATCTACCGTGAAAATTATGACAAGTACAACCCTTGGCCTCGTAGTTTTCTTTATGTATCAAACAATCAACACTGAAGTCAGTGTGGCCAGTTAACAATTATTGTTTTAAAAATATCTTTTAAAAGGTTTGTTCATGATGTATGTTAGGAAAGAGGGAATAGCTTATATATGTAATAGATATAGATATTTTGTTTCCAATTTTAGCTTGCGACTTTAATGGAGATGAAGATCATTATTCGAATCTATTTAAAACTTAATGTAAGCATTATTTTCTGAGAGGTTTTGAATCGGGAAAGGCAATACAGTACGCTTTATAACTGAGAAAATGTTTATTTTTTATTTTTGTATAAATATAAAACTAAGTTTATAGTTGTGCCTTATTAATAATGATAATTCCAACATTGCTAAAGAAACTACTTTTCGACTTTGTATATATTTATTTTTATATAGTATTTAGTGATATTTAGCGATGTAAATTGATACCATATTCTTATTAAATCTTTGATGAGTTTGACTATTCTAAAATATGTCCGTAACAATAATATGAACATAAACAATGTTCCCTCTAAATTTAAATTGCCTTTTGAAAATTATTTGTGCACGAATAGAACTATTGTTCGAATGAGTAATTTTTTACTGATGTAGACAAACAAGCTTTAGTTAAACTATTTTAATTTAAAGTTTGTTGGCATTCGGTTATCCTCTTTTTGCTGTCATTTTCAACAGTTTGAATCCAATTGCATATTGCATTTAACATTTTGTCTTCGCTTTTATTACAAATTGTAACTCACCGGGAACATTGATTATGAGATCATAATGATTAAACCATTAACGCTTTAAATATTACATAATTCAATCAATCGTGATGTCTTTGTGTTTTGATAACATAGAAATTGTATATATGAAGTACAGCTTGTTTTGTATATGTTAAAAATTGAAAAAATCGATTGATGAATAGTTTTCATGTCTGTTATATTATAGCAAAGCCAGTTGGATATATTAAAATCAATATCTTTGTTATATGGCGTTTCCCAATATTACATAGCTACCTGGTCGGTCTGACAAGATTTTTTCTTCTCACTTTACTGCACACCAATGTAAATATAAACAGTATCTTACATATGTTTGTAATCAAACAAAGCTGTATTTTTACCAGTATTTCGTTATTTAGTGTACTGATTATTACGGTTTAAAGTCAAAGATAAACAAAGAATTTGTTAAAATCTGTCCATTAAATCTTCACATTATATTTTTCTGCCAGTCAGCCAAAAATGGGAAACGCTGCGAAACTAGCAATTATTTCAGGAACAAATTGAAGTATTGAAGGTTTTAATTTTGTTGTAAAATATTACATAGCAATCTATCAGAGTTAACTTATAAAATATTAAAAAAAAAAAACAGTAAAATTGTTTCCAAATGGACGATTTGTAAATAATTAAAATTAGGCTAAGCAGATCTATAGTCTTTTTTTTATTATTAATAAACTGAAGTTTTCTTTCCAACTCATTTTCTATCATTCACTGATCACTTATATATTATAATGTTTTAAGTTATCGCTATCAATTTTATTAATAGCACAAAGTGTTCCTTATTTTTAGCGGCATTGAGTGTAGTTATTTTAATTTTATATTACATAAAATACTTCTTCATTGCTGAGAAATTATTTTAATACTTACGTTATAGTTTTGAAATTCAGTAGTCATATTCAGTGTAAAAGTAATGTAGATTTAAGTGATATTGTGTAAAAGTATGACGGACGACGGGAGTTTCTGTTATCTAAGTAAGGATCAACCTATTAACATTTGGGTTCCTATGTAATAATTAAGCAGAATGAACTGATAACGCTGCTTTTGTCATCATTCTGTAAAGTAATATTCAATCAGTTTGCAGTTTACAATCCTTGAATACGACTCAAATTTAATAAATACATATATATATACATATATATATCTTAGAATTTAACTAATGATCTGTACAACATCTCATGTTGAATGCCTTATTCCTATAAAGTTGAAATCAATTACTAAAATAATATAAATGAATAAGCACAGCAGTAAATTTAAAAGGTGTCAAAAAAATTTAACTTATTAACTAATTCCATAGCTATCACTTGAGCCGGTGGTCTTAACCCATACTGTTTCAGCAAGGGAACTTTTGGGTCACTGTTCAAAATAATTTCAAATATGATAATGAAGCATATGTTTATCTCTTTTCTCTTATTTACATCATCACAGTTTTATTGTGTTATTGAGTCATTAGTTGAAATAAAAGATTGCTCCGTGAAAAATTATGCCCTTAACTATTCTACAAACTGATATAGATATTTCTGACACTAAGTAATGAATGTAGTTATGAATGTAATAAATAATAATATAGTCTTCCATGTAAATACAAAGCTATAACAATATATTTAAGTTTTAGTCATTATGAACGATATTTAGAAAGTTATATAATGAACACCCGACAATCAGAGATATAATATATTTGACGGATTGAAAAAGTGACTTCCATTATAAAAATAATCAGTATCGATTAAAAATATCATGTAACCGTAGGGTTAGGAGTTATTTGAAATTTGCCAAATATACATTTTATGAATTTTAAACATTTACATAAATTGCTTCGGTCGGTTTTACTTAGAATTACTGCCTTGATATATAAAATAAAAGCCATTTTTATAAAGCATAAAATGTATATTGAACTCTTTCAAATGATATTATTTGCAACCAATTATGTAAAAGTCAATAGAATATTGTAATAATTTATATTGTATTATAATCTAATATTATCGACTGAAGGTGCTCGGTAGAATTTCAAATGACTATGAAAGCATTCAAAATTATATTGAAGTAAAATTATTTTTATTATTCATAGTTGAATAGAAATATATTTCATTTAAATGAGTGCAGACTTACACAGTTTTGCAATTTCATATTTTATAATCGCATCTCGGATGTCTAAAATTTTGTTTGCTTCCATAGTTATGCTTTATTAGTAATACTTTTACAAGTGCCATTGCCAAAAGCCACAACTGTCATATAAAATAAAATATTTTTTAGGAACAAAATTTCCATTTCATTAAAATGCCTGTATTCACCATGTTAAATGTAAATTACTTCCATTATACTTTTGTGATCTTTCATGTTAAATGGTTTATGACAAAGTTGTCTATGATCGAAAGCTTGTCAGATTTTATATTGTAATTATTAAGTTTTTCAATGAATCAACATTAGATTAAGGAAGTATGAATGCAATAAAAAAACATTTGTTTAAAATTGAAGGCATAAGGATTACTTTTGAATTAATATTTTTATTTTTGTAATGAATAAATTTTACCAAAATTACTTGCTTTTTTTATTAGCTTTATTGTTAATCAGCAATTTATATGGACATTTAATACATAATGTAATCGAGCTTTGTGATTAATTGTTTCGAAAAATGTATTCGAAAGATTCCAAAACACTTATATTTTTAATTTTTAAGAAAATAATTAAATCTTTAATTTGTAAGATTTTTACATGTTCAGATACCTACCTAATATTGTCGAGGAAAAAATGTGATTTTTTTTTAGTGGTCAATAGCTTCCCTTCTTTACAATAATTCAATTGTTTCAAAATGTATATTAATTAAAATAAATATGAAAAAAGTTATATTCTTTTAATGTGTTTCTAATTGATAATACAAATAAAAAAATATCAAAAAATTATTAATGTTCTGTTATTTTACATATCTATGTAAATACTTATACTATACCATACCTTTTCAGTGTCAAATGAAGATATAATTATAATGAGACATTTTCATTCAACTGCTCAGATTTCTTAAAAAATCACAAATGACCAATTCACTTATTGGCAACTCTACTTGAGCAGAATGGTGATTGAGTTCTGACTACTGTGAAAGCAACATCATCATCTGTCTTCAACTCATAGCTGTATACTAGTTTATTTCATAGCTGTTCACTGGATTTGTTGCAGTGCTGTGCTGTGTTATTTGTACAATTTCAACACAAATTTTAAAAAGCGTACACTAGTCCTGAGCTATGAATGGATACACTAAAAAATTGGGTAGTCAGATGGTGGAAGAGACCATCTGTTAATTTCAAGAATGTTGAGGGCAAAACAAGAATTCAATTTACTTACTTTAGCAAATAAAATGTTTCAGTGATAAAAACAATATTTATCTATTTCTAAACTACTTACTCTGGGTGTTGATTTTTTGAGAAAAAATATTCATTTGAACTTAGATATTTGACATTTTAATGCAAATGGGCTCTTTTGCCATCAAAATATTTTTTGCAATTGTTTCAGATGGCTTTTGTCGTTCCAATTCGTGTTTTAAATAAAAAATGCCATTGTTGCAAAATTGAGTGTTAAAAACAATCTTTTATTATATATAGCAGCGGTCGGCAAACTTTTTGGGTTCATGGACAATATTCTGAACGCATTTTTATGCAAAGTACCTCAAGTATTCAAGAATTGAGTGCTGTGAGTCGAATTTCATTTATATTTCAATCAAATTCGATAATACTTCCATGTGTTACGAGATTCAAATGATTTTTTCCAGTGGTAGAATAAGGAAATTAATATAATGTCAGATTTCTCTGCGGACCACCAAAACGACACTTTGCCGATCGCTGTTATATGGAGCAGTTGTTGGCAACATATAGCTCGTGGCTCAAATTCCCAATGCTTTAAAATTGATTATTAAGATTACTATTGTAAGAGCGCTTGACCATCAACAATTGAAAGACTACTGAATCCTTCTGCCATATTGAAGATTAATGGATTTTGAGACTTATGTGGAATTGTTTCTTCTGCCATCTGACTACCGAATTATTTTACCAAGATACCATATCATTAAAGTTATTTACTAGTAAAAAAAAAACTGTGCAGTATGATTAACTTGTCATTTTTTTTCTCCAGTATCTTTGTCCTTTGATTCCTCTCAATATATATACATTTCATCTTGTGATCTCTTATATTAATGAGAAGCAAATATTCAAAAAGTGATTGGTCACACAAATACAGAGCTTGGGAAATGACAATTTGAGTGTTGGAGAAATCATGGTTTGCTTGAATGTGTCAACTTTATGATTTAATTTTTATAGGAAAAAACATTTTTTGAACACTAATTGTGATCCATTCGTAGATTTTATTATGGACTATCAGAACTGTTATTAAACGGCATTTTAAAAATTTGTTTGTTGAATGTTTGCTCCTCATTATGGTTGCAACTGGATGTCTTGATTCTGACACAACACAATATCTTTTTTGGAAGTATCTGATTTATTGCACTGAAACTCCTTTAAATGAGTCATGATGATAGAAGTCTATTGATAAAATATTACTTTTCATTGACAAAAAAAAATAAAATATATTTACTTGTCAGTCAGTTCCAGGGGAAATTTGAGTCCCAGGGCATGTTCCTAGAAAGGATGCTATTTTCACTGGTCAAATTAAAAAAATAGATAAAGAATCTACTGTAATTTTTGAATTCTTAGACAAGAAAAAATCACACTATTTTCTTGAAAAATCTTTATTCTCTATTCATATTTCAAGGTACAATATACATTATAGCACAATCTGGTTAAAGCTTATACTCTTATACAGCAATTGTTACAAAAGTTAAGTTCTACCATCTTTTTGTTGTATTGGTAACAAGATTGCACGAGCCGTCTAAGTAATATCGACTCTTGCGGTCAGCGTCACAACATCTTCGCGTTGCTTTATACAACCACTCACTTCATATTTAATTTCTCCAAAACATACACAAGTAGATGAACAAACCCAAAAGATATAACATCACAAAGGAAGACAATACATTTGTTATATTAAGAAATATATTTTATATACAAATAAATAAATTCAAAATTGAACTCAAATAAATCTTTTGATATAGATAAATAATAAAATATTAAATGCCAAAATGAACTATACTAAGATAAAAATAGTTAATTTCAATTTACGATCAGACACATTTGTGTCCATTACGTTTCTTGTATTAAACAACTGTATAAAACACATTTCCTTCAATATCACTTCATGAACTATTAGAAAAATAAAGTCTTGCGTAGTTTCTGAACCAATTGAAAATCTTCGATGGATTTCACTTGCATCAAGTGGAATAGAATAACAAAGTTAACAAATTTGATTTTATATTATTCAATTAAAATTATTTTCTTTCTTTTTCTGGAGCTAGCTTCAGTTCAGGTGTACCTTGGCCGCCTAAATAAAAATTGGTAAGTAACAAAATTGTCAAAAATGTGGTTCTTGATGAGATTCTTGGGTATCAATTGTTTGCCTAAAATAGGGATGCACACCCCATCCCATGCCCTCAATTTTTTTTTGTTCTTAAAGACAATCATTTCATTTAATAAATGTGAGCAAGCTTTTTCGTTGAAGAAGCAAAATAGATAGGCTTACTGATTACTGAAAATTTGGATTTGATTTTGTAGCTTTAATATAGGTGCTTTTTTTAGAGTTCGTTTTTCGAATTAGCTACAATTTTTCCAGTGACAGCCCATTTGACAGCTGGCAGCTGGGCTTAGTTTGGTTTGCCATTTCAATAATTGAAATCGCTTGACCATCGTATGTGCCGTTCGTTCGGTGAATTGGCTGAAAACAAGATTGCGATTGATCCTCATTATCATCACAAAATTTTGTCTACAAATATTAAATATAATTCTAGAGTTATCTTCAAATTTACACAGATAAATATCACATTAACGCTTGAATTATAAATATAATGTGTGTAAATACTTTAACATTATTTATATACTTTGAATTTCATTTTTCTCTGCGGCTTGAACCTATTTGAATTTTTTTTAATGCAGCTCATCTGTGGAAAAGAATTGTGCACAAATGGACAAGAATAAATCATTTGGTTCATTTTTAATAAATATTTATTTCTAATTTCAAGGTCAGTGATTGTCTCTGTACACACTTAAGACTAGCCGATGCTTACCGCAAATCGTGTTCTACATGAAAAACACCTACATCTGTACTGTAAATCGGCTGTTTGATAGCTGGTCTTCTAAGTTTATTTGTGTCAGATTAGCATAAATGCATCTGTGTTTTCATATTACAACTATCTACGTTTTATAAAATATTGAGGCTTTGTCCTAAAAGCTCAGTTTTCATTTGCCAGTTTTCTCAGAACCATCAATTTGTTACTTACCAACATCTGTTAGAATAGTGACATTATCTAACCTGAATCAAATATACATATGGTATCAAGTAAAACCATTTGTAATATAAATGTCATAATTCGATTACAAATATCCTGAAATAATTTCAAATTAATCAACAATTAATAAAGTTATAACATGGAGAAATGTGTCCCAAGAATTTTAAAGTATTCGGAATAACAGATATAACATACTACTATTTTAAAGACATAAATAAAAAGTTAATAAATACAATAGTGTGAAAATAGACTCAAATACAATAAAACCTCACTCACCACCAATGAAATTCTAAATGACAATTTAATATTTGTTTGTAATATTCAGAATTCAAATTGAAAAAGTGATTTTATTTGATAATGCCTTTATACAAATACACAGCGAGCTATTAAAAAATAAAATGCTTTTTTGTATTTATTTCACATTTTTTAGAAAAATCAGAATTAGTTTTCTTCATGGCGAGCATTGTTGAGTTAGTAATGCTCGTGATGAGCGAAGCTGGTCCTGATATACATTAGAAAATGTGGAATTAGTACAAAAAGTGATTTGTTTTTTAAAATAATACCTTTCGACCGAAAATTTACAGTGAACACATTAAAAGTGATCCGTGATCTGGCAGTCAATATTATTGTGTACTAGATGTGTTTGTTGGATTTTGAAGGACTTAAGGAGGAAGGGAGGGGGCTGATTTTATTTGAAGTCCCCTTACCGTAGTAAAACTATTTCAATATTGCACTTATATGTATTTCATGCAATCATTTCTTGAAACACACTGATTTTAATGTAAAAGAACTCGGATACAATAACGCAATGAAATGAAGGCACTCGTCTGATAAAGGTTGACAGAGGTAGCTGATTGCATCAACGTAATATGCAATGATACAATCGCCCACATGGATTTCAACAACAACCCAAATATTAAAAATATTAAACTAACTTCAGATTTTAAAACCACCTCTAGAATGTCAATAGAGCCAAAGAAAAAACTTAATAAAAGTTACCAAAATAATTCAACTGACCGTGTATCTTTCAAGATTATAAACTGCCAGATATGTTCTGTAAGCCATATTTGCTGAAGGGGTCAAATTAAACTGCGTCAACGGGAATATCCAAGAACAAAATGTCACTTTTAATTGTCCATTCATTAAAAATGATTTGAATTATTGTGTTGCTAAAATATGTGAGATTTCATTGTATTTCTTAATTTTATATTGCAAAAAGGAATGGTAGCGTCAGAATCGGAACGGCGGCTATGCTACATGTGGACCACTTTGGGCGTCGTTCTTCCCCATAACCAGTTCAGTAATACAGTGGAGGTGCTTTGAGTATCCCGGGCTGGAAAAAAATACGAAAATGAAAATTTTCCATATTTCAAAAACAGAATTTTCAGTAGAAACCAAGAACTGGGTAAGAAAAATATTGTAAATATGCTTAATCTGGAAGCTGTCATTTTTCTCTGTGAAAAATTACTTAATGCTCTAAAAAACATTATGTAAAATCTTTTGTGGCTGATTTAATTTTTGCAATAAATTACACATAGTTTTTAAGAATACTGATAAATTATACGGAAGTACAAAATATTTTCACAAAAATGTAATAAACTAAGTTGAAGAGTCTTCAAGTGAAGAAGTCAAGAAGTGAAGGTTTTATGGAATGAGTAGAATAATTGTAAACAATTTTCGCCAGGTTGTATGCTGAACCTATTGACAGTATTCAATAAATCTTACTTAGTGTAAAATGTGCTTCTCTTAAACGAGCAGCGGCTTCTGGCGGCAGATTTTGTACATCGCGGTGAAGGAGTTCCATCTGTCTTTGCCGATCTTCTCTTTCATCTTTCAACCGTACATCCCTCGAATGGCCGACATTATGTAACTGAGATAACCTAAAACAAAACCACGAATACAATTACAATCAATGGTTATAGTTAGTTGAATGTTTCAATATATTATGATTTTACAAAATAAAAAAAAACAACTTACTTCGTCTGCAATGACTTTGATTCAGATGGTGATTCTTTATCTGCTTGCTTCGAGCCTTCTACAATGGTAGGATTGGTTCCCGTAACATCCTTTTCAACATTTTCTGGTACTTGCAGTAGGTTTCCTTCATCTTTAGACGGTCCCGCATCACTCTTCTGCTGTCCTTCAGATATTTTATTTTGACTGGGACTTCTCTGCGATCGCAATTCTTCATTAGATCTTATGGAAGTAGAAAGCTTCAGCTGCAACGTGTCTCTTTCTTCGAGAAGCTGCATGAGTTCAACGGTCAACTCTTCGCATCTCACATCTCGCTGGTGTAACATGTAAAGAGCTAAATCCAAATCTGCTCTAGGATTCATATCAGGCGAGACTTCAGACGACGAGGGTCTCGGCCGATCGTCGATGGGATCTCCGGGTTTCGTGTCTTTGGAAAATGAAACGTGTCGTTCTACTTTCGGTCTGCTTCTTTCTAGTTTATATGCCTCCGAAACTTGTTCATAGGCCCCCATTTGCGCCTTTAGATTTTCAGACAAGGTGACTATTTCTATTTCTTGGTTCTCTAATGCGGTTCTCAATTCTGACATCTGATTGGCCTCTTCGTCCACCAGAACTTGCAGCTCATAATTTTTATTGTTGACCGATTTGAGTTCATTAATCTTTATTTCGAATTGGGAATCTAACAGTTTAATCTTTTCCGACAGATCTGTAATAGTATTCTCAAATGAAGTTCTTTCTGCGTGCCATTTTAACCTCATATTTGCCAACTCAACCTCATTTTCATGGCTGGCAGTGGAAATTCTGATCTCTGCATCCGACAACTGCTGTCTTAATATATCGCAGTCTTCATATTTCTGTTGGATTTGAACATATTCCTGAGAAAGTTTGAAAAATTCAGCATCTTTGCTCTGCATAAGTAAATGGTATTCTTGGAGTTTATTATTGAACTTAGTTTCCCACTCTTGGATAACGGTGACGTAATTTCTCAGCTGGGTCTCTTGCGTCTGGATCACCGATTCTAGCTCATTATTGTTATCGATACTGGAAATATTCTGTGAAGAAATAACATTTTCTAGCTGCTTCATTTTAGTTTTGATATGCGCTAATTCCTCATCTTTTTCTTTTATAAATTCATTTTGTCTTTCATGTTCCTGGAGTAGATTTTCATATTTTTTTATCGTCGACGGGAGCTGAGTCTCACACAGATGTTTGTATTCATTCTTTTCAGCGATGGCGTCTTCCAGAAACTTTTTAGACTCTATTACTTCCTTATTTGTGTCCATTTTTTCACTTTCAGAAGTGGCTAGAAGCGCAACATTGTCAATATTGAGGTCAACATTTTCACTGTTTATTTTATCTGATATATCAGTTAGCCTCGATCCCATATCAAATATTTCTTGCCTCAGAGCGGTCTCGACACATTCAAATTCACTTTCGCGCATTGCTAAATGGTGCTTCCACATTTCAGCGACTTCGGTGCCTCGTTGATCGATAGCGTCTGTTACATTATTGCGTAACTCAGCTAAATTGGAAAGGAGTGTTGTATTTTCTTCATTGAGTCTATCAATGTTAGACTGCAGGAATGTTTTTTGAGAAACAAGATCTTCCGATAGCTGATTGAGTGCTATCAGTTCAGAATTTTTCGAGTTCAGTTCCTCTGACAATTTATGAAGCTGATCGCTCAAACTTATCACTTCTTCATTGCTGACAGTGTCTTCTTTGACATCTGCAGATTTTTTTAATAAGGCTTCATATTTTTCAGATATCTCTTCTTTTTCATAAACTAGTTTATTCAATTCAGATTTACACATTGTTTCGTAATCGGAAAGTTTTTTGTTTTGCGTTTCTAATTCCTCTTTATCTTTCAAAAGACTGCTGAATTGCAAGTCCAGTCTATCTCTATCGGTTGCGATTTCACTGTATTTATCTTGGAACTCATAATATTCTTTAATTAAACTTTCAAGTTTAGTTTTCAGGTCACCGTTTTCAACTCTGATAGTTTCCATTTCAAAATTTTCTAACTCTTTACTTTTTTGCAGCTCCAGATCCTTTTTAAGTTCAAGATTTTCATTTTGCGCAGAGGCTAACGTCTGATTGATTTCATTTTTATCTTCCTTCAACAGAGACACTGCTTTTATCAAATTGATATTTTCTTTCTTAATTTCGTCTAACTCTAAGGAGATAATTTTCACTTTGTCTTCATTCACATTGACCGTCTTAGGGACGCTATTTCTGGCATGCTGTTCTTCCAGCATCGCTTGCAGTTCTTCATTGTCAGCTTCCAAATCTTTTATTTTATCTTTCAAGTCGTTTATTTTTTTGACACTTATTGAATCTGATTCTTTGTTTTTTACACTTTCACTGCTCATTTCAGTTCTTGAAGATTCTTGCTGGTCACTTGTAGAGTCAACATTCCACTCCAAATTTTGCAGCTTCTCATTGAGACTGTTAATATTTGATCTACAGATCTGCATGTCAATGTCTTGCCTCTCTTTCATTTCCAACAATCGTTCGTTGGCTGAAGTGAGAACGTCGATTCTCTTCAACAGACCTTCTTTTTCAAGTTTTTCTTTACCTATCTCAGCTTTCATCTCATCTATTTTGGTTTCAAAATTTTTGATCTGCAAAAGTAACTCATCTTGAATGGCATCATCCAACATGTTCGCGCTCGAGGATCCTTTGAGAGATTTCACTTCATGCGTGAGCCTGTCATTCCTGACCTTGAATTCTTTCAATTTTTTCATAGCTTTATTCAACTTCTCCTGAGCCTGAAGGAGATCTTCAGATAATTTATTTTTATCTTCTGTAAGACATTTGATTACGAGTTCCAACTCTGTCACTCTACTGTCATTACCTTGACTCATATTCTGACTGACCGATTGAGATCTCAAATGTTCTTCTTCCAACTGGGCGTCTCGACCGCTCCAGCCCCATTCCTCTTCGCCGTCGAAAATATTATCTTTGGACTTTTCAGACACGTCTTGCTTCTCCTCGAAGCACATGTATGTTGTCTTTGGCTGGATCGCTTCCTCGGCGACGACTATATTTGCATCTGTCAGATTTTCAAACTGAGTTTTGACAATCTTAGCTGCTTCCGGTGGGTCATGTTGGAATCCTCGAATCATATGAGAACTCGTGGTTGAAATATTTTTACGGTCAAATTCATCAGATATAATTTGGTCTTCTAAATATTTTAAAATATCTGAATCAACATTTTCACCAGGGACGAGGGTGGCGGTCAAAGGGCTGGCCATTTGATGCGTTGATGACTTCACTTGAATCATTTCAGGTTCAATTGTGTGTAGTAATGTTTGGTTACTTTTTATAGGCATTTGCATATTCAAATTGTTTATTAACACGTCTTTCTCGCTAATGACATTCCTCAACTGCAAATTAAGATCTTTCAATGCCCTTTCCGCATCCACAACTTCAGTGAGCTGTGAGAGACAAGATTTAAATTGAGAATCGAGTTTCAAGATTTCTTCTGCCTTTTGCGCTAATAATGTTTCCAAATGTTCAACAGATTTCAATTCACTTTCCGACTGAGAATTTTTACCGGGAACATTCTCAGATAAAGCCATTTGTAGCTGTAAAGTGTGCTGCTGATATTTTTCCAATTCTAAATCTTTATCCTTAATAATTACTGATAGATTGTTAACTTGCGTGTGTAAATTGTTAATCTGTTCCTTGTCAGCTTCCTTTTCTGCAAATTCCTTCAACATATTAGAATTGGATTCAAATAGACTCTTATGTGCTTCTTCAAAGTGAAGTTTTTGCAAATGTAAATTTTCATTTTCAGTTTTTAGCCATTCGCTTTCGGCCAATGCTTCTTTCAGTTTGCTCTCTTGCAACTTCATCTCGTCTTGCAGCTCAACGTGATGTTCTTTAGACATTCTTCTCTGCGTTTCGGCATTATTAATTTGAGAATGTAATTCGGACTCCAAATACTCATATTCCGCGGCTTTATTTTTCAGTATATCCGAATACTCGACAGACATTCTTTTGAGTTCGTTTTCTAAATAGGCAATACGATCTACAGCCTGCGAGCGTTCTTCTTGCAAAGCGTGAGAATCTAAAGCTTCCTTTTTAAGAACAGTAAAGTCACAGCGCAAAACTTCCAATTCGCTTTGCAACTCTTTCTTTGATTCGGATAGCAGGTTGACCTTTTCGGATAGATTGATGTTTTCATTCTGAGTTTCCTCCAATTGCTTTTGAATGAGGTCGTCATGCGCCATCAGAGCCGCCAGCCGCTTCTCTAATTTATCTTCTTGCATGTAGGATACCGAGAAAGCTTTGTCTTTTTCGTGGAGCTTCGTAACCAAATGATCCGCTTTCCGTTCCAGGGATGAACGTCTCTCTTCCATGGTTGATACGCTATCTTCCAAGCGAGATATTCTATCCTTATGTTTCTCCAGTTCGGTTTGAAGACTTTCAATATACACATGGCTCTCCTGTAATTTAGCTTCGTGGCCATATCTGTAATTATTATAATCCGATTGAACCTCTTCCAGTTTATCGAGAAGACTGGCTATTTCTGATATTTTAGCTGCTAATTCCGCTTCGAGATTAGTTATAGAAGGCATCGTAGCCTTTATTGAATCAGATTCATTGTATAAATCTCTTATTTTATCATTGAGCGATTTATTCTCATCGATAGCCATTTGCGTTTGAGCTTCCTGTTGGGTTACTTTGTTATTAAGGAGATTATTTTGAGCCCTGTACGATTCAATTTCAGATTGGGCATGCTCAAATTTGGATATAAAATCTGCGATTTCATTCTCCATACTCAATATTTGTTCAGTATAAAAGCTAGTATTGCTAGAAGCCGTCTGTTGCACTTCTGATTTAACTTGATTGCATTCTGCATTGGCGACCGACAGCTGTTGTTGAAGCATTTGAATATTTGCATTGGCATCTTCGTTTTTCTTCTCAGATGAAAGCAGATCACTCGTCAGATTGGTAATTTTCATTTCAAGCTCTGCACACAGAGTTGTTTTTTTCTTGAAGTTGGCAGCGTACTTCTTCAGTTTGTCATGCTGCTCTTTGAATTTATTATCAAGATTAGAATATTCTTCTTTCAGTTTACTGATATCAGAAGTGAGCGCAGAACAATCATCCTTCAACTGACCGGTTTCAGACTGTAGTGCGTCGCGTATCTTTTCAACTTCTTTCATACTATTTATCAATTTATCATTCTCGATCGATTCTTTTCTCAATTGCAACTTAATTTCGTGTATTTCTTCATCTTTAGCGGAGCAATCGGACTGTAACTTCTGAATTTCCGCAAGATAGCCGTCGATTTGGTGAGTGACAACTTGTATCTGTTTATTTTTCTCAATCAATGCTTCTTCTGATTCCTTTATTTTTTTTTCTGCCTCACCGCATCGCATCGTGAATTCCGATTCACAACGCCTGGATTCCATGGCTTGTTTTTCCAACTCTACAGATCTTATTTCAGATTCATTCAAAACATGCTGCAATCTCTTGTAATCGGCGTCGAGATTTTTCATCGAATCGATATTGCGAAGGGTGTTAGTTCTCTCTTCGTCGAGTTGAGATTTGAGAAGATTGCTGACATCAGTGAGCTGTAAAAATTGTATGCTCATTTCTGCAATTTCTTTATCTTTATTACTTACTGTGTCGTTTATTTCTGCAATATATTTTTTCTCTTCTTGTAATAATTCATTCAACCGAGTGAGAGACTCATCTCGGTTTTTGATTTGCTCTTCGAGAGATGATTTAATATCTGACTCGTTTGCAGAATTCGCTGACAAATAAGCTTGTTGCTCTTCGAGTAATGTTTTATTGCAGCTTTGAAGATCTGTTATTTTGTTATTGAAGGCTTCTTTTTCTTCTTTGAATGTGAATATTTGTTCAGTGAGAGAATTCTTTTCTAGCAAAGCTTTTTCTAAATCACTTGCAAGACACAACTTCTCATTCAAAATTATGTCACTTTGAATTTTAACTTCTTGAAGTTCTTCAAGTTGCACCTTCAGCTTGTTAATTTCTGATTCTTGATGTTTTACAACATTTTTCAATCGCAGAATTTCTTTGGTGAAATTCTTCGTGTTCTTATTGCCAGCACCGGCGGACTTGGGTGATTTATCTTTAGCCTCGATCGATTGATGTTGTGATGGAATTTCAACAAATTCTTTTTCAATCGTATCTTCCACCTCGACAGTTTCCGAAACGATCACCTCTTCTGTCCTCACATTTCTTGAATTGATCAATTCTTGAATTTGATCTTTGAGCGATAGGTTGTCACGAGTTAAAGTTTCAATGTTGACGGATAATGTTGTAACTTGTTCCCCTTCTAACTTATTATTGGCAACGGCTTTGACATTTTCTTGTTTGAGATTTTCAAAACTTTCCTCTAAATCAGCTTTTTCTTGAAGTAGTTTATCTAATTTTATATTCAAAGAACTGTTTTCTGAATTAAGGCTATCGATCTTGTCCATCACTTCATGGCGCTCTTGTATGAAAAGATCTATTTTAGTTAAAAGTTCTGCATTTTCGGGTGTATTCTTAGAATAGCTCTCTCGTCTTGCCGGTTCGTGACATACTTCCGAATGCATTTCGGAACGGGCTGGTATTTCCGCTTGCGAAGATTCAAATGTCTTTTCATACTGCTCGATCTCCATCTTTTCCTGGGAGGTGAGCGATTCCACCATTTCTATGGACTCGGCTGAACTGACTTTTTCGGCGCTCAATTTTTCTAGCCTATCGATTAACTCAATGTTTTCTTGAATATAATGCTCTAATTTACTGCTCATGTCCGACTTTTCCTTCATAAGTGAGTCAATATTACTATTTAACTCATTTTTCTCCATCCGGAAAGCTTCAATATCCTTCAGTATTTTGGCATGCTCCTCCTTCATTTGGTCCAAATTTTCTTCCAACTGAACAGATTTCATTTCATTGGTGACATGCTCGCTTTCGAAGAATGTCAAGTCTGCAACCTTGTCTTCTAAAGCGGTAATTTGTTGTTTTAATGTGTGAAGTTCTGGAAATAAATAAAAACAACTATATGAAACAATTAAAATATACATTAAAGGTAATATCACTGCTGAAAGAAGTAAAAAATGCTCAAGAGTAAAGTAAACGTTAGCAAGCCAGCAAATAATATACTGGAAGAGTATTCATCTCAAAAAGAGTGATGCATCAATTTAAGGCCTGTATTAAATAAGAGCAAGATTATTTAAGATTTTATAAAAGAGTGCTAAGTGCGCTAGCTACCACATAGTCGAAGAATGTACGCTTCACATACTTTCATCAGAAGAAAATTCCAAGGTGAAAAATGAAAAACATTAATCATTCAAACATACCGTGAACCAACTCAAACTTCTGCGATTCGAGGTCTTCAATAGCTTTTAGCCTCTCTTCAGCTATTACTTCAGACTCCAGAAGCTTTGCATGTAATTGTGAATCAGAAACTGTAATAATCAATTTTCATTATAGCATACATTTATTTGATAAATGGAAGTAAAATATTTATTCATCCTGATGCCAATTGTAAAACAATAAGCTGTCGCTATTAAAATAAATTTTCAACACAAAAAAAAAACTATCTTTTACCTCTGCCGCTATCATAGTCAACCAGATGAAGCTGAAGATTTCCCTTGTCCTCCTCGAGCTCGGCCACTTTCTGCGACAGCCTATGGACGTCGGCTTGGAGTCTGACAACTTCTGAATTACTTTCCGACACCTTGCTGAAATCATCGATAGTCTTCTGCATCCGTTTCACTTTTGATTTATGAGAAGCTTTAACTTCTATCATATTTTTATTGGCAATGCTGAGGTCTTTCGTAAGACTGTCTAATTTTATTTGGCACTCGTTCAGTTGTTCTTGTAAAGACTCATTTGAATCAACAGCGGAAACATCTGGAGCTTGTGTACTATCATCGGGAACTATACTTTGAGTTATCGATTCCTCTGTCTCAATAATTTTTGGGATAATTTCACTTTCTTTATGAATAACTTTCATTTCTTTTAACGTCTGCTCAAGTAACTGATAATTTGCATCTTTCTGTGACAAAAGGATTTCTTTGTCCAGCACTTGCTTGTTAAGACTTTGAATGATTGTTTCCAATTTTCTGACAGATTCCAATAAATCTTTATTAACATCTTTATCTTCTGCGGATTTTCCTGGAGCATCAGACCTAGCGACAGTCGGGGTCTTAAACTTTTGCGCCCCTTTTCCTTTAGGCGGCGGTTTACTCGTTTTTCTGGCAGGTTTCGGAGACTCTTCTCTCTTCTTGGGCGACGCTGGTAATTCTTTTTCGGGAGACGGCGAGGGTGATAATTTTTCTTGCAGTTCAATATTGGACTTTCTTAGAACTGAATTTAAGTCTTCGAGGATTTTGATTTTGTCAGATAATTCTACCATCTGCGATATTTCCTGACTGCCCTTTTCTTTTTCTTTAGTAGTCTCCGAATCACTCAAATCGTTGATCTTAGAGCTGAGTTCATTTATTTGTACAACATAGTTATTCAGGTTAATATTCAGCTGCTCAATCTCGGTATCCTTCGCAGTCAAGCGCTCTTCCAGTGAAGAGTTTTCAACGCTAAGTTTGAACCTGTCTCCTTCTAATATTGAATTGGCCTCCTCCAAATAGGTTACTCTATTTTTACAAACTTCTAATTCGTTTATAATTTGTTGTTTTTCTTGTTTCATATTGTTTTCCATGGTTGCGAAATTTTGCTGCATTGCCTGCATCTGTTCTTTAGTATCATCCAATAGGTCTAAAGTATTTTTACCTGAAATTTAAAAAAAATGATAATTTATTATTCTGTAATACATAAAACAAAACCTGTAGAATGTTTCATGATAAAAGAGGCAACGAGTGGTCACCTTTTTTGCTAAGATCGGCCGACATAAGAGTTATTGCTTTTGTTCTCGAGTCAATAACAGAGTCTTTTTCCTTGCATGTCTCTTGTAAATCCAAAATATTTCCTTCCAATTGAACAATCCTATTCCTCAGTTCGTTAATTATTTTATTTGATTCAGATTTATCCTCAGTTGATGTTAGCGATGGTATCTCAGGTTTAATTTTGGGTTGACCGAGCTAAAAAAAAATAATAATTCGATAATGGTACAAGCAATGTGAACATGCAGTGTTTGTTAAATGAACTAATATTATTTGATTTTATGTTGGAAACTAGTCCCAATGAAGTGAGGGCAAATCTAGTGAAAACCTACCTGTAAGATATCAGCCGACTGACTCTGACTTTCTTCGAGTTGTTTTTTTATTTTAGCCAAAGCGAGTTCCAGTTCTTTTTCATTTTTAGTTCTCTCTGCGATCATTGCTTTGTGTTCTCTAATTTGATGGTAAAGAATTTTGGTAACTTCTCGGTTTGGTGTCTTAGACTTAGATTTCGTTTCAGATTCTAAAACAAACAAATTCATATACTCACAGGACTGTCTCAGTTTAATGCAGTGTTTCCATACTCCGGAGAGGTAAAAAAATATAACAGTCGAATTCCAAATGTTTTTGTACGCCGACCATCAGTTGGGAATACCGGTTGAAAGAACATAAATAATTATAATACCGAATTTAAAAATATATATTACTTATTTACCGTCTTTAACTGACATTAGTAAACTAGGCAATGGTGTTGGCAGCGGGGTTGTGTGGTCGACGGAAACGCTACGACTTTGACTATCCGAAGTTCTATCATCAGAATCAGAAAAAAGTTGTCTATCCTTATCCAAATCAGTGCTGGAAATGTTTTCAGATTGTGCTCTTGGACCTGAAATTTACACTCTATGTGAACAATTTGAAGTGATCAATTCAATGTATGTAATTGTTTTACCGTCAGATCTAAAGCAATTTTGTTGAATCACTAATAGTCTGCAGTATAATGAATCTTTTACTGAATTTTGTGTGTGTACTGACTTGAACTTTTTTATGTGCACCAAGCTGTGTGTGTAACTTTGCTTAAATTCGTCTATTAAAAATTTCGATTCGTCAGTAGTCAGTTTTTCAATTTTATCGAACAGCTTATCTAAGTGATGCAGTCAGCATGAGAAGATTTTTTTAGAAAAATTTGTTTTTTTTTTCACTTTTTTTCAAAGTGAATAGTAGGGAAGGAAGAATAAGGCTAGAAGAGGACTAGTGGTTAACTAATCGCTATTGCTACACCCAGTTATTAAAGGATCAGAAGGATGGGAGGAGAGGAAATAATGTGAATTGACATCACAAATTTGAATTGAATAATTTTCAAATTCACTGTGATCTTACTGGGAATTGAACCCAGACCTGTGTGATTGGTAGAGCAAGCTCTAACCAACTGGGCCACAGCAGGCGACTATTTATTGAAACAAAATTAGTTATGAATCTTAAAGAAAAGCATTCATCATCGTTGTTATAAATACATAGATGCATGGGAAGCAATCGATAATGCTATAAAAGTGAAAATTCGAGAAAAAATAGTCTCATGAAATGAAAATAAGTAGACAGCGCTCAGAGTCTCATAACAAAATTTTACATCATTTAAGTCGTTTTCGAAGTTTGATTCAATAAAATTGATTGTTTATGTAATTTGAAATACATTAACACTTAAAAACCCATTCACGGGTTTACACATGTGGGTGTGTAAGTGGTATCTGATAAGGCAAAACTAATTGATTTCTGGTTTTTGTTTTTTTATGCTACTCAAGACGGTTTGCTGCGTTGGTATGATTTTTTTGTATCGATTTGACTTATTATTTATGAGTGAAAATAAGTTTTGAAATACGATATTTTAATGTATTTAAAAAAATGATTTCGTCAAAAAGTGCATGTAATACGTGAACACAAACAAATGTTACACAGTTTGAGATTTTCTGGATGCCGTAAAAATCAAACAAGCAAGGGTCATAATTTATTGCCTCACATGTTTATGGGCATTTGCTTTAATTAAGCGTGTCAAATTTTTATTATAATTTCAGTTCTATTCAATGGTGTCAACATAAGTGGAATGATTATTTTTTTTTATCTTGCCACATACTAGTTCACAATACCATTCATTGTTTATTTTCATAGGTACGGGTATTTGCTTCCGAGCCCTTTTTGTTTTAAAGAAATGTGTGGAAAAGAAATTAGCCGCCTGTGTAGTCAAGTGGTCAGCGTTGTTGGCTTCGGCTACGGAGGGCACGGGTTCAAATCCCGGCACGGACAGTTTTATAAATTGATTTTTCAATCAATTTATGGATTTCTGTTCAAAGGCATGGATGTATGTGACGTGTTGAAAATTCCCCCTCTCACCTATCCTATGAACGGGGTGTATCGAGAGCGATTAGCTTACCACTAGTCCTGTCCTATCCCTATCCTTCTATCCCTACTCTCTTCGGGAAAAGAGAGGTTGAGCAACTGATTAACAAGCAGTTCTCGTAGAAACACTTCTGTTAAGAAAAACTCCGTTAGGAGTCCATATGCTCCACATTGGGAGCGGACATGGTAAAAAAAAAAAAAAATGTTTTTTTTTTTATTTGCACGCAAATCCGGCTGCATGTGCGAAAACTGCCGGTTGCTTGAGTGTTAAGAATTAGTACAAATCGTGCAACCTGAAAATGGTATATATTTAACAGTTTCCCAAGTAATTTATAAAATTAAGATTAGCTTTAAGCTCTATAAAAATAATTACTTGATGCAGCACTTCCGGGAGAATTTTTAAGCTTTGTCAATTTGGCTCGGTCTCTTATTCGGGCAAGTTGTGAGGCACATTTCTCCACTTTTAGTCTGGTGTTGGCCATTTTTTGGCTACGAGCTGCCTCTTCAGCGATGACCATCTCTTTAAGTTGAGATAACATCACCTGCAAAAAAATACATTCAATATGTAGAGATGATTTTTTTCAAAGGATTCTGCGATAACTTTGTGAATATTTATATTTGGTATTAAATTTAAATTGATAACTTAGTTATTCCACCGGTTGGGTTACAAGGTGTGTCGCAGGTATCGCCTCTTTGAGAGGCATCTTCAGACTAACTCTATTGTATTATTATTTATTGGATACAAGTTGGATTATAATTCTTAACTTATAATTATGAAATTTATGAGTGGGATTTGTTCTATCTACTGGATAAGGGAGGTGCTAGAAATCTTAAAAAGGCGAAAAATGACACCTAGTAACACTACAAGTGGAATAACAATGTTATTGGATTTTAATTAAACTTATTTTCACGTAATTTAGTTGGTCAGTTGTTTTTAATTATTTTCAAAAATTAATCTCTAAATTTGGGTGAGATTACTCAGTGAGTTATTTAATTTATTTTCATTTAAAAATGAAAGCCAGAGTGGCTAATTTTCATAATAATATTTCATAAATGGCACGAAACATTGGTTTCCTTGATTCCAAGGTTCGGTTTTTTATATGTTTCTATCCGCAATTTAATTTCATAGAGAATTGCATTATTTAGGGTGCAATTTAGTACATTTTCAAGGAGAAAATGAGAAGCATGGTGTTAACCAATTGTATAATAGCATTAAATTATATGTTGTACCATATAATTGTGGTAAAATATTGTACAATAATACACATGCTATAACTGTGCTGCCGCAGAATACATAGCTTAATAATCAACTCAGAGCTGTAATCTGAGACATAACTAGAGTTTATTTTTATGCAATTGTATATCATTATATTTTGGACATTGTATGGGCTTTTACGAGTGTTCATAAATAGTATCACCAGATAACCTTGTTTGAAATGTATAAAAACTTCAATAAACAGATTTTAGCAATTAATTAGCTGTAAAACTTATCAAGGATATTAAACCTGTTGCTGTGAGAATCTTTCTGTCAGGTCATCCATTTCTGGAGGCTGAGGCTCTGTTGGAGGCATTCCAACAAATCTTCTGTTTTCTTCATCCATTTTAGGCACTGAGCCTACAGGGTCGTTATCAGACATATTTGTTTCGCTCATTAACTATACAAAAGAATATCTGAAACAAATTGACAAGAGGGCATTGAAACTTATTCAAATACTGTTGATTTAAACAGCCATAAATGTTGCTCAATACATCTGACCCAAATTATGTTTGTTTACTAATATACACTCAACAAAAAACATGGAACGACAAACCCATTAAAGTATGATTTAATTTAAAATTTGATTATATTGCATATTTGTTGATAAACTATGGATTTGGTCAGTTCTTTTGGATTTAAAAGTTTCATTTGGTAAATTATGACGTTTAGGTAAGTGTGCGAGGAATGCAAATATTTGATGAAGTATTGATGAACTAAATGATTTCAAAGACTTTGGTACCTACGATTTATATTTTTATATATTTTAATACACATTTTTCTAGCAAAAACTACTGAACAATCACGAGAACATTTAAAATATCTATTAATTTTAATATTCGTCAGTACCCATATTGCCAACACGTCAGTCTAATGACAGCTATTGCCAGTAATAAAAATTAGTGTCCATAATAAAAATGATTGTCCACAATATTTGTTGTAAATGTTCCAAATGTGAAATGTTTTAGTTCCACAAATCACAATACGCTTGACAAAACATGGCTTTAATTGAGTTATAGTATTTATAATATCATATTATAATCTTCATTTGAATGGGCAACAAAATATTTGAGTCCTTATTGGTTCTCTTAGAACCTATAGAAGTAAATATATAATATTGTATGAATTTAAGTGTTAAAGGGCTCCATCAATAAAAAATAATGTATTTAAAACATTATCATTATGTTTGTGATAATAAACTTTTTATATTTATTTGTTATTTTTTGCTTTCTTGATTTGTATCCAAAGGCAGATTACATAAGCCAATGAGGCGCACGCTTGGGGCCTCCAAATTTAAAGGCCCCAAAAATGGCTTATATTATATGACTCATTTTTTTGTTCAGATTTTTGACATTTTTCATGGAACTTCTTTTTTCTTTTTTGGAATCTTATGCGAAAAACAAGGCCTTATTTTTTATTGCGCTTGGGACCTTCCATGTGCTTATTCCGCCACTGTTTGTTTCCTTAATTATTTCAGATATTTACATATTTAATGAACAACAATATCTACTATCGTTGGTATTCTGCCAAAAAATCTACCAAAAAAACAAAGCTTGTTTTATGCGACCATAAAACGTGTTTTAGTTTGTCGATCTGCATTCATAACTCAAAATACCCAATTTTCGAATTTATGTTTTCTGGCAGCATACCGACGATATATTGTTAATGATCTATTCAATAGTAGTATTAATTTTGATAATAGAGCCGACAAAGTTATAATTATGTATATTCTACGTCAGTGACGTTCCTAGGCTATGTGCCGCCCATAGGCAGAGTTGAAAATAGCGCTTTTACTATTTTTAAAAAATTATCTTATCTGCCGCCTATAGTGCTGAAATCGGTAAATGTCATATTTAAAGAAGATTTTTTGCGATAAATTTAATTACTATTTACCTAATGGTCATAATATTATAACCATTAAAAATGTTTTTGTCGACAGTTTTTTTTATCAAATACATTGAGGCATCATATATATTTTAAGCCAAATTTGAGTATCAAAAATATTCAGTTATAAAAAAAACCGTGATCATTTGCCGCTCTCTATGACACGCCGCCCCTAGGCAACTGTCTACTCGCCTATGCCCACGGGACGTCCCTGTTCTATGTACATATATAGGAATATTGTTTTATAGAAAAACTATTCAATATGCAAGAGGTAAAAAAATTGCTTCGAAAAGTGATGTAATAAATCGATGACCATATTTTTTAGTGGTGGCGGCACAGATCTATTTTCTTTCTCTTTCTATCACATTATGTTTTTGACATTCAATTGACTTATCAGTGCACATTATTTGCGATTATTTGTCAGCTGGTTGTATTTTTAGATTGTTATGGTTCACGAAGAAGTTTTTATTTCTTTCATAAAAATGGTAGCCACCAATTAGTAGTGTCGATTGTTAAAGAAATAAGCGGTAGACTTTTTCATAGGTATTCTTAACATAGGATTAAAAACAAACGAAATGCGGAGTCGAAGTAATTCCGGGGTTAGGTTAGATTATTATCAACGAGTGGTCCATAAACTTATTATGGACCATCAACAACCAGTAACTGGACTCTTTCCTGCCAGTCCTGACAATGAACATGCCTGGATTCGTGACAATGTCTATTGTATACTTGCCGTTTGGGGATTGTCCATGGCATATAAAAAAATTGCCGACCAAGACGAAGATCGCGCTAAAACTTATGAGCTCGAGCAAAGTTGCGTTAAGTTGATGAGAGGTTTGTTGAACTTTTTTCTGATATCGGTTACTTTGTCAAACTTGTAAAGTTTGCTAACCCAATTATTTTAAACAATACTAAGTGTATACTATTTATTTTTAATACCACGTCCATTGCCAATGTATGAACTCCCAATTAAACATTTCAACAGGCATTGGTAACTTAATCCAGGGGTAATCAAACTTTTCGATTTTTTAAAAACATTTGGGGGCCAGCCGAAAATATTCTTGTTGGAATCCAACTAGAAATCTAATACAATTTATGGTAAAAGTTTTTAGCTTAGTTTGTGAAGTTTTTCGCCTAAATAATCCATGACTAGCTTTAATGCACTTTTACCCAATTTATATTTGATAAAGATGACTTCCTGTCCCCATCCCTATCCGACTCCCCGCAGCTACGAATTTGTAGAAAAATGCAAAAAATCTCAAATCTGAATGTTTTACTACTTTTTTTTTTACCATAAGTAATTATAGAATTTCCATCTAAAGAAGATAACACAAAAGTTAGTCTAGATCAGTGGTTCTCACGTGAAATTTCACTGTGGCCACATTATAAACATCAGCGGTTCTATGGAAATGTCTCATGGCCACATAAAATTTTCGTTGTGTGAAAAAGTGGCCACGCTCCTGTGCAGTGTTCCCTCTAAGCTGTGCGCGAGCACACAACTCGACAAGCGTGCACACATGCATTAGAACATATAGTGTAGTAGTCATTATATAGTGTTGTTAATTGTCATTATAAAAAATAGCCATTTCGTTAAGTAAATCTAAATGCCGTTATGTGGTGCACACAAATTTTAATTTCCTTTCGAAGTTGCACACCCAATGTATTTTGCACACACAACCTTCAGAAAATTAGAGGGAACATTGGCTGTGAGAGGTATTTTTCGGCACTAATTACGATCGGATACCAAGGACCCTGTCCAGTTATTCAACCTCTTTTGAAAGAGAGTATCTTAGAAAGATTGGGCTAGGTATTGAATTGTTTTCAGCTATTTTCTCTATATTAGGATTGGATAGTGCCTTTGGAGATTCATAAGGCAATATACGAAAGTGATGAACCTGTGACCCTGCAATTAAAAAGAATGAACGCACAAGAGCGTTAACCTTTTCGACTATTTATGTATTGCAATAAAAGTGTACTTTTATAAGTATCAATATCGATCAGCCATAACGAAACCAGTGTCCCAAATAAATCTTTCGACAAGGCTCCCGATTATAAAACTTTTAATCCTAAAAGAGAATTAAAGCATTTTGTATTCAAAAATTTCTGAAGCTCTGTGACAACATCAATATAGTAAATAAATTATTAATTTCTTTTTTAGGCTTACTCATGGCGATGATGCAGCAAAAACAGAAAGTGGAAGACTTCAAGATGACTCAGAACCCATTGGATGCATTGCACGCCAAGTATTCATCAATCAATGGAAGAGCCGTTGTCGGTGATAGGGAATGGGGGCATTTGCAAATTGATGCCATATCTCTTTACTTATTAGTATTAGCTCAAATGACAGCATCCGGGCTGCAGATTGTGTTTTCACTCGATGAAGTTTCATTCATCCAAAATCTTGTTTTTTATATTGAGTCCGCATATTGTATTCCCGATTATGGTGTTTGGGAAAGAGGCGATAAAACTAACCACGGCCTGCCAGAATTGAACGCTAGCTCAATTGGAATGGCGAAAGCCGCACTGGAAGCGATGAATGAGCTGGATTTATTCGGCGCCCGAGGAGGTCCGTCTAGTGTTATACACGTTTTAGCGGACGAGGCGCAAAAATGTCAAGCCGTCCTTCAATCGATGCTTCCCAGAGAATCTAACAGTAAAGAATTAGATTCCGGCTTGCTTGCTATAATTAGTTTTCCAGCTTTTGCGGTAGACGATCCTCAACTAATTATAAAAACAAGAGAAGCAATTATAACAAAATTGAAAGGGAAATACGGATGTAAACGTTTCCTACGGGACGGGCACCGCACACCTAAAGAAGATCTTAACAGACTGTATTATGAGCCTTGGGAGCTTAGAATGTTTGAAAATATCGAGTGCGATTGGCCTTTATTTTTCTGTTATCTCATATTAGACTTCTGCTTCCAAGGAGACAAGCAATCGATAACTGAATATTCAGAAAAGTTAGACGAGGTGATGATAAAGTCTGAAGACGGTATTAAATTAGTTCCGGAGCTGTATGCGGTGCCTGCTAATAAAGTCGACGGGGAATATAAGGATCCCGGTAGTCAAGAGAGAATACCACTTGGAAGATGTCCCTTTCTTTGGGGACAGTCACTGTATATACTGGGAAAACTTTTACAAGAGGTAATTAAAAGCAATTCCACCAATTTCAACGTTATCCTTTCCATTTGCATACATATTTTAATCTTATTATATTTTGTTTATTGTGACAATAAAATTAACAACTATTTTTGAATTTTCATAAAGTTGGACAAAACATTTAAAGAGTGAAAGTGTCTTTTTCTATTTGGGATAGTTAATCACCCGCTGTATTAAAGTAAAGACTACCAGAAAACTCAATGTCAATTACGCAGCCTGCGGTACTATTTTTTTTTACATGTATTATTTTCAGGGATTCTTAGCTGCCGGAGAATTGGATCCTTTGAATAGAAGATTATGTTCCGAAAAGAAACCTGATGTGGTCGTTCAGGTTGTCATTCTCGCAGAGGACAATATCATTAGAGACAAATTGATGGAGCATGACCTCTCTGTCCAGACTATATCTGAAGTTGCACCGATTGAAGTCCAGCCTGCTCGCGTTCTTAGCCATTTGTATACTTACTTAGGTATTATTGAAATTTATAACATATTAGTAAGATATTTAGGCAAAATAATAACTTCAACAAAGTTATCTTTAAGTTATTTTATTAATTCATAAACCTCTGACATAACTCAGCTTGACAGATTTCAAAATCTGAAGCGATCGAAAATATTTGTATATCTGGTAATTCAAGAAGAAACTAGAAAAGATTAAAATAATGTTTGAATATTGTGTAGCCGAGAATGAAAAGTATATTAACATAAAAAGAAAAACACTTCACTTTTGACATTGTTTGACTTAAGCCCTCGGTATAATTTATTATGTATCTGAAAAATTGAATATTTTTTTAATAAAGGTTTATTAATTTTTTTATTGACATCAAGGGCGAAACAAGAAGCTAGGTCTTTCTGGCAGAAAGTCAAGAGATGTAGGAATTTTAAGTACCAGCAAACTCTACTCGTTGAACGACAGAATTTTTGCATTCACACCACAGGTACGTTTGAAATTTTTGTAGAAATATAAGTAGAAATTGTCCGCTTTCATCTTGAGTTTAATTCTCTTATGTTTCTTGCATTTTATTACACTTTGTTAAATAAAATTAGAAAATATGAAGTGTCTAAGTAAAAAACGATAAGTAAATTTTGACAAAATGGAACAACGTTGCTTCTCACAAACGCCACAAAAGCTTTTGAGACGATTTCATTTGAGTCATTAACAGTTATTTAAAGCCTAGATGATTTTACGTGGATTTAATTTTGCCAATTAAGGAAATCAGGTAATCGCGAGCCGAGTACTACAAGGTTCTATGTGGACAGCTGCACCAAAAAAGATAGGGGCATTTGAAATTTTGAATACTTGTATTTTGAAAATTGTAAATGTTTCCAAGTTTCTTTTTTATTGTATATATCAATGATAGTACTGGCATAATATAACTATTGTTATATTGTTAAAAATAGTTCATAGTTTATTAGAAATACCTAAACTTCTATTAGAACCTTGTCCATCTGAAATTCAAACAAACCGCCAGTGCTACAAGGTTCTAACTGAAATTTGTATGAAAGCACAGGTGATTAAAAAAACAGACTTACGCTTTTTATATTAAAATAAAAAGAATTCTATGGAAGATATCTAATGTGATCATTATTATTGGAGAGAATATATAAAAAAAATGGAGCATAAATAGTGTTTGATATCATTAAGTACTAAGTTAATATTGTAAAATGTAATAATACCACACTGCAAAGATACAAAACATCATAATGGTAAAAAATACCACCATTGTGCTGAAGAATAAAAATAATTTATCAAAATCACATAATTGAAAAAAAATAGAGGAATAAAATTATCAAAATAAAAAAGATATTATTAAACATATGTACATTCACACAAGTTTTGTCACTAACGACCCGGGTTTCGCCATTCGGCATCTTCAGGCGATCAAGTTGAAAATACAGATATCTTGCGACGCGCACATAAAACTACGGCTTATGAAAAGTTTAAGCAAAATTTCGACATTATATAAATACAGCATGTAGATAATGCTACGCTTAAGACTGCCTCATTATTACTTTAGTTTGGCCAAAAGTTGACACTTAGAACCTTGTAGTACTCAGCTTGCGTAATGTCAATAGTAACTATTGTTACAATTAGCGATGGACTAGCTAGTAAAAAACTGCATATTGTTCTTGATTGGAAATACTAATAATTTAAGCGTGTAACATGAAAAATTGTTTACCGCTAACACTGTAAAATGAACGTTTCGATTTTTGCTTTACGCCTCATATATCCAATTTTAAAAACAGTTTCTGATACTTTGATTCTTTTAGTTCAATATTTTTTCAACAGGCTTACCTTGTATAGCCAGTGTTCTTTTATTTATGCAGACATTTTTAAGTTTTTTTCATGTATAGTTTTCCGACATGACACGGTTCTACATAGCTTCCGACTATGAACTGATGATCGATATCCTGAAGTCGGAAATAAATTTCCTCAAGTCTTCCTGGCAAAATCTCCTAGGCCGGCCACTTGTCGTTCTCTCGTTGAAACAGTTGCATCTAGGTACCCCAATGTATTACTTTACTTAGAGGTCTTGTATTCATTTCTCCAGTGTGACTATTGGGGCTTTAGAATGATGCTATCCAACCCGTTCTGATTATTCCTCTGACTCTTACGAAGAATGTAGATTTTTCACCACGGGCTAATTGAATATCATTACTTTCATGTGTTTCCTTGAAGTGTTTACATCGGTGTGTTACTGACGTGTTTGTTTTAAGGGGAGTGTGAAAAATAAAATTCTGGTAAAATAACAAAGTTTTTAAAAGATTGCGCCACGTTTTTGTTAACCCTTTCCCACCATCAACATTTTTACCATATATTTTTTAAATTCATTGCAACTCTTCACATTAATGTGCTCACCGAACTTTTCATAACATGACCATAAATAAACATATTACAATTATTCATCTTAAAATTAATTGATTAAAATAAGTGACTCGGGAAAGGGTTAAAAAATACATGCCGGATAATCAATATGCTAAAGGGTTTTTCGTGCTGAGGTATTTTGATTTGGATATAATTTTTTTAATTTCTTTTGTTTTTTAAAGAAAGTCAATACGTTGCTGCTTAAGTAGGTAAAATTCATTTTTTTAATCACACATAATTTTTATTGACTGAATAAAAATTCAATTGGCAAAATCTTTTTTTTGTGAATTTTTGAGGTGTTTGGCAAAAGGTTTAAAAAAATTACAGAATACTGTAGTTGAAAAAAGAACACAACTGAATATCATGTTTTGAAATTATATTAATATATAAATAAGCTTATTTCACATCAAATTAATCTATATGAGCATAATGAATGTTTACATTATGCAAAGGATTAGTTTTCTCTATTGTAGTGAGGGTCGCCAATCTTAAAATAATTTACCCATATTAGGTTTCATGGTATTACTAAATGCATTGTGGCGTGCAAATTAACCTAATCAAACCTTAGTTAGATACTTGTCAGATGTAAACAAGTATAACCATACTTGTAAATTTTGTTCTCCCTAGATATTGGCCAAAATTAAAGTACCAAAAACGTTTAACTAATTCAGTAGGCTATCTCAAACCATTTAATAGAATTGAAGCTATCCATTTGTGAGATCACTATAAATTTAATGAAAAAAAATATTGTTTTGGACTGTTTTTGACCATCCTTCTTGTTTGAAAAATGGCTACAGTATACTGTAATTTTACCTTGGCTTTTTAGGATTTATCGAAACCATATTTGTAGAATGAGGTTTTTAGGCTTTTAATGTAATTGTGTTCCTATATGCAGAAATTAAATTGGATTTGTTTCAAGGACGCATTGAGATTTAATGATGTTTCTTAAGCATGTCTTACACATACTGTCATTCTGCCTTTAACTATGAATCATATTATACAGTTATTGATACATACTTCATTTTGTCAAGTATTTTCAAGTATTTTGTCATGAGAGAGTATTTTTTGCATTACTGAATTTTATAATATGCCCTAAGTTATAATCACAGAAGTATAAAGCTTGTGTCGGAATAATTGTAAAGTATAAAGTGAACCAAGCTGTGCATGGCTGTATTAAAAAAAACTTTTCAAAATGAAATATTTATGATTTCATTAATTTTACCCCCAATTATAATGATTCAAATTGAAATTTGTATATTTCTAAAATATACGAACATTCAAAAGCTTCAATGCAATGGTTAGCAAAAATGTAAAAGATAATTGCACATTAAATCCTCTCAAATTGTACAAACTGCATAAATTTTCATTTAAATCATTTGATAGAATTAACATAAAATCACTATTCTTTATTGAGTTTCCATAGAATCTATTAGTTGTCTATTAGTGGTTATGCTATTTGTGCTGTTTGAATCACCGAATGCCTTGTGCAGAACTTTGATTACGAAGAGTACTACACGTCACGCGATCCCGACCTTCTCACGAGCAATTTTACGGCCAACCTCGCGTTCCTCGGCATGAGTTGGAAGCATATGCTCGGCCGTCCCACTATTACACTAATGGCGACACATTATCTCTTAGGTAAAAAACTTTCACGTAACTTACTCTGGCTTCTACTAATTATGCTATCGGGGAAAAGAATGCACTGCTAATCACAGTGATGGTTATTTAAAACAGCTTTCTATTGATTATACAGCTCTTGCAAATCAATACATTACTAATAGCATCTAGTTCTAAAGTAAACGGGGACTAGTGTTACCCGCAAATATGTTTTTTTTGCCAATTTGAATATAATGTATCAATAAACACAAATTTATACTAGTAATTGAAACACTGCTCAAAGCATAAACGCAGGTTTATCAGAGAACATAGAAAAACTAAATTTATAGCTATGATATTTTAGCTGCAGAAATTGTTTTCTTTACTGTAATCATAAATTGTGAACTATCGATGACTTTAATGAATAATCAATGATAGAAAACAGTATTTCAATGATTCACTTTAGAGTTGTTCATTCTAATGTATTGAATTGCAAACACTAAATGGACCTTTCTGCATGCATGTGTATTTTGTTGTCATGTTTTTTGTAGTCGAAAATGGTAGGCTTTTACAGTTTGTTTTTTTTTTTAGAATTATTATTTGCTAAAACTATTAGAAACATCACATTATGATTATCGAAATTCGCCCAGTGCTTAAAAATCCTCTGTTTTGTCATTATTTAATCGTACATTTAATGATAAGTGTCAATCACGTCTTGTCTTAAAAAAAATAATAATATATTGATACTATCAAAAATAAAATATATTGCAAGTATACCCTGTTTGAATTTTTACTAATTTGTGATTAATAAAAATCTGATTCAACAGAATCATCTTAACCTTTATCCGCTCGCGCGCTGTGCGCAAAAGGAGTAGCACGCTGCCCGAGCATTTTTCCCCGAAATATTTGCGACAAACGCATCCGTTAAAATATATCTAAAACAAGTCATCCTGGTTGAGTAAAAAAAAAAGCATTATCAAAATAAAAGATTGTTTATTATTTACAAAAGCTTTATTTGTGTCTGAACTTATTTATTACGGTCTGCCTTAAATTAAAAAACGGACACTTTATTTCTTAAGAGTCGGACCTTATAACGCAGATGTTTATATTACTCGTATGACAAAAATATTTATTGAAACCGAAAATAAAACTATGGATCAGTATCTCAAAGACATTATTTATGTAACCTAATATTCATATCTCGAATAATATTATTATAAATCAGTGTAATCCCATAGCGAAATGAACCATAATCAACTGTCCCGTACCGGACCGCTGGGCATATAATTCTGAAACACTTTGCTAATAATAAACAACTTTTCAGGTTTAAAACTGGGTGGAAGTATGAATTGATTCCTTGCATGATTAATTGAGTTATCCACTGGGTCAATGTATGTAATAATGAATAAAAGATTTGATTATAAATCCTGGAATGCATGCTCATTCAACCTGTGTAATAATATCCTATAATTACATATCTGTATCTATTGTCGGTATCTATATCTGTGGGTCTAAATAATAAGAAATTCAGTTATGCAATTGTTAAATTGGTTATGTATATAGACTTAACTAGACCAATGGCATGTTTTTAAATTTAGTTTGAAATATCTGAAATTAATAACACGCACATTTGAATGTTCATCAAATCCTCAATTACTTGAAATCTTCATATCTTTATTGTACTGCTAACTTCATTTAGATTTTACTTTCACATTCTTTAAAACCAAGATATGTATATATTACCGAAGTTAATAATATAATAATAACATGCCAAAAAAACAAATATTTTACATTATTTCCTCTGTTTTCAGACGAAGGAAAAATACCTATGGCTATGATAACTACAATGAAAAAGCTTAAATCTGGGTACATTAACGGTACCCGTGTTACTTTGGGAAATCTAGGAGACTTTTTAAGCACATCAGCGATAACAAATTTGAGCTTCTTGGGCAGTCAGGAAGATGGCTACCCCGATAGTGAGATATTTATTTATCTATATAATTTTTTATGCTATCAACACGACAATATAATCAGAAAAGTGTTAACCATAGTCAGGCCATCACCTCCCCCTCTTTACCGCAGTGACTTCATCCAAAGCTCTCCTATATCAAAATTACACTATTATTTATTATGTGTTTCATACAATGGATTTCATGGTGGAAATAAAAAATTCTAAGAAATATGTACTAATAAAACACATTATATTTTAATACAAGATTTACATTGACATGTCTTTATTGGAACTTATATAAATATTTAAATCATTTATTAATTAATATATAAGAACTCGGATACACTGTCTCAAAGTAATTAACATGTAACATGAATTGACAGAGACGACTGGTATCATCGTAATTTGTAATGATGCAATCTGTCTAATCCGATTTTAGGTTCCAATATATTTTAAAAAACCCCAAAATTTAACAAAAACACCCACAAGTCATTAGTTAATAATTGCGGCAAGAAATAAATAGATCATTAACACATTCACTGTTGAAAAAGTGTGGTTTCGTATTTATCCTATTGTTTCTGTCGTTATCGTCACCAAACAGAACAGGAGCAATGTTCCCTCTAATTTTCCGAAGGTTGTGTGCGCAAAATACTTTGGCTGTGCAACTTTGAAAGGAAATTAAAAAAATTGTGTGCCACATAACGGTATTTAGACCTACTTAACGAAATGGTTTTTTTTTATTATGACAATAATTAACAACACTATATAATGACAATTAATTTATTCTGGTGGTGGTATAGCTGGTGTAACTTTTGTGCGCTCTGTTCTAATGCATGTGCGCGCGCTTGTTAAGTTGTGTGCGCGCGCACAGCTTAGAGGGAACACTGCACAGGAGCGTGGCCTGCTCGAGTGTTTTCTTTATTGTTTTTTTTATGGGTACAAGTTGATTCACCCTCAGATTTGAATATATTATATAAGTACATCAAAAAATATTATTTACTATTCATTTTACACCAATAAATAATATTTTTTGATGAACTTATATAATGTATATTGAAGAAAAAACAAACAAACTGTCAATCTGTTCTGTTTGACAACGGTTACCACAAAAACAATTGGATAAACAATGAAACCCGCATGTTTTCAGCACTGAACGTGTTGATGGACCTGTTAAAAAAATTGCATGTGAGCGACCGTGGTAGTAGCACTGGCAAAATTATGTTTCCTGATGCTTTGGCAGCAAGAACATTAATTCATGTTTTCATGATGTCGAAAATGTGTTCTTTCATTTATGGCTTATTTCAGAATTAAATCCTCAAGTTCAGCAGTATTTGGAAGAACATTTGCTAAGGTCATTTAGCCACAAGTGGAGTCTTCTTACTCAGCCGCGAGGTCGGAGAGATGTTCGGACCCTCCGCAGGAAAATGTCCGTCAAGGGGGCTATTAAAAAAACTAGATCTATCAATGTTGATTGTAAGTAGAAAATAAAATATTATTACGTTTTTAAATTCATGCAAAAATTTGAAATTTCATACTTCCGTTGTGATTGTGAGAAATATTTATTGATGAGGTGTTATATTTTGTTGAAGCTGATACTCTCGGTATGGAAGGAGAGTGTATGGTTCCTACTCTAGAAAGGAAATCTTCTTGGCTCGATGTAGATGCCATTGGACGGGCGGGTCGCAGTCCTTCACCTTCATCTGACGATTGGAAGAAGAAAGCCGTTAACAGGTATGAATTAAATATCTGCCATTTTGCAGATCCATATACAAACTGGTGACTGATTCTTCTCCTATTTCATAATAATGTACCAAATTGATCTAAGCTTTGAGTCACTTATGAAGTATGATGAACATTTGTTTCAGTGTTAACTAATATATTCAAAATCACGAAAAAATATCCAAGTACTCATTTGTATATACAAGAATCATTGGAATCATTGGGAGTGTTGCATGTTGTGTCAAGATGCCGAATGCTGCTTTTTTAGTTATTTTCGAGTGTTGCGACATTCCAAAGTTGTGACTTGTCGAAAATTGACAAATTTATTAAATTAAGGATGAGTTATCAATTGAATCAATTAAAAGTTTTATGTGATTCATGCAAATACAATTAAAAAAACATTTTTTCGATGGCAGTTTTATTAGGTTGTCTTCAATTATGGTCAAAGCAGTCATAAATTTATTCCTTGGGAGTAAATAACTAAATAATTAAAATACTCTTCAAACTACATGTTGCAACCATGAAATATTATTTTTTGTCTAATATTTTAACACAACCTTTAATTTCTCTAGTCACAAATCCTGACGCTCTCCATATAAAAATGTCTGAAAAACACGCCTAAGCATCTTAGCCTAGCTTTATGCAGCCTCATTAACATCATTATTTATATTTTTGTAATAAATAAGGATTTGAATTTATCTTTTCTATTGTAACGTTTTTTATTTCATTCTGCTTTTTTGAATACTATATAATAATTTGTTTTTCCTTACCCAGGGGTACTTCAACAACTAATTTGGGACACCATGCAGCAACATCAAACAAAGATTCGAATCCTGTAATTAATGTAGAGAAAGCTCAATCTGAATCTCCAGCCAAAGATGTAAACCCTACTCTTAAACGTACGAAAACAATATTAATATTATTTATATTGTTTTAATAATATGTGTGTATAAATTCAATAGCGACCACTTGTGCTTAAAATATATATTAATCATACATAATAGTCACGTTATTCATATCCACTTTGCAGTCACCGTTAATCTTGCACCAAGAGGAGCAGGATCTAGACATCGCTGCACTTCCGATAGCGGTGGAACAAATCCAGCTCAGAGTCAGTACGCCGAGCAGGAAGTAGCGGAATTGCTTGCCATGTTGCGAGAAGGCGACAGTCTCGAAGAGCAAGGCGATATTCTGCAATATTTGGTCGACACTCATGGCTTAGACTTCAACACTGGTAACAAATATCTTAAATTTAATATTAGTTGCCACCAGATTTTGTATCACAGAGATAATTTTTGTAAAATGGTGAACAAGATTGTTGACAGAAATTATCCTTATTTTTTTTAAATTAAAAAAGTGGGAATGAAATTTGACATTTCTTAATTTATAATCGCTTAGTTAAAGTTGTTTCAACAAACTGCTGATGACTTGGATAGCTTATAGATAAAAGTTAAAAGCTTGCATTTGCTATTTGTTATGTTGGAATATTAAAACATCATAGAAAATAAAAGATGGAAGTAATAAATTAAAATTTGTAGCGTTTTGATAGTTGACGAGAGCACTCAATAGTATTTTTATGGACTTACTATTTCGTTATGATCTAATTATATGTTTACTTAAATCTTTATTTTTTCACTGTGTTTTTTGGTAGTTGAATAAGTAGATTTTATTTCCTTTAAAACAAATTTCAGAAGGAATCCATTCCATGAGTGTTTAGTGCGTTGGATGCTGATACATATTCATAACTAAAGTGTTTTTGTATCTTATATTATTGTAGATTTTAACTAGTATTTTGACTAACAATCTATACCCTTTTAACGAGCTACAATTTTCGGAAAATGGTATCCTTTTGTTGCATGCATGTTGTCATCACAGAACATGTAGTTGTTTTCCATAACCTTGTAAAATAAAGGTGATAAATAGAATTCTTTTAATTTTCTGGAAAAAAGAATATCATACTTTATTCAGAATAAAAATCTATATTTATTCTTTTTGGCGACTATTATAAAATTTGTGCTATACACTCATAAGCTAAAACATTGTTCATACTCAAGAAATGCTTTGCTTACAGATGTGCTTAGCTAATTACTCTAAATTACTATGCTGTATTCAATTTACCAATATGCGTTGTTGCTTTTACGACAAACTATTGTTTTCACAATATTTATATGAATCTTAAAAATAAGTAACAAAAATTCAATATAAATAGAGATATAAGGTAAATGTTTTTTAAGACTGGCGGTACAGGACCATTCGGAACACTCTTTTGAAATCACCAAAAGCGCCAACTGTCAGGGTAGCTGCGTTAGTGTAAATTAATCTGTATGTGTAATAATTATTAGTATGTGACTGAAAAATAATTTGTGGTTTTTGTATTTTTTGTGTCTAAAATTGCGAGGATTGTTCCTTTAGAGAGCCACACGGATTTTGTGACAAGGGAAGGAGCATCAAAAACAGTGCAAAAGCCTGACACCGTGAATAATATGCAACTTCAGCAGAGTTAGTAATTATAATTTTATGTTATTAATTGTATCAAGAACATCATATTGAATACACTAGGTATCATATAATCGAATAAATTGTTATCTTTTTAAAATCATATGAATAGTTGATTTCACTATTTGACTTACTGACACTACAGAAGAGTTCTACATCTCCAAAATGTTGTCAGTGAATAATTGAAACCTGTCAAAAAAAATCCATTATTTATCAATGTCTTTCCGCTTACAATGAAAATTATTTCTTTTCAAATGATAGATTATTTATTATACCATTAAAATTTTCTCATAACTTTATTGGAGTTGACTTCTTAGTTGAATATTTTTGTAAATTTGATAACATAAGAAAACTATAATAGAAATCAAATCAAGCAGTTCTCTTTTTGAAAAATAAATAAATTATGAAATAATAGTGGCAACACTAAAACTTATCAGCCAGCATTTTTGAATTGAGAAAATTTTAGTATTATGTTTACTAATCAATTGATTTAGATTGAAACAAATGCATGTAAACATTGACCCATAATATAATAACAAATCATCAGTAAATGTTAACATTGCATGTGTGGTTTTTATTATTAGTAACTAAAAACATATTTTCAGCTTAGTGCAAGAAGTCACTGACAGAGAAAAAAATCCAAAGATCAATAAACAAACTTCAAGCAACAACAACAAGCCTTCTGTTGCTTTGATTTTTTTTTTTTGAAATATCGATTTTATGTCGTTGGATACCTCTCAAATATGACTTCTTGCATTTATAGAAGACATGAATTAAGCATGTTAGTGACTTCTTTCACTAATATTGTATTTTATGGCTTCAGAATAAACAAAGCTGTCTGGAGACCTAGAGCTTCTTTATTACAACATCTCTCTTATTAACTTTTCAAGCCTTGTTGACATGCATGCGGATCAAAAACCACTCCCAGGGACGGACGCATGCTCTGTGCACAAAAATAATGTTCTGCTTAATCTCCATTTATAAGAGCAATATTTAACCGATTTTGTTTAAATAACTTGATGACTTTAAAGAATAGCAGTCTGCACACTGTGATGCCTGCTTGTAAATTCAATTTTGAGTTTTGATTATTTTATATCGTATTTGATTTGATTAAAAAAAAGTCTGAGAAATTTATGGTTTTTTTTGAGTATCTATGAGTCGGCAGATGCAGCTTTCTAGAGTTACTGGTTAGGCGCTCTGAATGATATTTTAAAATACAGTGATTGACCTTGAATATAACCAAATATGTTTTTCATAACAAAACAATCCAATTATCTTTTAATTAATATGTTCAAGTTGGGTGCATGTTATTCATTGGAACCAAAAAAACGAAATTCCAGCAGCTCTCAAAGTGTTTATAAAGCTCTAAATTTTTTTTATAAAACAATATATATGTAAAATCAATATCAACTTTACTGCTGTCTCCGTAAAAAAAAATATCCTACGTCCCTGGGAGTGAATATAGATTTCAGATTGCCGAGCCTGAAGAGTTAATGAATAATCATAGACAACAATCAAATAAAAAACACTGCAATACTAAAAAAATATATTTATAATAATCAATTAGAATGATACGGAATTTTAATTGGTTTTTACAAACATAAAATGCATTAATCATTCAAAAGATAAGTTATTCACAAAATATTATGGTAATAAAAGATACAAAATAAATTATTCTTTACCTTTTCATTACATTCAATAACGTAGCTAAGTGGTGTACGCTGTTGAGTTTCATCCACTCAAAAATGACCTTTATCTAATCCGCTGTTTTATTTGTTTACAAAACAAGTGTACCAACTGTCATAAGGGAAACAGAATCAAGCAAGGCAATGTTATCGCACAGTTTAGTCTCTACTTTAAAATACAATGAGGAATAAAAAAGGAAAAAAACAAATTTTAGTGTCAAATTCCTGTTCAGATATTTATTTTACAATATCTTGACAGACCAATTTACTTGAAATGGCCACAACACACAGATCTGGTTTATATGTTTATGAACATAGAATAATTAGCACATGGATAAAATACATTTAATCGTACGCTGCAGGGGGTCAGTGTGAGCCCATTGTTGGTACGCAACCGTGAAAAGGGAAAATTATTATTAGAATATTATGTTTTGATAAACAATGCTTAACTTTTTTCATGCATCAAAAATAAATATTAAGATTGTGTGAGTGTGACCATTTGCGAAACTTTTACATTTCAGTGATAACTGATGTAAGATTTCATTAGTAAAACAAAAATATCTAAATTACCTATAAAGAATATTATTGAATAAATATGAAAGTATTTTTGATAGATTCGGCGATAAATTTGTGGGAATTCATACATTCATAACGTTATCCAATTTTTTTTTAGTCTTTTATTATGATTAAAATTTTTCGTCTGCTTTTCAGGTATGCTTGAAATGGGAAGAGTTGTCACCGTGAAAGATTTGCTCAAGGGGCTTTACGAGAAAGCATGCCAGCAAAAGTTATGGGGATTGGTGCGGCACACTGCAGGTATGCTGGGTAAAAGAGTTGAGGATCTCGCTAAAGCAGTGACTGATCTTCTCGTCAGACAGAAGCAGATTACGGTTGGGATGCCGCCGTCTAATGAACATACGATTACTGCACCTCTTCCAGAGAATGAATTGAGGCATCTCATACATTTGGTGAGTTGATAAAATATTTTATTCATAACATTAAAATTATGAACACTTTGAAATGTGTGAATTAAAGCATAAGATTTTTTGAGAAATGACATGAAATTTAAAAATTGTGCTGTGCCTTGAAGGGTCACACTGTCGTCTGTCACCCATACATACATACAAGAGGGGCAGGTTTTTTTTCGTCTTTTTTTCAAAGAATGTGAAGGTAGAAAAGATAAAGCTAAGACAAGTTTAGTGGTTAACTAATCACTCTAGATCAGTGTCTGCCAAACTGTGTGCCGCAAAAAGTCTCAGGTGTGCCGCGGAGGAAGACGCCTCAAACTTATTCATTTTAAATAATGCCTATTCATTTAAATGTTCTTCAATTTTAAATAAATGCAACATCTAAGTATTCAAATAAATATTTGTTGCATTCGTATATAAATATATATATATATAGCAGTTGAATCGACACATTTTCCACATTTCTTTTTTTAAAGGTACATTTCCTTTTTTAAAGCATTTTTATTTAGTGTGTTGCGGAACAAATCCCATTCACCAGTGTGCCGCGAAATAAAAAAGTTTGGCAGACACTGCTCTAGATACATCCGTTATTTTTAGATTGGAATGTTATGGGGAATTTTTTAGACATTACTAACATCCATGGCTTTGAAAAGAAGTAAATTGAAAAAATGCTGTTCGTATTGGGATTCAAACCCTTGAGGTCCGGCATGGAAGCCAACGACGTTGACCACTGAGCCATGGACCCGACATGGGGCAGGTATAGGCTATTTTTAAATCAACTCATTTTTAACCAATTCAACTTTTTTCAAGGCTTATGGCGATGACGAAAGTACTGCGATGCTAACTCAGGAACTGCTTGTCTACTTGGCCATGTTTATTCGAACGGAACCACAGTTGTTCTTGGAAATGTTAAGACTTCGTGTTGGCCTTATCATACAGGTGAGTCCTTAGAACCAGACAGGAAACGGGTGAATTTTTTTTGAAATTAAATTAGAATACAAAAAGTTATGCATGTTGTTAGATATTAAAAAAATATGCAAAGACTATCTGTAAAATTTTGCATCTCTTTTTAATCAAAGCTATTTTCATGATTGGATGAAGTGGATAGGAGTGAATGAAAACATCATATATAATCTTGTCATTGGATACAAAGCTATGTAAGAAAGTCTTCATTTGGGGACTCAATTTCTTGACCCAGAAAGTAAGTAGAAGGATATCTGTTCTGAGAGTGTCATCATTCCGAAAAAGAAACTGATTTTATACTACTCAACAATTGTTGTTTTTTTTATTTGATATACTAAAAAAAATCCGTATTCGACAGTATGGTATATTACAATAATACATATCAAATTGCTGCAATACTTAAAGGGTTAATTTTAACATTATAAGAAATTCCTTATTTGTAGGTGATGGCCACAGAGCTGTCCAGGACTTTGTCATGCGATGGCGAAGAAGCTTCTGAACATCTGCTTAATTTGTCACCGTTTGAGATGAAAAATCTTTTACATCATATTCTCAGCGGAAAGGAATTTGCTATTAACAGTGGTAAGTGTTCAAGCGACAATTTAAACCTGAATGACTGTCATAAATTTTCTGATATTGAATGAGATACCGTCAATTTTTAGAAGAATTATATAATTGGAAGAGTCAAAATATTTAATTATTATTTGATAATGAAAGCGTTCAATTTTCCATCTGTCTGGTAAATCAGTTTTCTAGGTTATTTGATTTTAAAACATCCTATGCGAATGCTTTTGAGTGGAAAATAACCGACTCCCTACGGTAGAGAGAGATTTACAATTATGCAAATTACAAAGATTTACAAAATGTCTTAAAAATTATAATTTATGCTTTTGTTACAAATTTGGGCCAGTTAAATCAGTATTTACTCAACGAATTCACGTATGATGTAAATTAGTATATCTCGGTGATTCTCTAAATATCTGGACACAGTCACTAACTAATATTGTTTGAAAAACTCTGGTTCTTTAATCTGAATACTAAGATGCCAATATCCCACTACGTTCCGGTATCTATCTGTGGATGCATGCGAGTATTATACTGAATCTGCAAATAATGTTTGCCCAGCCTAGAGTATGGTTTGCCGCTTACTAAATTCAGTACCCCGTAAATGTATTATTGATGAAGTCACCATTTTGATTATTTATTTATTTCAGCCAAGTCATTCACGCAAATCGTTAATGATAAGACGAAAAGAGGGAAAGGCAAGTTTATCAGACAACAGAATGCAACATTTTACAGCATTTTTAAAGCATGGTATTGTACACAGCAGTGTTTGTGTGAATTAAACAATTTTCAGCTGTTATTCATTTGTTGAATATACCTCCATTTGTAAGCATACTTGCACTGCTGGGTATACATATTATAACTATGCATTAATGTATTTTGATTGAAAATACGTAAATTCCATTACCATCCCTGATTGCTATTATTAAACCTCTCTTTGCTTGAATTGTGATGTTCCCATATAGTCATCATATATAACCATAAAAGATTAGAGATAGGTGGCATATTTTTCGATGCAGCCACAGATGAATTGTCAACAAAATTTATCACATCTAGAATTTGTTTGACTCAACGGAAATGTGAAAACAATACAACAATTTGGGTTAGCTAAGTTAAAATCGCTTCAGACGTGAAAAAGATTATTCAAATTGAAAATAAAATTTTCGTTATCACAATTCTGTCATCAAATTGAGATTTCTTTTTTGATCCAATAACAATGATTTATAAATGTCCTAATTTTGCATGTCAGACTGAAGAGAAAACTGTTATAATGCTTACACTTTTCCGAAGACATTTGTGGAAATTTTCGTACAACAATAAGTATGAACAATGCAAGAATCTAAATATCAGTGATTGGAGAAAGGCTCTTGTCCTGTTTACTATATGATGACACATTGATATTTTTGATTGAAGTTGCATATTCGTTTCAATGTTTAATATTGTCCTGTCATTATTTCACAATGCGATAATAATACGAGCTGCAATATCTTCAACTATTTGAGAATGCTGAGATGCTCTGCTGTAAAACACCACTCTGTGTGATATCTGCTACTTAGTTATGTTATCATAATCATATTTGTTTTTTGGACAATCCATATCATTATACGGCATAATGTTCCCCGTATGGAGTGTTAGTATCGGCATGTGTTCAATTAAATTCACAATCTTTTTCATCTTTCTTTACATCATTGAAGAGTGCTCCATTCATCTGCAGATATTGCATACTATATAATAATACTACTACCTGATGCTAATAGCTCATGTGATTTTAATAATAAAAATTATATTTGCAATCATAATTTCTTGTCAGCTTATTTTATTTGCCAAATATAATTTCAAGCGTATCAGATAGAAATAGCTTTTCACTTCATTCAAACAAATATTTAAAATGTGTCCAGTGGCGGATTACCCCACAGCGCACGCTTGGTGCCTATAAAATAAAATACATTCTATAAAACCCATGTAATATTTTAAGTTAATTTTTAGTAATTCGAAAAACGGGACCCCCAAATTTGATTACCGATTGCTTAATCCGTCACTGATAGCATCTATAATCGTAACCAACAATTGGATGCAGTTTAAGTTATAAATTAATAATGATGAAATAAAACAAATCAATCGTCAAAAATTGTAATTCCTGGCTCTGGTTTTTTAGCTGACAAATGTATTTATTGAACATTGGTTTTCATTGTGTGGGTTACAAAGCAGTTTTTGGATTGTTTGGTGTGAAGAGTTGCATTAAGATACATTCTCGACGTCATGTGAATGTTTTATTTTCTAGCAGGGAGGGGCAACTTTTCAGTTGTAAGTCAAAAGTCTGGCAGGCTTAGCAAAAAATCTCAAATCGGTATTATACTCAATGAAGATGGATCAATGATAAGCAACATAGAAGAAGGTAAATTTGTTTTTGTAATACTGATTCTAAAAATACTTTAAATGAATCTTTTCCAATAGGTGTTGCAATGTGATATTTAGTGATGAAAGAGTCGTGGGATACGCTACATATTACCATCACTGCATCTTGAAATCTCATGGTTGTTGGTTATAATCAACTTTTAAGGTTTCACTGTCAAACACTGATCTTAATCAAATTATTATCATGATGAAACAAGAAACATGAACTATTTTTTTATTTTGTATATAAGAAAGCAAAACATTGCTTTGATCTTTTTATTGTTTTACGAATTTTCACTACAAAATAATTAAACTTCAAGGTAATGCCATTGTTGAACCGGATAGACAAGGGCAATGGCTTCGTAGGCGCAGACTGGATGGTGCTTTGAACAGAGTACCGAGAGATTTCTATCCAAAAGTTTGGGCGGTGTTGGAAAGGGTTTGTAAAATATTCTTTTTATAACATTAACTATATTGATTTTGATTGTCTTATAATCACTTAGCCAACGACATTGACTATGAGACCACGGTCCCGGTGGTATCACATAATTCTTTTTTATGTATAAACAATAGTTTTATTACGTGTTAGTTTGAGTTCATCCGTGCACTTGAATGCGTGAAGATGCCGTAAGGCGAATCCTGGATGACCAAACAAGTGTACAAAATTTAAGCATAAAAAAAATAATGTAAATTTCCAGTGTCAAGGTCTCGCCATCGAAGGGAAAGTTCTACCTCAGAATCTGACGCAGGAAATGACATCGGGCGAATTGAAATTTGCTCTAGCAGTTGAGACCGTCTTGAATTCCATTCCTCAACCAGAGTACAGGCAGCTTGTGGTGGAAGCGCTGATGGTGTTGACACTTGTAGCCGAATATAATGTGGCTTCTAACCTTGGAGGGATTATTGCTGTTGAACATCTAGTGCACAAAGCTAATCAAATATTCTTAGACGATCAGGTCAGTATTTTTTATACATTTTTATCTGTACATTGATGTACAATCTGAAAATATTGCCGTCTTACACTGATAATGGTATGCGTCGATCAACCGTATTTAATGTGTTAAGATCTCTATTTATTTTCTAGATAAAATGCAACGGTGATGCCACACTCTGCTGCGCTAAACCGACCAGCCAGAGAGAAGCGTCCGCCACCGGTGGATTGCTTTGCGGGGGTGCCGCATACGTCTGTCAACATTTTTACGATAGCGCTCCGAGCGGCAGCTACGGTACAATGACATACGTCACGAGGGCGGTGGCCACGTTACTAGATTGCCTGCCGAAAACTGGCGAATTAGATTGCTCTATTAGTTAGTTTATAAATGCAAGTATTTAATGATAACCTTTTGAATGGTAACTTTCATTAACATAACCAGAAAAGATTATCACAATGAAACCGTACCATGAGGTTTACTTAGGGAGCAACCGGTTCATCTATATAGACTTATTGAAACCATGTAGTAGAAAGACACATAGTTACTTGTCTATATTCAATATTTTAAAGATTATGATCATTTGTTTGAAATTGGTAAAATAGGAGTATTTTGTTTATATATAGAATGGAGCAGCTATTTTGATATCATTTTAAACTTTTGAATTGGTGTTCTTCTGAATGTTATGTGGACTATCTTACGGTAACCATACATTGTTATAGTTCTGTTTAAGTATAACAAATATGTTGTAAACGATTTGTCGAGCGTTTAGATTGGATCATGCTTCAAACCCTTGATAAAAGTGCCCTTTATAATCTCCCTGCTCCTGTTGCAGCGCATATTTGTAATGCCAGCACTGAATCTGATGACTGTTTTAAAATAGAAAGTTGTTCTTGAAGTATAATAAATTTGTTAATTTTATGTTCACATTATTGAGATATTAATGTTGAGTGTTTTAATGTTCTGAAAAATTGTGTCCCAGGCACATGTCATACCATTCGTTGCATGTTTCATAGAACATAGTATTATGTAATAAAAACAAAAGACCACATTATTGTTATCTGCATCCTCATTAAAATTTGGCATGCCAAACAAGAAAGGGAAAGATACACCGGGAATGTATGCTCTTCTTGCCAAGAAATATCGCTCTCAGTCAATGAGATGACCCTCACGTAGATTTTGCACAGTCAAGGTCAAAGCTTTTGGCAGATGTAATGCTATTATGTATGAGGTAAGTGTTCTTGTTGAATGAAGAAGTTACAATCGCAAGGTTGAAAACGCAGGAAGCTGTGATGCAATGTTTTCCTTTTTGCAAGTCTTTTAATAATCTGACAGATATAATAAAAATAAAAATGCCTAAATAACAATGTTCAATTGTAGACACAATTGATTGTTCGTTTTCGAAAAACAAGAATTAACGATCGGTTCAACACATAAAAAGCATTTTGCTTAAGATTTTAATGAAATAAAAAGTATCATAAAGCATTATTATTAGCAAATATCTAATTGGTAACACTATTTTCATTAGTTCCGAGGTAGAATTCAATAACCTTTTTGTCTGAAAAATAGATTTTACAGCTAACGTACTAAAAATATTCAGTTAGCGCTTTCTTCCTAGGAAAATGTAAGAATTGCACGAATATTTGATTTTTCATAATCTATTACCGGTTATAAATGTCATTCTGGCATTTATTGGTTAAATCTATTTGCAAGAAAATTATCATTTTGATAATATTCTTTTGCCTACACAATAAAGCGATCATTGGTGCCAAAATAAAAAAAATAATAATTGACCTTAAAAAATATTTAGCATGAATTAAAAAAGGTCAATAGCAGACTGATTAATCGAAGAACTGTGACAGATAAATTTTACTTTGTGTACATAAGATATCTTTTCTAAAACTTTTGTTTTTGTATTTCCAAAAATATCTTGTGAATTATAATAAGGTATTCTGTTTCGAGACATCGAGAACTGCTTAAAACTTTAGTGTATTAACTAAACCATTTTAAGTTTGAAATTTTCTTAGAATAGTTATTACAAAAATGATGATCAGTTATATTCTTAGATCATCCTTTATTATCAATTGACTTTAGTTATTGAATGTCTATTGAAAAAAAATGTTATATTATAAATTGTTGACGAATAAATAAATTTTTAAAGAAAATTATGATTTATTCATTTATATTTAAGCAAATAATAAATAAATACACAACAATATGGTCAGTTACTCATCTTAATGATAAAATAAAACCATGCACTCGGCATTTTCAACAAAATAATATTATATTTTTAATAACATTCGACTACTGGGATTTTTCAGACATAGGTATCACATCAACTATGTTTCATGTTTTTTTCCAAACAGATTGATTTTGGACATCCAGGATGATTCACTGCAAAAAAATAAACAACAATTAGATACAAGAAAATGCCCTAGATAGTGTCACATCTTCACTCTAAATAATAATAGAGATGTTTTGTTAGTATAAATCTTCTTTATTATTGAAATTAAAAATAAAAAACATATTTATCAATTTCTAGTACAAGTAATCTAAGATAGCAGCTATTAATAACAACTGATTGATAATGCTTTGATTTACTATTCACAAACTTCAACCTTGGTCATGCAGAAAAAATGAACAGGAAGAACCGTGAACTATTAATATGTTGCAGGAAGAGAAATTAGTGTATTTTTAACTTTCAACAACAATGCCAATAAAATATGACAATCGAAGACATTGAGAGTGAAAATAATAATTGATAAATTATGTTATTACAGGCAGCCATTTTGCATGATAACATCAGCCTAGACAGCAAACCTCACAACTGAATAAACTACAACTGTTAACGAGAGCAAAATAATAACGATTAGAAAATTGTGTAAATATTGTTTTTGTACTAATATGTAAACAGTAAGGTAGTAACGAGTTATAAGTTTTGCATTTGGGCCACTGTTACACAGTTCATATTATTATGAAGTCTAAAACACTACATGTAAATGAAAACTTAGATATTTATTTATTGATTTAGCATTTACTTGGTAGAACTCCATTTTAATAGGGTAAAAATATCAAAGTATTTCAGTTCTACAGTTTGTAGAACTGAAATACTTTGATATTTTTACCCTATGAAAACTTAGATGCATAGTAAAAATGAACATATTTACATGTGTGCACATTCTTAATTTTTAGTAGCCACAACTTTTCACCTAGAAATATTATTTATCTACACGAGTGTGTAATGTTGTATGAACAGATTTTAGCCGTGAACAATGAATGCCAGTGGATTTTTTAATGATAGTATGTTTCTGAATGCGATATAATTTATTGACACTCACGGCACACTGTCTTCATACATTTTCTGTTTATATTGTCGACGATTAGGAAAATATAAAAACTTATTTTTAAAATATTGTAGGTAGAAAGTTTACAATTAAATAAATAAACACTGCAGCTTGCGATTCTTATCTCATCTAAACATGGAGAGGAAAAAAGCATGTAAAAACAAAATCTGCGCATAATATTCTGATATTACAATGTTTCCCAAATCATAAATAATTATATTATAATAACCCAGATGAATTAATTTTGTTTGCTATCAGATATCAAAATAAATAATGTCAACTTCAAAGTCTTCATTGCAATATTTATAGTAACAATGTGCAGAGATGGATTTCAACTCACATTTGTTCAGCGGGAGGGTCCTGCGCTTCGGCGATTCCTGCAGCTTTCAATTGATCTATTAGTTGGGAGCGGTATTGATGCTTCAACGGTGTTGGTTTGTTTTTATCTTGTATCTTCGCATTCATCTTTCGGATTGCTTGCGCCCACGTCAGTCCATACCACTCTATGTCTTCAGCAGTATACTATATTGGATGAGGAATGACCACATAAGAATGACAAAATTCTTAGAATCGACCTCTGCGGGCTAGTTCCGACAAGGTCAACATTAAAATAAGATTTTTTTAATTTGCCTATCCTATCCCAACTCTCTTTGAAAAAGAGAGTTTAAGCAACTGAGTAAAACAGCAGTTCTCATAGAAACACTTCTTTAGAGAAAAACTCTATTAGGAGTCCATATGCTGCATATTGGAAACGGACATGGTTTCTTCGAGTTGATCGAAAGTGATAATACAAATAATTCTCACTTGGGTTTATCTCATATGCTTATTTTTTTTTTAAATATCTGTCGTCTTGGTTGTTAGCTGTAATGCCAGATATATAAGTAAATAAATTGGGAAATACATTTTGGTCAATTTGTGAGTTGGAATTTACAAAAACTACTCCATTACATGAAGAACACAGATGGTATGCATCATTATTTTTTGTACAAATGCCTTGAATCAAGTTATTTATAATCAAACTGAACATTTTGGCGACTCGAAAATTATTTAAGGAATAAATGTGATGCTGCACCTACACTGATACACTGCTTTATCATTAAACTACACCGGTTGATATTCTTAGAAGTTATTTTTTAGTTCTGGAATCACCGAACGAAAGTTTCAAAAACAAAAAAAACACTCACGGCACTGAGATATTCCTTATATTCCGAGTAGATTTCTTCTTGTTTTTTTGGATTATCTGCATAAGCCGGGCATCCATCCTGAAGGTTTTGTAAGATTTTTTGCTTGAGCTTCAGGGCTAGTTCGGATCTGAGATCGCAGGCAGGCGTTTTAAGTAGATAATGATCAAATCCGTAATTATCGTGGATGAGTGTCAAAGTTCTATTTGTCACCACAACTGATAGGTGAACATTTAGAACTTCGGATCGGACCACGGATCTCCTGAATGTGGGAACCCAAAAATGTGGGACACGTCTCTTTTTGGGATGTCTTTTTTGGAACCCTGAAAATAATAACAGTTATCATTTACAAAGGGGCTAGTAGAAAATAGTTATACATCAAAGAGAATCACTCAAACCGTCAATTTCTAAAGGCTAGGATAGACTGGTTGTTAGCGGATCACTTTCTTCAGGTGTAGTTTCAGCCACAACAAAGTTTACAGCTGGAGCAGGTAGTATGTTTACAAACTTGCTGTATCTAATAGATAGAGGGGTTAACGGGCTGACTTAGAACACGGAGGTCACGGGTACGAATCCCTGTAAGGACAGCTTATTTGGATTGATTTTTCAATATATTTATGAATTTATATTCAAAGGCACGGGTGTATGTAATGTCTTGAATTCTCCCCTTCACCCATCCTTCTTAAAAAAACGGAGCCTAGTGAGAGCGATTTGCTAACTACTATGTTGAGATAAACTCCAATAGGAGTCCATATGCTAAACATTTGGAACGGATATGGTTGGTAAAAAATAAAATTGGAAAAAACATATTTTTATTTCAAAAAGTACTACAGTTTTTTATGTGTAAAATATTTTTCACTGTTTTGTTAAACTATTAAACTCCGAAGATGAGACAATTTTCAAAGTTCTCTTCTGTAAAACTAGGTATCACATTTATAAAAATATCATTTCCACTTCACCTAATGTTTTCAAAATTTCTAATATTATTTCAAACCCGTAAAAATAAGTAATCATCATGTAATTATTTCGTCCATGTTTTATCTTCCATAAATATCTGGTCTGAAGTTGCATATTTTTTTAAAGTTAAATATTGCTTTAAAACATGCTACGATTTTTATCCTTCAAAAATTTCTCTATGCAGCTAAAAACAACTCCATTACTCGAAATCTTTGATTCTGGATTTGATTTTTGCAATAAATAAATCATAAAATATAATTTTAGTATTAAAACATCGCCATCGTGAATAAAATATTCCGAGCTTTCCTTTATCTGGGACATCAGAACAGGTCTTACCAGTTGAAGGAAAATTTGCAGGATAGTCTTAATTTTTCTTATTATAATTTCTACTTAGGTAGAAGAAATAGATATTTAAAAATAATATGTAAATAATTATTACAATACACAATAATAAGCTCGAAATAAAGTATTTCAGATATGTTACTAAATATGAATTCTTATCACATAATATTAGGTTAGGTTAGGTTCGTATTTCGCAAAATTTATCGGTCACATTCATAACACTGAAATTAATTGCAAAAAAAGATTTAGAATCATGGCATTGTTATTAGCTACTATAAGATTTTTTGCGGAGAAATATCGTGCCATATTGTAAAGCATAATTTTTTTTTTTTTAGCACTGACAATTTGTTGAGTTCGGTTGCGGTGCTCACTGGTTCGAATCCCACTATAGATAGTTTTATAAATTAATAATGAAAAGGATTATACCGTCATGATTATTATTGTCAACTCTTGTGAAATGTTTTTGACAAGAAATGACAAAACACAAAGTTTATGAAATATAATAGCCACTAAGTATAAGTCAGCCTGTCAACATAACTTGATGGAAGTTTTAGCCGTACAAAAAAGAAAAACGTATGCACTTAATTACAACTGACAGCTCAAAAATATTTTAATTTTTTAGTTAGTTATCTTATACATTGATATGAATTGTTAATATGTGAATACATACCCTTGATGACGGCCTCTCCTCCCCAAATTCCGAGGTCAGCTTCAGCAGGAAACTTTAAAGGAATTGGAGCATTTTGAATAGGATTAATTTCACCAGTGACTTCGTCTTTCTTCCATCGACCTGCTTCGGGGACGTAATGAACGGCAGCAGGTTGCATTACTTTCCATTCTCGCCAAAACTTCTTATACGCATCTGGTAATTCCAAGCCAAGACCTTTTTCGAATCGACCTTTTACTCGAAATGCTCCTAAAAATCTAGCTCCCTGTTATGAAGAGAGGTTAAGTTGATTATTCATTCTCCAAAGATTGTGCAAACGTAATTTATTTTGATCGTAAAGATATATTAGTACCTGAACGCTCCTCGAAGCCATTTATGAAGATAAACAATATTTCAGGTACATGGGATAAATGCGACTGAATAAATGCGATGTTTTTATTAATATCTACACGATATCAATCGAATTCAATGTTGAATGACGAAATTTTTGCGAAACTAACTTCATTTCAATCTGTCAAATATCTTGCAATTGTAAAAAAACATTTTTTTAACAAGAATTTGAATTATTTAACTTTGTAAAGAAGAGTGATTGTAAACAATGTACATACATTACAATTAAAGTGTCTAGAAATAATTTAATAATTTGGTATTGAGTTATTATCTTTGTAATTTTAGTTTGTGACAAACTTTTAGTACGATGTAAGCTGGCTGATAAAAAAATCAGTTGATTGCTTTTTACGTTAAAATTGCTGTCAAGTTGCAGTATGTAGTAGTTGCTTCTGTATTTTATTTTTTTACGCTGGTGCACACCGATGCACTTTTCTACTTACTAGAATATTCAATTTATGTCAGGTTGATTGTATATTTGGTTACTTATTTTTTGGTGAAAAATATGTCTAGAGTACTTTCTGTTTATTTTCTTGTCGCTATATTATTATATAGTGCTGTGAGTGAAGAACATGTGAATCCCTCAAATATTGGTAACGCTACTACGAGTGATGTCAAGAATAAGGAAGTTTCGCAAAATAATGATTTGGCAAAGTTGAATAAGTCAACAAGTTATGTCAACACCGCACATCGCGGCAGAGAAGGCGTCGATCCCTCTCTATACACAGAAGGCGGGCAAGTTCAGGGGGTTACGAAAAGCCAAGAAGAAATTAAAGCCTTGCCAATCAATCTAGACCGTTCTTTAGATTTATTATCTGCTGAGCATTTATCTCCCAAATCGCCAGTACACGGAAGGAAAGGAGCGCCAGCCTATTCCTCAGCCGAAGATAACTCGAGTGTGCACGGTGTGAGCGCCGATTACCTTAAAAGTTCGACAACGACAAATACTAATTCTTTGGTGAATACCCACAATTCATCTATACCAAGTGTGCCTATGAGTGTTGAAAAAACAACACCACCAATAATAGCTTCAAGTTCCACTACTACTACTACAACAACAACAACAACTGTAAAACCTTTGCCAAAGAAACCTCAAATAACAGTGCACAGTGAAGATGTCGTGCCTCCAATAAATTTTGTTCCAATTTCAAAAGAAGCTCCCAATAGCACGACTGTAAAAGTTGCCACGTCTGAAACTTTATCTGAGAAATCTAATAAAATGGAAAAGAGCACCACTCCTGTGATAATTTCTGTCTTAAAAGAATCCGTGGATAGCAGCGTAACTAAAGAAAAATACCAATTCCGGGAATACTTTAATCCGATCAATAAGCAGCCAGGGTATATAATTCCCATCGTTATAACTCTTTTGGCCGTGCCGATGCTCGGCTTAATCGGTTATCAAGCCATTCGCAAAGGCAAGGAAGCGTGGCGTAACCGTCACTATAGGAGAATGGATTTTTTAATAGATGGCATGTACAACGATTAATTCCTATGATGAAACCCTTGCACCAATTGAAGTGTGGGAGTTGACTTAAGAGCAATATTATAAATTGGTTTTAATACTTGGCAATAATTTGCTTATCTTATGAAACGTTAACAGCAGTCAGGACTCATGTCTATCGCTTGTTACAATTTGAAGACTTGCATAAACGTAGGAATTGTATTTTTGTTATATATTATACAATGTGGTCGGAAACCTAGTTGATATATAATATATAAGGGCTGGCCACACTTTTTCTCTTAGGACCGACTGATTGATAATTTATTGATGGCGATCGACTGATATCGCTAGTAATTACATCATGAGAGAACAATAAGAACACATTTTATATGACTGTAATTGACCAATAAAACCTTGATTTATATAATATTTTCTAAAATTATGGCCCTCGCCTTCTTCAACATTAGGCATATTTAAAAAATGCACTGATTATTATAACATTTAGTTTAAACTCATCGCTGTAACACTTTTTGATCCTCATAAACATTGGCTAAAATTTGGCATAGACTTCTAGTATTGCCGTGAAAAAATCGTACTAACATATACCTAGGGCTTCCAACATGTATTTTACCAAAGCTGGTTTTTTTACTCCACTAATCAGGGCTTATTGAAAATTTTCTTTTCACCATTAATATAACAGGCTTTAATTTAGTGCAGAATCCATCGAAAATAACAGTAGACTACTTAAAGCAGTGGTTCGTAACTGTTGCGCCGAGAGCTTGTTTCAAGTGCACCGTAAAAAAAATGATAAAAACAAAAAAATTTGCGAAATGGTAAAAACCCAAAATATTTTTAATTATTTTATAGATTTTCATGCTCTGCAATTTTTCCTTATGATAAAAAGTGCACCGTGACTTTGAAAAGGTTAAGAACCATTTTATTGATTTGTATCAGTGTATCTTAATCTTTTTAGTGACTCACACCCCCTTGAATCTGAAAATATGTTCTCGCACCCCCTTTAAAATTTATTTACGTATTTGTAATACATTTAATATACATTTTTTTATATATGTCAAAATAGAAACATCTCCCGCACCCCGGAAATGGAGCACCTCCAAGGAGTGCACTTTCTCGCACCCCTGGTTTAGAACCACTGATTTATATAAATCAATTATTGATTTATATATCTTTTGTTTATATGTTCAACAATGATAAGAAACGAACAATTATAAAAAAATGTTTATAACAAATGCCGACTTGTGGCAAAAATGGACGTGGTGGCTTATGCCTCCGGGGTACAAATATAACTGTCCAATAATCTATTTTCTGTGTAATACGGAATCTAATTTTTTTTTTTTCAATTAACTTTGAATTTCAAATCAACCATTACGGTAAAGCATCTCCCTCCGTGGAATGGAGCATGCATTTGAACATCTCAACTTGATTGTGAACACGCTTAAGTTGAATTCAAGGCAAGTTAATGTTAGTAATTTTGTCTAATCATCTGACATGAATATTTTTAATCTTAGAGAATTTATGTTATATATTTTATTTTCAAATATATACTACCATTTACGATTCATAAATGCTGTATCACGGTTAGCTATGTCCGACAATCCGGTGTAGGATAGTAGAATTACGCTCACCGTGATAATGATTGTGTATTAGGTACCGACTTGATAAAAAAGGTTTATAATTTCGCTGCATTTCCTACATTCTTGAGTTTTCAAATTAAATATTCATTGATAAAAAGGCGCGGTGCGGTTGCGGTTTTACACTTTGTGATAAAAAGAACTGTTATGTTTTCCCTAACAGGAGACACGCTCCCTGTTATTTGAGTACCGTTTCTAAGAAATAGGTTATCATATAAAACAGATAATTTTTTTTGATATCTATGTCATAAACCCCCTTATTTAAACAAAAAAAAACATTGAATCATTAATAATATATTGTTAATATTTTTGATAAAAAAAAATGTTTTTATCTGTGGTTCAAAGAATCTACTAATATAACTGCGATGTATTATATATTTTCCTCATGTTTTGTACTAAAGCGATATCAGATTCAATATATAAATTTGTTATTTAATGTTGCATTGAATTTATTTCACGATTAATGTTAAGATTGTTGTTGTATTTTGCTACTCGTGTGTAAAATAATCTAAAATTTACATGAAAAGTGGTAAGAAAATAAATGTCAACAAATTGTGTAAAAAGTTTTTCGTAGTACACTTATAATTCGATTTATGCGATAGTTAGGTTCTACAAAATTTTGCGCAAAGCGAATTCGCGTAAAACACATACAAATATAGAAAATAGGTTATAAAAATAATAATTCACGTTTACATATACATTTAAGAAATTTTCTTTTCTTGACCGCGTTAAAGCAAAACAGTGTAAATCGAGGTATGAGTGTATTAGAAATTAATATTTTAAAAGGAACTTGTTTCATGGGATCAATACTACATAAAAAATTAACTATTTTAGTTTCCTCTCGAGATTAATCTCGAATCCAGGAATTATTCAAAGCATTTTCTATAATATCTTTATTATATTATTTTGTGTTATAGGATAATAATTGTTATATCTTTCGTTCAGTATATTTTTTATTAATGATTATTTTGGTTGACTTAAACAAAATATGTGCGGCAGCATCAGTGACTGACTCCTGTTAACTAATATTACATGCAAATGTAATTTTGCGACTTTTTTTCCTTAAGCGTAATTTAATTAATTATTCTTATTTGCTTGTTTATATGAGATAAAATGTGATAACCCTCTATGAATGTTATATTAAATAAGGCCTTAAAACACGTGCCTGAATTTAATCTAATGTCTTCCTAAATCTTTATAGTTGTATCGAAAAAATATATATAACATTTTTAAATATTATTAAGTATAGGTATGATCGAACCAAATTATGATAATGAATATCTTATATCACCATTTATATATTTGCATTTACTACTATGACATTTTTCATTGAAATATTTTTATATCCAGTGTTTTACAAACTTAATCTCGCGTATAGATTTAGGCACACATTCAATGTTTTCATCGACCTTTCTAATTTGATCTATTGTAAAGATTTATTGTGTTTATAAGGCAAGAGTCAGATTGAACAGGACATAGCGAAAACGACTGGAAACCGCAACGTAATGATAATCATGTTTCTGCATATGAGTGACTGCCAGTTCCGAAATTTACAGATCATTATTGATAAAGTAGCGTAAATAGTTATGTATGTACTTCTCTCGGAGAAGATCAGAGATAGAAGAGAATTTGTGCGGATTCTGTATAAACCCAAAACAATTGTTAATGGGCTTGCGATATTCTCAAAGTTTTTTTGAATATTATTGTATACCTATTAGATCATATCGAAGGCTTAAAGTTAAACAACGTTGTCTACAAAAAGGTGATATAGTTTCTTCTTAAATCACCAGTTAAGTTTAACGTCAACTACATAACCTTGTTTATTATTTTTAAGATAATACGTACAAACATCTAACATCGCCATAAGCAATATAAACATACAATACACAATAAATTATGAACATTTGGTTTCAAATAAACATCAGCTTTGTAAAGTTACAAAATATTTAAAAACGTTATTTGGTGCTCTCCTATAAAGTTACACTTTTGTGGATAGCGTTGTTTGATTTTAAGGCATCGATATGATGAACTACTTAATTTTGCAAAGCCTCGTATCAGAATACACCTAGTCCTCTTTTTACATGGTCAAATGCAATGGAACATATGAGGACCTCAATTTCAAAACCTACCTTAAGACCATTTTTGATTGTTTTCAAATTTTTATGCCAACTTGTTCTCTATTTCAATATCTACACAATCAATAAATTTCCGATTTTAAAACCTCTCTAAATACAGAGAAAAAATGCATTTACAAAAACATGTTTAGTCTCAAAACGTACTCAAATTTTTTTGCACTTTGCCAACAATTTTGGTTTTTGGAGTTAAGTAGGTTTTGGCGCTCATATCTTTCATTTATTTATATTCATTCTTATCTTTTTTTACGTGTCTGTTTTACATGTAACTTAGCCCCTATGTAAAAAGAGAATTGGGTGTATATCTATACAATTGTATAAAATTTCTGGAAGCAGGGTTAAAATAAATATAATTTTCTGCATCTTTAATAACATCGAAACTCAGCCAGCAAAATTGACGTTCTTTCGACAAGTACGGGGCAGTGTGGTGCCACTCTCTCTAGACCAGTGCTTCCCAAAATTTTTCATTCCACAGCACTGATCTAGACGACAACATTTTTTTTCTTCCAACCGCAGCATGTAATGAAAAATGCAAACAGACTTGCATCTAAAACATTCCACTCCGACTAATGTCGTATTGCATATGTTTATGTTCGTTTCAAATGTATGTACAGAACCACACTGTTTTATTTGTTTCCACAATCCTGCTTGATCTGGCTCTTGGCTTAATGTTACAAGTTGATATAGAAACAAACTCGGAATGTTCTGGGTTTTTTGCAATATCCGTTTCAGTAAAATTATTCATTGTGTTCACTACACTTGTTGAAAAATGGGCCTAGATAAACTGTTTTCTAAAATGCCAATTATTCACTTCAGATAATCTCATACATGTATTAAATCAAAAAAATATGTGCTTGTTAAACTAAAATGCAAATTTTGTTAAGTTTTGAATCTATATTTTTGTCAGTAATATTTAAAATCATCATTGTCACTTATTTAATTGGAACTGAAATAATTTCTTTTGGAACTACCACTCAGGTATCAATAATTGAAGAATGAAATTTAAATTTGGATTCGCTTTGAAATGTAATCAAAACTAACGTGCCTTACAATTTATATAATTAGCTTTTCGCATACTAATGTGATATTTTAAAAATATATAGATATTCTTTCTTAATATTCAATTATCGATCAATGTGTGATATAAATAAATATACTCGACATTCTCCAATCTCATAAAAGTGTCAAAGCGGAGGTTTTCTAACATTTTATATATATATATATCAATCGACTCTTGAAGCATTTCCATTAGCCTCCATCCAATCTTGAATTGAGCAGGATAGTATTTTAATAAATTAATGTCTAATGTTATTGAATACATTCCTAACAGATTTCTCTGAAATTATATCCCATAAAGCAGTGGTTTCCAACCTTTGTGTTACTGCGCCTCCCCATCCTTTATTTCATATAGTAACCAAGAAACGTTTTGAAGGGTAAATAAATATTTTGGACTGTTCGCGCCTCCCTTTGCAATAGCCCACGCCTCCCAGGTTGGAAATCGCTGCCAAAATGGTTCATTTCGTCTGTTCAAAATCTGTTAATATTGTGTACTTCACTTAGTGTTCAATTTTTTTTTCATTTTTAGCACGATCATGGCTCCAATGTTAGTAGAGATTCAGGGCTGTCAGGAAGTCGCTAAAAACATGATCATTTTTGTTTTCATTGCCAGTAATTTATTCATCGATTGAACAATCATACAATTTACCCAAAATATAAATTGACTTAATTTTGTTTTAATTCCATAGACCTGGTAAACTGTACTGTAACATGTTTATTTTGTGTACTCAGATTCTTTATGATTATTATCTTGCAACGAGAAGCAATATCTACTCTATAATATTAAATATTTGTCATTATATATTTCTATCGTCTTGTCACTTGGTGGCGTTCAATGAATATTACTATTTGATTATAACTATTATGTATGTTCTATGTTTATACCTATTTGTTATTCTAATAAATATATTTGATTACAAATTCGGTTGATTATAAATTCAAACACATATCTCACCTGTTCTTCATTATAGGCCTCGTGAAATATTGAGTAAGATCAGTGGTAAGAACAAGTGTGGTCACAAACATTCGGGGTTGAAGTATAGCTAAATGTTAAATATTAAAAAATATTTACAATTTTACCTCTTCAGATCAACAATATTTCAATACAAATATATTAGTAAAAGTAGTGTAAATTATTTAAAGCTTTGATAAAATAATAGCTAATAATTCCAAGAAGTCCATTTGAAAAAAAAAATTGCATGTGCTTTTGGTAGATGTGTCTGATGAATAGATAAAGTCAGTATCCTTTTTGACCAAAATTGAATGAAGGCAACAATATTCAGGTAGAAAAGGATGAATAGTAGGATCAATAGACAACGGTGTTTACCATTAACCATATCGACTGTGGAAAGGGAAAAGGACGTAACCCAGTTTTTTTTTCGATAATTGCAATGTATTAAATTTGATACATGTTCTATCAAAAGGATGCAAGCTGCAAATGCCGAATTAGTATCTAAATTTAGCTTTTAAGTTTTAAAAAGATGACCTTGTAAAAAATTAAAACCAAGAAAAAAGACTGAAATAAAGGTTTTTCCTAGACGATTTCTTTGATTAATATTAGATTATGTCCATTAAGCACCGGTTTAGAAGTCTTCGTGCACTTCAAGGTTGTGTATAATTCATAATTTGCATATGGCCCAAAATCATCAAAACACGTTTTTTGCGGCTCCTGTAAAATTTGATATGTGTGGGTTACGTCCTTTTTCCTTTCCACAGTCGATATGGTCAAGCTCGTCCTTGGTGGGTTAATCGAGAAACAACTGGAAAACTGGGAAGATTATAAATTCCTTTATTTTGTTATCAAAATTGATTACATATTTAATCACTCGTGTAGAGTATTTCATCTCTATTCACACAAATAGCTAGACAAAAAAATATATATAACATATCCATCTTTTAAAGCCTCGTGCAAAATCACAAAATTTATTTTATAAACAATTCACATCACTCGCTAAGAATAAAAGAATATTATAATTATAGAATTCTAATAAATCTTATATCTTATATAATATTCCTATATGCATGTATTATATTATTATTGTTTAAGTGTTCGCAATACAACTAAATGCATCTGGACACATTCGTTTTATAATTGCTTAAAGTGTATGTAATTTTATGGTTGGTTTTTAAATTAACAAACAAAATCATTTCATCTTTTTTTTAACACTTGTGGTATTTGTGAGACCTAATCACAAGTATTGATAATGCATACATCAATATTTAAATTGCATTTAATGCGTTACATATGGCTATTATCACAAAAGTTTACATTTACCATCACAACTTTTTTAGGTAAGTAATTAAATTACCAAATTATCACGATCGACGATAGAATTTTGAAAGTGTGACCTTCACCCGTTTAATAATCATTATTGCATTCAATCCGCTCTTAAATTTATTAAGGACAACCTAATAAAATAAGAAATATATTCATAAATGTAAACACTCAAAAGGAAGTTTCCCGAAAATAATTTGATTTGTACATGTTCATAACAGCGAGGGATTAATGCAGAGAAACATTTGGGAATGCTTCTGTATATTTTCATCTTTTGCATCTAGGGATAGTCTCTTGCGTTATTTTCTAATAATTTCTCACATAATTTCACCTCTGCCATTTTTATGAAGTTTTAAAATATATTGTGAAAATTGAAAAAAGATTTTATACATCACACAGTGCTGCTATACATTGAAAGATTTCTCATATTTACTTTGAAATTGAAAACAATTTTGTTGTCGGAACTCAGCATGCGTGCGGTTATCCAGAGATTTTGTGAGGTGTCATAAGTCGCAACCGTTAAGCGACACTGTCAGATTACACGCGTTGAATAAAAGGCACTCGGTTTTGACCGTAGGTCTCAGACTTTCCGCATAATGTTGAATGTGGCTCTCGTTGTCAATGCCATTACCGGTGACGTGTACTCCCATACAAACTAACGGTTCTTTGCACCGACTTCCAGCACAAATCGCTGGAAGTTGCTGCAGCAAATAAAATATTGCTTATTGATATGGAGTTTCGAGATATTGCATAGCAATATACTTTCATAGAATAATAATTCGCATTCAAGTAAACGCACTTCCTTTAGTATTTTATAAAAGTTCTTTCCCTAATGATTAGGACATCAGTTAAAAATGATCCTGTCAAGTGAAACTGGTTCTTAACCGTTTCATAAAGATGAAGTTCAAAAAATTGTGTTTTATTTTTATATCTACCGTATTTCCTCAATTATAAGAGGCATGATTATTCTTTTAAACTTTTTTATTCCACTTGTTGTGTTACAGAATGTGACACGTGTTTCGTTTCTTTGAAAAGCATCATTAGACCGTCAGACCATTCGAGAGGCATCATTTCAGATGGTCTGATGATGCTTCTTAAAGAAGCGAAACATGCCATATTCTGTAATACAAGTGGAATAACAAATAACATTTATTAAAAATGAACTTTCACAAAGTTACATCCGAATCAAGGATGTTCCGTGTGCATAGGCGAGTAGGCAATTGCCTTGGGGCGGCAAATGATCTCAGAATAAATAAAAAAAATCCAAAAAATACATTTTAAACGGCAATAATATTATGACCTATGAGTATACAGTAGCTAACTTGATTGAAAAACCTTTTTTTAAATATGGCATTTACTGATGGCGGCACTATAGGTGGCAACTTTGGCGTAAATTAATAAAGGCGAACGGAAATGGCCTGTGTCATAAAAGCTCTTAACGGTAATTTTTATTTATTTTTTAGTATGTAGATGAGTTGAGGATTCAAATTTCTATATTTGTATTTGTAGAATAATCATAAATATTGAAAAAAAATGACACTTATACTCTTATGGCTTTGAGAACTTCATATGTTCATTTCGAAAAATAATAAGGGCGCTATTTTAAACATTGCCTAGGAATGTCACTGTGCCGAATCAATCGAAGATATGATTATTCCTATATTGGTGTCTCTGACTTTGGGGTGCGTCTTATAATCGAGGAAATACGGTATGATGCCGAGTCACCAAAAGTGACACATCTTTTTAATTGAAACAACTACGTAAATAAATGAACAGTTTTTAGAGTAAAGAAATCACATCCTCCAGCAGTGAACCCAAATTCCAGACGTTGTTTTTGAAACATAGACATCAATCAGTTCTTTCCTTCCAAAATTTCTCATTCTAGTATTATAGCATTGGAAGATAATTTATTGTTATATCGTTACCTTACTTTGAAAAGGTTCTAACTGACATTTTGGCATAAAATGACCCTTTGGTCGGAAAATGTATTTGCCACAATTTAACATATATATGAATTTCAGAGTCATGCATTTTTAAATAAAGAAGTTAGAAGGAATCTAGAGTTCTATCTACAAACTTTCTTTCATACAGTAATTTTACAAGTTTCTAAGAAACAATAGGACTTTTTATAATCGATTTATAAACAACATTCGTCTTACAGTATTTCAGCTCAGTATATTATTATAAAAATTAAATCTTTTGAACGAAGTTGCGACAACATTCAAATTAGACAATCTCCCGTTAGGTGGCAACTGTCAAACGCATACTACAGACCGAGTGTAGAAAGTTCAACTGGACGTTACAACCTTTTCAAACTCAATTACTGTTGTCAGTCTTTAGCAAAAAGGTTCTAATTACAGTTTTAAGCACTGGTTATCTCCAGATATATTGGGTTTAAATTAAATAAATTTTGCTTAAAATTAGTAAAATAATTATGTATATGCTCATCGCTAAAAGTGCATTTTTTCTTTTCAATTTCAAAATATGATCGGTCAAATATTCAAACGCTCGTTCGTATCTCAAAACATGGTAAAATGCAATTAGAACCCTTTCAAAGTAAGGTAACAATATATTAATTTACAATGCGAAGCAAATTTATGGTATATGTGATTTAAGTTATTACTGAAAATATTGATAAAGGTATTATATTCAGGCACATCGTTTTTCTATTGATCATTATAAATATTATTATAAAAGTAAAAAATTCTTAGGTATACTTTACTAGCTATTTAGTTGACAATGCTACTGATTCTCTTTACATTTTTGTGCTCCCAATGAAGTTCTGAGAACTAAAGTTTCCAGAAAATTGACTTCAAGCTCCACTATAAACTAAGATTTGGTTTTGTATGTCTTCTCATCGTCAGGATAAATATCTCGGGCCGAGGTGAGGCCGATTGTGATATGTCTCTGGAAGGCCTTCGATTCTCTGAAACCGGTGTCAGTTCCGTGAAGTCTGTCAAGGACACCCAGCACCCCGTAGCATTGGTTGAACCTGGAGAAAACATTAAATTGTGAAATTTAACAGAATATGATTGAATTGGTGTTTAATCAGAAAATTCGATTTTATAATATACATAGTTAATACATCTATAAAAATTAAATTTGATGACAAATTGTTACACGTGAAACGCCTTTTAGATAATTAGATAAACTCACAATTGTGATTTACCAACAAGAATTAATAATTAATAATAAATATTTTAGAAATCGATAACTAATTAACACGCTTTGACAATAAATACATGAAGAATTTAAAATGAGTGAATGGTATAAATGTTATGTTTGAATATTATTTCATGAAATATAACCGCCCCTGCATATACAAGGGGTGTATTGATCCAATGCCACATTAAACGACCGCCACTGACTGAATGAATAATAAAAGGTTCATTCTCTGACATGGTGTCAATGAATAATGACATTTAACTTCATAGAAAGCAGAAAGACTTCCATCCTTCTGCCTCAACGAACTTTTGATTTAGAATTATTTTCATAATGTACACTTCTACAAAAATCTTGGTCGAACACGACCCGGGTTTCGCCTCTCGGTATCTTCTGGTACTACTCAGTGCGCGAATGCACTCGAACTGATTCAGTGGAAGATTCAGATTTTTGTGGAAGTGTACATTATGAAAATAATTCTAAATTAACGTTGAATTTCCACCAAGCACCTTCAGTCGAAATTATGAACTTTTGATTGTTGAATGCGTATACAATTTTAACGTTTTTCATTCTTTTGTGATAATGCTTTTATCTCTCTGCACCTAATTAATGTACATGAGATCAAACATGATTATTCATGAACTCATTTCCTCAAAATATTCAATACACAAATTATAACTTACTTCAAATGATGGTAGTCATGTGATTCTGAGCTCTGGAAATACGGCAAGTGGTATCCCGAATGTGAATTCAGCGTGTTCATGATCACAATGGATAACCAAAGCCAGGCCGTAGCGAGGTGGCATTTCATTATGACGATTCCCGATAGAGGAGGTATCAAGTTTGAGAATATATGCTCGATCGGGTGGCAATATATGGAAGTGATGGATATCGGGGAAGTCCACTCGTGATGCTTTTTGTGAATGAATTTGTACATAATTCGGTGGTGCAATAATCTGAAAAATATATAATAATAATTATCGTAGACGGGCTTGTCCTTGAAAATAACTAGAATCTATTAAAAAGAGGTATTATAATAAAATAATCACTGTCACTCTGTGAGCGATTAAATTACAAAGACAGTGTTGATAAACCTCACCTATGAGAATAATAAAATCCAATTTCTTCAATCAAAATGAGCACAGCGAGCTGTAACAAGACCGTTTGGAAAGATGGCAGCTCATGAACGTCTGCTGTTAATATGCCACGGTAATCACCCACGAATATGTACAATCCGTAGCTTAGCATGTAGCTGACGACAGATTGATTGAAGAGCACCACCATTATGGCCTGTAAAAAAAATAGGAAAATGATAATCACGATAAAGAATACGAGTCGAGTGTAAATTTATTTGAGACATTCTCAATCACAGCCGAGTCATGCTTTTTGCCCATAGACACTTTTTTATAAATTCTGGCAGAGAAATTTAATACCCACAGTAAAATATATGTTTCAGTTTAAAAATCTTACTAAAAGTATATTAAAATCATCATTTAATTATGTTTTTAGTTTCAAAACTGGTCAAGTCAGCGGGATCTTGTTATCAGATTGTAGGTAGCATATTTTGTATTGTAAATGCCTATTGTTCAACGAGTTGAAGTTAAAAACCTGAGTTTTTCATAGTCTTAGTAAAAACACAATATTCCTTTGTACTTCATTCCACTTTATTTAATATGTCAGGACCGGTTTCGCTCATTACGAGCAAAGTCAACTGATAAGAAATATAATTTAACCATGCTATTTATACAAAAATGAACAGTTATAAACAACAATTGGCATTGAAAAGAAATTACCAATTACATTAAAAGTGATTCTAAAATAACACAAAATTAAAATCAGTTGACGATGCTCGTAATGAGCGAAACCGGTCCTGACATATTAAATAAAGTGGAATGAAGTACAAAGGAATATTGTGTTTTTACTAATATAATGCCTTTCCACCAAGTATTGACAGTGAACACCCTAAAAGAAATTTTTCATAGTCGTTAAAGTTAATTCAAATTAATTATAATAATATATTGCGGAAGTTACTCCCAATAAAGCAAGGAAGCAATCACAAAATCGCACCTTGATGGAAAAGTCAGTTGAAAGTAAAAATAGAAGAGAAAAGCACTTTTTGCAGAATAATAATATATCTATAAAAAAAAAACGTTTTAATTGTATTGCCAACATTTTAGGATTAAGAAAACTGCCGCCTCTGTTTCACTAGGTCTCGTCTGTATTCGACAGAACACGCTATAAGAAATGTTTAATTTAAAAAATGGTGTGAAGTGTTGACTGACAGTTGGAATATCTTTGGTATCATACTTGTCGGATAAGTTATTAAAATTACCTGAATTAGTTTTTCAGTTTCAACGGGCTCGTTTGTTCCTGGTTGAATTTTGTATTTCCGCAAGAACGATGGTTTATTGGTAATATCCATGAGAGTGTAAATGCCGCCAAATAGCCAATATACACCGGCAGTCACTATGGGAGTCCAGAATATCCACAGAGTCACAGGATCATCGCCTGAAGAGTAATAAATTAACTATAGTAAACAGTAACAGCCAGTGCTGTAGTGCTAACTAAAAAAGTCTGGAAGAGTTGATTAATTATAATATTTTAATACCCCTACTCACAGTGATACTGAAAGGGCGAAACCTTTTTCATAATGACAAAACATATGGAAATGTACAAAACAAGAATGTTTCAAATTAAAAACATATCAATTGATTCTTGATTCTTTTAACACACATATCAGCCTAGTAAGCGTAATAGGTAAATCCGGTCCTGAGTTTACTCTTGAATAATAATGGAACATCTCAAAAGATGCGAATATTTACAAGATTTGTTTGTAATTAAGTTTATTTTGCAAGGAAGATCTGGCTGAGAAATGACGTAGATAGCTAATCACTTTTCCTGCGCCATGTTCTTAGAAACAGATTGGTTTGAGGGGATGCAAACAGTGAAGACATTAATGTCTTTATACACGAATTCAAAAATCAATGAATAAAATTGTCCATTGGGGGATTTTAACTCTCATGGGCATCTTCAGACATTAAATGAATAAGACAAATGCTCAAGAGCATTGACCAATCTACTACAGGCATGGTATTTTGTTTTCATAATTTAAAATATTCTAATAACTGCATGAATTTACTTACCGAGAATACTTAACACATTATCCCATTGTGACTGCCAAAAATCACCAGACGCTCCCCAAAATCTTTGCAAGTGCCTGAGGAGAAGAGAAAATAACAAAAATTAAAAACATTTAAATCACAGCATATCTTTGCGAGCCTTTTTTAAAAATAAAAATCCATTTGTAGAGAATATCTTTGTTGCGTAAAAATAAATATCGGATCAAAACTAGTTTGTGAACTAAGCCCAATTATATTATTTTTTTTCGAATTTTAATGTCAGTAAGTAATATGGAAATACACCATGACATCTTTTTGAGGTGTATATAATTAAAGTTGCCTCAATCCGACCATATTAGGTAGAGTTATCTCGCATAGAAAATGATTTTTCGAGGCTTTTCACTTAAAATTTCTGATCTCCAGACCTATTGCAGTTGCCCCTCACCCTCCTTTATAGGGGTCGGGTTAAACAGCCATTTAAAATGAAATGGTAAGTACCATTTCTTGTTCTGTCAGTCCGCATTGAATATAATATGGCTCCACCAGTTACAAGGTGAAAGGGAAACAAAAAAAAATGAACAACATATAAAAATATAAATACCAGCCTAACTAACAACACATAAATTTAAATTGATAAAGGAAAAATGTAAATATAAAATACCCTTGGTAGGCTAAAAATAAAAAGGATTGTTTTTGTATAAATAGCACTGTCAAATTATATTTGTTATCAGTATCATTGATTTGAATACACACAATCCTGTAAAAATATTTAACACACAAACCAAAAAATTGTTTCATAGTCAATTATTGGCTAGCTCTGTTTTCAATAGGGTCGGTAACAGTTGATATATTTTTGAATGATTCACATTTCTAATAATAATGTGCTACCTAATATATGTTTGATGATAATATTTAGAAACATATTGAGGCATGCTTCACACCGAAATAGATCATCTTTTGAGGTAAAGCATGATAATATTTTTGATGAATTCGGTGGTAACTTTGTGGATGTTTATTTTAAATTTAAAATTAAAGTTGATAACTTTGTCATTCCACAAGTTGCGTAAGAAATCGTGACAATTATATTTACTAATTGGTTTCTTTGAGCTCTACTTCTCAAAGAGGTGAAACACGTGTCTCAATTTGTTACAAACACTGTGTAAGCATTTTATTTTATGATTTGCTAATTGAAAAAATATTAAAATCTGTTTGGGATGTGTTAAGCGCGGAAGGATAAAAATTTTAGCGACGCAAGATTCCTTAATTTCAAATAGTATAATTGAAATTGAGAAGATTTTTTTACAAAATTCCTTTTTATTTAAATATTTTAGTTTGCCATTTCCTTAATGCTGTTATCGTTTTATTTTAAATTTATTATCTATATATATATTTTATATAAAGATGTACAAAAGTTGACTGTCCCAGGTTCAAACAGGGCATCGACCTGAGAGCCAATAAGATGACCATAATGCTGATTTCCTGACTATCTACATTCCATTTGTGCAAATTTAATGTCAGAATAAACATTTAGCTGCAAAGAAGAAAATAAACAATTGAGGTAATAGTAAAATACCAATTAAATACAATTTAAAGAAAATGACGTAACAGCATTACTTTTTAGCACAGAATTACATATCGTCGTTAATTTTCTACAAGCACGTAGTCATGTGCTAAGTTTAGCATGAATGAGAGGGTGGCATGGATTGGAGCGTCTGGGGCTCCTTTCTTATTAACTTCCTCAAGATATTGAGGAAAAATCATATTCCAGTGGTGTTTTATTGCAAGTTTTGTAGAAAATTACTGATGATATAAAAAAAAAACAGATAGACATACACAATATCTATGTACAGTGTTAGACCAAATATAATGCAGCCTCAAATGAAATGCAAACTGTTTATTAATAGCAGGATTGAAATGAAAAATTCTAATTCAAAATTAATTGCCGTTTCATTTTCTCTAGTGATTCTTAAATTGACCTCATATTGTCAATTCTTCGGATACATTTCGAGTCGACTCTATCTTTTCCATGTTATAAACGTTTTCTTTAATAATAGGTGGACTGGAAAGAAATGTCATTTTCTAAATGAAACAATTTGATATGATTAAAAATCTTAGTTATCGAAACTTAGTTCAAAATATAATTTCTGTTTAATTTTTTTTATATTTAAGTTACAATACACTTCAGGTATTCAAAGAAAAGACCCAAAAAATGTTATTAAAGATAGGCTGATGAAGCAAAACTAACCATTCAAGAGCGATAACAATAAAAAGATATTATTTTTTATGGTACACTAAATATTCCATTGTCCATCTCCAAATAGCCTGTTCTGCAAAAATAATTTTGATGATTGTTTTCCTACCACGTTTTGAATGAATGAATTGGTTTTGATTTTTTTTTTTTAAATCTGTTTTATTTTATTTATTATCCACACATGTGCCTAGCTCAGTGGTTTCCAAACTATAAGTCACTAAGCCTCCCTTTGAAAAAAAATACATCTTCGCGCCTCGTCAGCCTCTTTTTAAAGAGTAATGATCTGGATACAGTGGCGGATTATCCCTAATTGAGGGCCTAATATTTGATTCTAATTTTGGTAGTCATCTTTGAAATACCGCAATCCAACTAAAAAATATTCACCAAATACCATTTTTTTTGAAGTGACACATACATGAAGCTATTTTCTTTAATCTATACAAGATGATAATTGGCAATGGGGTTTTTATGTGTTAGAAACTAGCTTGGATTCTGATATGCGCCCTAAAACAAAACGTCTCTCATAAGACGTCCGAACAACTAAATTTTATTTTCTAGATTACGAGTTTCTACTCGTAATTTAAAATAAAGTGGTTCTCACGTAAAACTTTACTGTGGCCACATTATTAACGTTAACGGTCCTATGAAAATCTCGTGAATCCCAACGATTTTATAAAAGTATACGCTGAAACGCTCAAACCAATTTTGCTGAAAATTCAATTCATTGCATTCTTAATAAAATATATTTATCTTCCAAATATTTTCAATGAAAAAAAAAAGTATTACACATAACTTATTTATTCTAAATATTTAATTTTGTACAAAATATTTACATTTTCCTATTGAAAATCAACGTTCCTTATTTCACGAAAATTGCTTTGAAAAAAATCCAAAAGGAAAAAAAATAACAAAATACAATATTTGTAGAGAAATTATATTTATAAAAAAAAGCCACGTGTAGTGTAATCTCATAACTAAAGCAAAATAAGTGGATAATTTTTATTTAAGTGGGGCAATTATTGGGGGGGGGTGGCAAGGCAAATTCAAGAAACGCCGTGGGCGGTAGGACCCCTTCCTACGCCACTGAATCAAGCTTAATAAGATTTTCAAATTATCACAGTTCGCATTATTACAAGCATTCGGTATTATTTATTATACTGTAAACAAATATATAGGGAGCACCCAAGAAAAAAATAGTCGATAATAAAACGATCATGTTATTTGAAAAATAGTTCACCGAAATAAATAGATCCAGAAAATTAGATATAATTATTTTTTAGCAATTATCCTCCATCTTTAACTACGAAATGATTTTCAAAATATTTTGAAAGACTCCTTTTTTTATTCTCAGTAAGCTTTTTTTTATTCCGTGTTGTACTCAAATTTGTACGCACGACCACCGGCTACGATTTCACAATCCTCTTGCAGAGTGTATTCTATGGCGTTACATTTATTTATTTTTTAATTTGAAGGAATGTCCCATGGAGACATCCTTCATGGCTTAGTTGTAGAAAGTAGACAAAGACTTGATCAAAGATTTATTATTTCTTATTATCCTTTCCGCTGATATGAACACTGTAATTTGTTTCTGCTCTAAGATTTTTTACCATGTCCCCGCCAAATGTGGAGCATATGGACTCAACATTAGTGTTTCTATGAGAACTACTTGTATCTCCGTTGCTCATTCTCTCTTTGCTTCTAAAGTGAGTAGGAATATAAGAATAGGGCTAGGCTAGGGCTAGTGATCAGCTTATCGCTACATTTTCACGTTAACCCTTTGAGGAGTGAGTAAACTGATTCGTTATTACCCATAAATATTTTTTTAGAAGCTATTACTGCGGTTTTGTTTATTACTGTATTTTTTCTCTCGTCTGTGTACATGTGACACTTTACAGGCGTCGATTTCAAGAAAGGAATCGATCCCAAATGGTATTTTACGCTCAATATTATATGACTACCAAATTGATTACAAACCTTAAACTTTTTTTAAAAAACCTTTTTTTCATTTATAAAGAATGATAAAACTTATGTGGCGACCAAAAATCACTGATGGATGTATCTAGTATCCATATCTGAAGAAATAGCAAATATTCAATACAAAATATGAGGATAGCAATAGATAATAGATGGCAAGATACTTAGACGTACGGGTACAGCGATACACATCAAAGGGTAAGATGGGTGGGAGGGGGAAATTCAAGACGTCACAAACATCCATACCTTCGAGCGAGAATTAACAAACCTATTTATATAACTGTCCGTACTAGAATTTTAACTCTTAGCCTTCATAACCGAAGCCAAAGACGTTGTCCACTCGACCACGCAAGCGCTCTCACAATTATTACATCAATATGTATTTTTTTTGCTTCACTAAAACAGACATTTCTTTCATTTTGATATTTTTAACGATTTTTTTAACCATGTCTTCTACCAATGTAAATTATGTAGAATCTTTATGGCGTTTTTCTCAACAGACGTTTTTATAAGAAAACTACTGCTAAAGGTTACTCAATCCATATTTTTTTAGGAAAGTAGAGAGAAAGATTAGGTTAGGAGAGTATAAGTGATAAGGTTATTGCCTTCTCTGGGATTTCATTTATCTGCTTTGTTTGGGATTTCATAAGTGGAAGGGATTTTTAGACATCATAAACATCCATGCCTAGGAACAGAAATCAATCTGTAGGCATTCTCATGAGTTTAATCCATTTTGCCAACAAAAGCCTTAATTTTAGTGATACATTTATTTACTGAACGTCCGTTCAAGTTCATACGGGCACTTGAACGCTTGAAGATTCCGAAAGGCAAAACCCGGGTCGTTAGTAACAAAACTTGTGAATGTACATAATTTGAACGTTTCAAATTTAATATTTATATTCCACCAAGCCCCCCCAGTCGAAATCTTAAATTATAAAAGTATTCTTTTACACTCAGATGCGGATAATTTTATCTTTTTTTTTTTTTGCAGGTTTGCAATTTTGCTATGAAAACGCCGAATATACTTGGTATTGAAAAACACCAACGATTTTTTTTACAACGTGTTCTGCACTCCGAAAAAAGGGCCTCTAAAATTTATTGCGCCTGGGGCCTCGCCAGTGCTTAATCCGCCACTGTCTGTATATTAATAGCGGATAATGGTTCGTAGAAAGATAGTCACCACTGCCGCAATTTTTTTTCCTCTTTTTTTCTGAAAGATATTTTTCATTGCTTATATGTGTGTAATCAATGTTAGAGGCAATAAGGCAAGAGGTTAGCTGCGCGAAAATTTCAAAGACTGCGCGGAGGATGCGCGGACTGATCAAATATGAATCGACCAACTGTCATGTAGTGCGCGCCAACCCAGAATGAGTGCGCGGGGGCTTCCCAAATGCTGCGCAGCCGCGTACGCGCGCAGCCTAGAAGGAACGTTGGTGTGTATATAGGTATTAATTAATACTTTTGTCATTATTCACATTATTATATGCGTAGATATTTGAAGACATGATATATTTTCATATTACAAAAATAGTATATCACAGCCTGATTCGAGCTCGGTTCATCCGCGTGAAAACCGAGCGTTCAAACGCGACTCCACGGAAGCTTAAAGATGACTCGATGATAAAACTCTAGAAATAAGTATTTTTGTACAATTATTTCATTATCACATCTTTGCATCGAAATATGAACCATAGATAAAATTGTTTATTTTTTTCGAAAGAATATTTTGCAAATAGAATATCTATGTGTATTTTTCATTTTTTATATGTTTCAGCAATGAACTTCTGAGCTTTAAGTGACTATGGGTCAAATTCATTTTTAACCATTTAAGTAGTAAGTTTTGGCATAAATTTTGATTATATATGATACAGTGAAACCCCGTTTTCAAGTACCTGTAATTCACGTTTTCCCGCCATTTGATCGATAGTGAAGTGTGAAAGTTCTCTAAAAATATATAGATAATTGAAACATCGCGACAGGGGAAGAAAAAATGTTGGCTGACGATCCAAAATATAGTTTTTAGGGAAATTTCACGAATTGTTAAATTTAGGTTACAGTCATTTTCATTTTCAATATTGTCAGCTTTCTTTCTCTATTCTTTCTAACTTGATTATTTTGTTTATTTAGAAATTACAATTATATATTCTTAAAAAATCTATTTAGAGAATTAATTTAGTTAAGACATTCTGGTTTATTCAATAAATAAGTTTGCATTTGATTTTTCACGACAGTAAATTTTTGATAATGAAAAAAAATCCTCCGTTGAGTGCAACGAGCTTACAGCGAGTATGATTTAAATTTGCAACGCCTCCCTTTACAGTCCACGCCTCCGCAAGAAGGCGCGCCTCCCAGTTTGGAAATCGCTGGCCCAGCTACAAGTTAACGAATGTCCTTGATCTTTAAAAATAACATTGTTATTCTGTATATTACAATAAAAATGATATACCAAACAGGTTGTAAATGAATGTAATTATAGTAGAATATTAATAACTATTTGTAATACTACAACCAACAAAGATTTTCCTTATTATGACAATATTAAATAACATTTTTTTTATTTTAGTAGCTAGGAGCGCAACCTTATAATGTAAGTATGAAATTAAAAGAGTTTATTTTTACATTTTTTACTCTAGTATAAACTAGTTTTAAAATTGAAAAATATTTATGGTAAATAAACGAATGATTGAACATTTTATTTTTAATTACAAATGATATTATTTCTCAATTTAAGTAATAATGTCGTTAATAAAATTCACAGCCATTTAATTCATTTCACTTTGAAAAATACTATAGTTTGCTATTCGGTTTTGTTTGGGTTGTTAAGTTGTGGTGTTTTGGGTAGAGTCGTACCCATAAAAAACAGTTAATTCTGCCTCATTATTTAAAAAACAAAAAAAAAATCAAAAAGTCATGCAATCTAATAGATAATTAAAAATTACCAGGTGACACCATCTTCGGTGTGATACAAAAAAAAAAGTTTATCGAATAATAAAAAAAAGATAATAAAAAATATGGAAATTTACGACTCTAGTTTTTTTTTTATTAATCAGTCGGATCATTTGTAAATGCCGGATTTGGAGTCACGTTTTTATCCTCAGCAATATAGTCCCGCCTTATATTATCGTATTAAAACGAAAGCCATAATATTTAACGATCAGAATTTTCAGATTAAGCTTTATTAATACGAAGAAGAAGAATATGAACTCTATCGTAGAATGATCTGGTTCTGCAACCGAGTCGGTGAGTCATTTTCATTTTCTTCAGGATCTTGCAAATCTATGATTAAGTAAAATGCATGTAAAATGCATGAAAAGATATAACCTTCAAATATTCTGTTTTTTCATTGAAATTGCGGGAAAACGAGAAATTACATTTCCATTAAATCCTGAGGGTCGGCAAAGAAAACATAAAATGAACAAAACTGATCTAATGTCAATCAAAAATATATCATCATTTCATTCCGCGCCCATTTTTTTGGTAATCTTTGAAGCCCAACCTTCATAGATACAACATTTTATGTTGCATGGTGGTTCCAAACCTTTTTGCAGTCAAGACCCCCTAAACGAGATATTATAGTGATGCGCACATCTCACTTGGTGCACGCCGCGAGCCGACCCTGTACCTAAATATCGAAATATAAAATTATATATTTTGTAATTGATATAGAAGAATGGAGCCTATGTATGTTTTTTTTTTATTAAGTTTGAGTCATTACTATATATTTTTTTATATAACTGAGCCTTATCTGAGGAAAAAATACAGTGAAAAGAAAACCAGCCATATATTTTAGATAATTCACACCAGGTAATTGCATTATCGTTAATAAATCGTAAATGTATTTGGCAAAAAAAAATCTCGTTGGCTTTGGATGCCTGCCAGCCCCTTGTTAAGCCACTAAACACAAATTTATATTGTGGGATTTTTATTTGAATTCGTTTGCAAATATTTTTTACCTATATTATAATACGCAGTAATGTGTACTATACAAATAATTCGTTGTGTGCCCACTTACATCATTTGTTGATTTAAATTTTATTAACGAATTGCGAATTCTTCATTTATTATTAATAATACATCACTGAGTACATAATTATTTTTTATTATTAATTATTTTCGCTTACGAGGTCGTTTCGGTTCGAAATGAATCGTATAATTGAGGATAAGTTTATTTTGGTATTTTATTATGACCATTCGAGCAATCGATCATGTGGAACTAATGCGATTGATCCATTCGTCTGTTATATTTACTGCAAAAGCGCCCATTAAACTATGATGCTTCCAGTATAATAATATAACAAACAGGTCCGTCGCAAGACACTAGGCCGCCCCATGCGAAATTGCATTTTCCCTCCCTAGTTATAAAATTCCGAAAGACATTTGGCTGCCTCTCCAGATTTGCCGCTACATGTGGTCGTCTGCTCCGCTTTCACGTAGCTCCAGGTAGTACACGTTATACAACATGGCTCCAAAATCGAGAAAAAGTTCGGTATACGAATTACTACGATAATTTTCAATGATAACCGTATTATAGGGATGCATTTTTTAATAAAATCTCATTGAGTAGCATGATTCTGTGTCCTTTGTGACGTAACACTCCGTGGCCGTTTGTCACTTATTTATTACACGCGATTTCTAAATAGTTGTAACAGTGTATCATATACTTGATAAATAATATGACTAAATGAAAGTACAAACAAAAACGAAAGTAATAAACGAATACAGATTAGCATGGATACAGAATCAATGCATGCTGTATTCCGTTTACCTTGCCTTTGCTGTCTGATTGTGTCTGTTACTTGCGACCAGTGACGGATTACTCAGTAAGCGAATGAGGTGCGCGCTTGGGGCCTCAAAAATGGTTTATATTAAAAAACCCAAAAACTTTTTGTTCAGGTTTTAATATGTCATGGAATTTTCTGACGTTCTTATTTTATCCGAAAAACAGGGCCTACAAATTTTATTGCGCCTTGTGTGCTTAATCCGCCACTGCCTGTGAATCTCCAAAAAAGTAATATATCGCTTCCAAAAAATTCTGTGAATTATCACAAAGTGTCAATGTAGAGGGAGAATGAAGAAAATGATGCCTGGTGAACAATCACAAGATGCTGCAATATCATTCGAAGGCGCCCGTTTTTTACGACTCAGACTCCACTGTCCTACTATAACCTTCAACACTCGTTAAATTGCTAACCGATCATAGATCCATCCATATTCTGCGATAGAATATCGCCGATGAAATTGTAAAACAATTTTCACTGCCTGAGTTGGTGAATATATATTTACACAAGTGAAAATGTAGTTTAACTTAAAATAAACATTCGTTGTAGCATACTTTTAATTGTTTTATAAGACTTATTTGAGAGGAAATTCTAAGCCAGTGATATTGATATCGGCAGTAAGCGGCTTGCAGCTTATCCGGCTTCTTATTTCATTTCTTTATTGACTGACAGCGAAAGCAGTTTTATTTCAGCACACATTTAGTTTGAGTATTTTAATTTGGGATATCGTTAAATTCTGATAGGACTCTCAGTATAAGAGATTTTGCTAATATTAAAATTCAAATAAAAATAAGGCGCTTCAAAGGTTTGGAACCTTTACAATAGTTTATAGAACGTAATAGATAGATGTTTGTCGTAAAATAAACTTTTTTTGGAAGGCCCCGCACAATTGTGGACCTAGCGCCGCAGAAGTTCATTTACATAGGTATTATATTACAACTAAAAAAAGTCCAGTGATATGTTTGTTATTACACTTGTTGTATTACAAAATGTGACACGTGTTTCGCCCTTTTGAGAAGCATCATCGCGTAGATTAGCATAGTGGGTTAGTGAACAGTATCCACAGACAGTGCATTAATTAGTAACGACGTGTCAACATAAAACAATGCAACACGTCGATTGGGATAGTAATGTTCATTGTAATTTATAAGTCGGTATAAGCAAATTGCTTGTTTGTTTTTATGCAACAGAGATTTGAAATTTCAAAGACACTCACGGCTTAATTATGCCGAAACAAATTTAACGATGGCATCTTCGCTCCAACGGTACTATGAATGAACTTCACTAACCAGTGCTGTCTACGGCGATTGCTAAGTGGTTAGTAACGCCCCCTTCGGCGGAGTAACTAGACCGAAAAATAGAATTAATTGGAAAGTAGCTTCCAACGACTCTACTGGGCTACTTGTCTAATTTTTCCTATTCACACGGAATTAGTTCTAACCGACTAATTCACTGTACGAATCTACTCAAGGGTGAGCTGGAAGGGGTTCGTAGGGGCTCGCGCGAGCCCCTTGCTATTTTTTTACTAAGGCCGGCGAGCCCCTTGTTAATGCGAGGGAAAACAATATTCTTAGATCAAATTAATATAAAACTGTAATTTCTGACTTATATACCCTTCATAGATAGCTTCAGCTTACAAAGTACATAGTATATTTTTAGCCATTTACATCGATAAGTTTACGGTAAAATGAATATTTTTACATAATATAGGTGTACTATGTAACAATCGATTGCTTATTTTAAAATTGCATATAATTGCATAAGAAATGATAAAAAAAATCAATCCTTCCCCCAGAACACCGAGAATTGCTTTGAGATTAAGCGAGCCCCTTGTTAAACATATTTTCAGCCCACCGCTGAATCGTCTCGAGTAGTGAGAACAAACGATTATATTGAGTATGTAAATATTTGGGCCCCCCTTTTCGCTGGGCCCTCATGCAATGCATGACTCTGCTATAAGGTGGCTACGCCGCTGACACTGTTGCTTTAATGTCTTCAGCAGCAAATATTTTTTTAACACTAAGAACAAAACATTATGTCTGTACATCATTCCTTTGGAGAGTAGCGTTAAATTTAAGTATGCTCAGTGGTGGATTACCCCATAAGCGCAAGAGGTGCTCTATGGGCCTCAAGAAAAGCAGATATTATATTAAACTCATATATTTTCAATTCAGTTTTAAATATTTCTACTTATTTTACTTACATTTTTTATGTTATACGAATAATAGGGACTCCAAATTTTATTGCGCCTGGGGCCACCCAAGGGCTTGCTCCGCCACTGACTAGTGTCAGACTTTTTGCAACCCCGGACAAGTTTGTATTTTTCACCTCTGGCTATAAAAGTTATTATGGGTATATGCTGCGCCTGTGTGTAACGTTAGCATTGCACATCAATATCTGATGGAAGCGCTGTGCAGAAAGGACTGCTTTTCTATACATATATTTTGTTGAATATAATGCCTTGCCATCAAGTAGTGACAGTGAACACCCTAAAAGTGACAGATATTTTGATTTTAGCAGTTATAGCCTGTTATTTTTTTTTATCCTTGTGAGAGTTTCTTTACTTTTTTTGTTGATGTCGACTTAACTGTTATTCTATTAGCACACAAATAGTTCAATAAAATAATTCTTTAAAATTTCTTGTCACTTTCAATCTACATATATTAAACTTTCCAGCGCTTTACCGATGGTTTGTAATCTACATTTTGAGCAACTCTGGGATAAGCAAGATTAATACGAAGGTATGAAAAATTAATTTTAATGCAAGACAAAACAATATGCCGCTATCAGTTAATATGGACTGCGAAACACAAAGAGAGTAAAAATAATCAAATAATTTTACGAACATCTGGCGGCTTTAAAATTTGTCTATAATAAAAACATATTTAAAAAATAAACGCAGATATTTAACACCCACATCAAAACCGGAATAAATTCCCGAAAACTGTAATAAAAATGATCATTGTAAATACGCACCATGTCAGTGAATTTCTGGCTGCTGTTAGTCCAATGAGCGCAGATCCAATAACAAACAAAACACTGTAAAGAGATGAAAGGAGAGCAGGACGCTGGGATCCGTTTAAAGACTGTTGATCCTGCATTCGTCCGTTTTTGAAACCACCGTTTAGTCCATCCGAATCAAACATCTTATCTTCTGAAATGAGGGAAAGAAAAACGTAAACAAAACATTCAGACACAAAACTGACACTTGTTTGATTCCAATTGGATTACACGTCATAAAGCAAACAAAACATCGCAAAATGTGAAACAATTTATTCGTTAATTTATTGTTGTTATCATTCACGTCACACTTCAAGCAATCGTCAAATAATAGAGGATGCAATTGAACATTGAATACGCCGCTCAACATAATTATCTATTGTACGGAAGTCTTTTGCTTTCAAACTAAAAAAACAACAAAAAATATATCACTTCTTACGTTTAGATTTATCCATGTCATGAGATTTCTTCTTGGGTACGTTTCCCGCAGTCATTATAACGTTTATTATTAGTTGCTTTAACAAATCCCGCGAATAAAAGTTTTAAATAACGTTTTTTCGAGAGCGCGCGCACTCCGCAACGACAGCGACGTTCGAAATGCTGTTCCGAACTGACTTGTCTCTGGAACTGACATAAATTCAACGCTGTCCGGCATACAAACATGTTCGTGTTGATGGCAGGTCGATCTCTTTTCTAGTCGGTACAGTTATATTTTCTCGTAACTTGCTATCTCACATGAAATATGTGCAGAACTTTGCACGAAAATATAATGCATATTTTTTCACAGTAACACAACGAATAGAAAATAATTTGAAATCTATACAGCAAATTCTGGGACCGGTGGAGCCGAGCTCCGATTTCCCTTTCATCTGGTGTATTTTTAAGCTGCTTTTCCCGTATAGCATCCTGGATTTACCTGGGGGTAGGCGGGTGTGTGGTCTTTGGTGTTTGTGGTGGTATTAGTTCTCATTCGTGGGCATTACTGGTGACACTGGTGGTTGATTCAGTAACGTCGAGCTGCAATTAATTGGGGTTATGCTATCTGATCAGTAAACATTTTTTTTATCGATCTATATACTGTTTTCTTTTTGTTTTTTTAAATAAATAATTATTATTTTAATCTTTTGCCAACTATTTTTTTGTTATTTACCCTAGAGAGGAGGTCAAATCAACAGTGTCTGCGGTGGTCGTTCAGGTTTTGGAGATCGGTGAATACATAGTTTGTGCAAAAAAGGTTTTTTTAAAAATCCATATTCGCTCCCAATGTGTAGCACATAGCCTCCTAATATAGGTATCTCAACAGAAGTTTTTCCACGAGAACAGCTTGTTACTTATATAGGCTATAGGGCTACTCTCAGCTCTCGCTCAGGGTTGCCAGATTTTCAAATTCATATATCGGGACATTCACTATTTCGAAGATTTTTATACATCTACACATTTTAGTCAGTCGGAATTTTTGGAGGGACTCGAGATTTGTTTATTGAACTCGGGACAGTCCCGCTCAAATAGCGACGTCACAAACATCCATGTTTTCGAACAGAAATCGATTTTCATAATGCTGTCCGTACTGGGATTCGAACCCGTGAAGTCAACGATGTTAACCACTGTGCCATGGACCCGAAATTATACGTACGTGAAAAAACAGTACACCGATTATTCTTGTTTCAGAACTGACAAATCAATTGAAATCAGTGAGTGATGTTATTGATTTCATATTTGACAGCGCTGACATTATAAGACATTAAAAATATAATAAAACAATACTTTTAATATGAAAAATATTTAAATGTACGGAATATTCTGTCTGGAGTTTTCTATGTACGGAATAATCGGTGAATGATGTTTTCCTGTACGGCTATATTTAATAGTATGTATTTTATTTAGAAAAAATAAAACTATTCATAGTTACTTGATTTATATACGGAGATTTTTTACACGGTTTTTTTGTGGAACGTATCTACCGTGTAAAAAAGAGTTGAATTTACTTAAACATGGTAATAGTAGAGAAATTAGTATCGACATTGGCCTGCACTGCTACGCAATCTTTTTTTAGCTCTTACCGGAATTTCAAAATATTTTGTCGCTGTTCGATTTTCAAAACCTGGGAGTTTATGAATATTTGCCCGAAGCCCCCCAAACCTGTGCTGTGGCTCCCTTGATTTTTTTCTCTGTGGCCCCCGATTGAGAAACACTGCTGTACAGTACACATGTTTTTTCGCAGCTTCTGTAAACAAACACAGGGTGTTGTCTTCAATTCTTGAGCTCATGTTAAAATTTGAAAACTTCAGAATTTGATTTCGTTTTGAAAATTTTCATTAATTAAAGTTTCTGAATTCTTTCTGAGTTTTTGCTTTCAAGCGCCTCAATTATTGTTATACGTTGTAAATACTAAAAGCACTGTGATTCGCCGCATTGAGGCACAATAATTTCTTCTGTTAATTCAGGTTCAATTTCAAGGGTCAAACGAATAAAACTCTGATGCTTTGTTATAAACAGAAACGGTGTGCCAATGTTAGTTTTCCAAATTGATCAAAAGAAACGGTTTTTCATCATTATTTTTAATATAAATGCAATAAACATTGTAACAAAAAATAAATTAAGACACCCAAGAGGTTGACTACGGTAAGATTAGGACAAAAAACCAATTTTAATGAGTAGTTATTGTAATTTAGAATTTCGACCAAAGATGCTTGATGAAATTTCAATATCAAATTTGAATAGTTTGAATTTTATACTTTTCCATGAGTTTTGTCGCTAACGACCCGGGATTCGCCTTTCGGCATCTTCAGCCATTTCAAGTGCACGAATGTATAATACTTGAACTGACGCGTAATAATCAGTTTTTATCGTTTATATACAAAAATCAAAATTTACTTTAGTTAAGGGGATACTGACAAGTCTGTGAACTGTAGAGTTCAGTCAATCTTGCTGTACCTACTAGAAATGTTGGTATAATTTAGAATTTTGACTGAAGGTGCTTGATGGAATTATTCCAGTAAGTTCACGAGACGCGCGCTTGGAACTTCCGAATTTTGAGGGGGTCTCAAAATTAGCCGAATAGCCCAAATATTCGTAACTTAGTTTTTAATATTGTTTTATTTTCAATATAATTAAAAATAATATCTCAAAACGCTTTCATTAGAACACCTACGACATTAATAGTCCAATAACTGTATAAGAAGAGATAAAGAATGATGTTTTTTTTAAAAAAATATTTTACATATGCAACATAAATATCTAAAATCGATTTGGGTATTTTGCCATTCTCCAAAGAGTGTCTTCAAATTTCCAAGTCCCAAGTGCTTAATCCACTACTAATTAATTCCGATCGCGTCGATGTCACCGGCTTCATAGACGGTCTCTGTAGCCCAGAGCAGAGAATGTAAAATACTTCATCAGAAAGACATTAACATAATAAGATAAATATATTTTTGAATATTATTTGGCAAGACCGGTTTGATTGATATCTGATGATTATAAGGATTCATCAAAATAACTAAAGTGAATATAAAAAAAACATTCGTAACAATGTTCAAACATTTCTTAAAACTGTGTGAAGTGAATAACTGCGTTTTCAACCTTCGGTTTTCGAAAAGAGTATGCACAGAAAGATAGCGATATAGCAAGGCTAGAATGATAAGCTTAAGATCAAGTTCTTTTTTTGAATGGTTTAAGCTAAATGCCATTCAAATTTTAACGGCACAAATAACATTTTTTATTTCATTCGATAAACTTTTTTCTTTTGTATCACACCAAATATAGAATTTTCTCAATGATATACACTTGAGCTGTATTTTTATAGCAATTTGATTAGCAACAACAAGTTATAGTAAAAAAAATATATTAGCAAAGGTAAATAATTTAAAATACATTTTTTTTATATATATAGAACAAGGAGAGTCAATTTTATATTGCTTTAACCTTTTCAGTACCGCGATGTTTTAAGCTAAAAAACATTCACTCACATACCTACCGCATGTTTTTAATAATTTTTGAATAGTTTTAAAAAATAGGACTGAATTTATGAATATTAAAAGTTTACTCATTAAATGATATACATAGTTTAATATTTTCAAGTTACATTCGTGGTCTTCAGTGGAATTACGGTATTCACGCCGTTCGTATGTGGCGGCCACCAGTGGCCTTACGGTATTGAAGCGGTTAAAGCGGGGCTGCGGAATCGAACAAAAACAATTTCCCAATGATACACTTAAGTTACATTTTTTATATCAATTTGATTAGCAACAATAAATAATGGTAAAAAAAATACTAGCAAACGTATATTAAAATACATATTTTTGTATTGGATGCTTTAGAGTTTAGACCATTGATGCACAAATGCGGCCCGCGGGCCGCATGCGGCCCTTTTTGAATTTTGTGGCGGCCCTTAAATCTCTTTCTCAAAAATACTTTTTTCACGTAAAACATGTATTAAACAAATTTAAGCAAGCTTTTTCTTCAATGAAGGAGAATAAATCGGTTCATAGAAACAGGCTTACAAATATTATGTCAAATTAAAAAAAATAGTTAAAAATTAACAAAGACCATGAACGCATTAACCTATGAATTGCATATAAATGAAAAATTAATATTTCACAATGTAATGATTTTTAATAAACAAGTACTCATGATCTTTTTTTTTGCATGGCTTATTTATTTTCTAAATAACACAGTCAAAATAATAAAATGGAACCTATTACTCATTTATCTAAATTCACTTAATCTTTTTTACACGTTTTTAAGGCTGTTTTGCATGAAACATACATATTTTCTGTATAAAAAAAGGATTGAGCGTACTTTAAATATTTTTTTTCTTTGCGGCCCGAATCAACGATAAATTTGTTTTAAGCGGCCCGCTAGAAGGTAAAGGTTGTGCATCACTGGTTTAGACGCAATGGATTGTACGAGAAGATCCACCGCCATTGCCTTCTGGCTTCCTTTGTCGGTATAACTGATAGCCATCTTTTGCAGATTGATTTTTATTGGTTAAAATATAATTAAGGGTAATCATATTTTCATTTTTATATATATTTTTTCGAAATAGGATTATACGAAATAGTTCATTTGTAAATCGTGTTTCGAATATTGGTTGCCGGCAGGTTAGTTTTGAAAATTAAATTAATAAAAAAAATGATGTAGGTTTCATGCCAGTATAAATGGATGCACATCGGACTTTAGAAGAAGAAGAAGCGAATCAAATCAAAGTATACTATTTTGCTAAATTTAGTTAATTATCATTTAATTGATTTTCAAGAGTTAATCTTAGAATTTGAGTAGATAATATTAACAAAATAACAATAGTTGTCATTTGACACTAATTATCGAGTTGGATATTTATTTTTATCATAATTAATTTGTTTGTGTAATTCATGATTGATGGGTATTTTCTTTATGTTTCCATTTTTAAAAATATCCATCACCGTGTGATACGAAAACAAAATGGTTATTATCATGTTTAGAATTAGATAAAATATAATATAATTATTCTGTGTGTGCGAGAGTGTGTGTGATCTAAAGCAAAGATCGAGTTTATTTGCAACCGCTGTACACATGATTCGTAAATAATTATGAAACGATCTGTAAGAAGTTACTATATATTCACTAGGGCCTCCAATCCCGGGATCCCGTCAAATTTTGTGATCCCGAAAAGTTCCCTATTTTTTTCATTTTGGTAATTCCGAAAATTCCTAGGTTTTTGGAATTGGAAATATTGGAAGAGCTAAAAAATAAAGTCTCGCATCTTTTTATTTTGCGAATTCCGCAAATTACTGTGTTTTTGGATTCGAAAATTTTGAGAAGAACTGAAAAATAAAATGTCTCGCGTATTTTCATTAAAGGAATTTGGGTATTAATAATACTTTTAAACAATCAATGAAACTGACAAATAAATTTAAATAATATTCTCCTATGATATACTGTGAATAATTTGTCGAGTACTTTTGACGTTTGTCAACAAAGCTATCGACCATAGAGCCAGTGAATTTTAACGACATAGCAATCGGTGATTATTCTTTGAATTAATCATAATTATTATGCAGCCTTTGTCTTATTGAATATCAACAAACGGTTTTCATTGGCAATATATATATATATATAAAAAACCATAAGTAATAAAATATATGATCTAGTAACACATAATTAATTTAAGTCAACTTGGTACTATCGAAGGATCATTACGGCTATGGCCACTCCCTAACCAGAATTAAGAGACGAGCGCCGTGGGCCCTGCAGTTTTAGAGGCTCTTGGCCTAAAATATTTCTTGTTTCTTAAATTTTCACGAGTGCCTTGTTGTAGTTACAAAAAACCATACGCTTAAATGTTTAAATATAATCGATATATTATTTATTTTTATTCAAATTAAATGACACATCCTCTGGGATATTCTGGATCAGCCAGTGCTTGGTACAAATAAAAAAATAAAGCTGTACATGAAATATTCTTCTTTCATTTTCGACTATATTTGCTCCCCATGTGGAGCACATGGCCGCTAAGCGGCACCTCCATGTTTCCCTGTCACCGCTAATTGCTTTGCTTCCTCCCATGACATGCCAGTATCACTCAGTTCCGCCGAGTACATCATATGGAAAGTACCCGACGGACGTCCGGGGCGACGGAATCCCACCGGTCGGAAGAAGAGGCAGGCAGGATTGAGGCTTTCCGGAGGCATCCGCAGCACGTGACCCAGCCAGTTCCAACGTCTCTCCATAACCACTAACGTGACGGGGCGCTGTTTTGTACGTTCCCTTATCTCCGAATTCCTCACTAACATCCCTCAATTCGCTAATTAAATTTTTTCATTGTTTAAATATTGCGTTACTACGGATAAATTAAAATATATGTTTACAAATAAATAATAATATATAATGATGTAGATTAAAAAAAATAGCCTTGCTTACAGTTGAGGCACATTCTTAGTGTAAATTTTATATTATAATAATTAGGCATTAGGTTCATTCACCGGTTGTATAAATTAAGGTTTATTATATTGTATTAGGTGTCAAATTAATATTTTTTTCAATATTACGTAGGTACGTCCAAATATACCAGTCATTAACTTAGCATAAAAAGTAGACGGCACAAGTAGATTTCGCTTTGTCATTTTGCATAAAGGATATATTGTTGACAATTTACTTTCATTTTTTTTATCTACGACGTCATACGAGTGAAAAAAAAAGTGAAAGAAAGTTGCAACCATTGCACCGTTGCAACTTTATCGATTTCAATTTTTTTTTGTTGATTTTAGTTTTATTATTAGCAAGCCGCCGGATGTTTTGAAAGTTTCGAATCACCTAAGATATTCTCGAGAAGAAAAGAAATTACAAACAACTATATTCATTATCTGAAATCATAATTGAAAAATCTACATTTCATCTAGACGTCGGCGGGACTTAATCCTGACTCACCTGATTAATATGTTAAAACTCTTATCACTCGTGATTAGGCCACATAGTGCAAGATTTAAATTACTTTTATACTGATGTAAAAAGGGTATAACAATAATTTAAATATTAACGGATTTCTCCGTAAGCGCACAAGGTTTCCAACTAGAGCTTAAAAAACAATTTTAAACGGAAATTTTTATTTTAATTATTGACTTGTTTTGATTGCTTTAATATATATCTTTTTTGCTAAGTAGATAATACAATTTGCACGTATTGTAACGATTTCAGAACTCATAATGAGATATTTGTGATTAGAAGAGATAACAAAGATATTTTATTTTATTTATAATAAACATTATAATAATCTCGAAAAAAGATTGTGACGTTTTTTGCCATCCGAAAACAAGGAACTCCAAATTACATTGCGCCTGGGGGCTCATAAATGCTTAATGCGCCACTGACTCTTAAGGAAGTATTATTTAATGTTATACATCGTTTATATTGCTCATTAAATGTGCTTAAATTCAATCGATAATGTCAAAATTAACATGCTTTAGTCGGGAAGTTATGTTTTTTAAAATGTTATTTTGTTTATTTTATTTTTGCCAGGTATGTTTTTTGCCGCTAAGCTATTTACTGTCAATAATTGATTGACATACCATATTTTGATAAATATATGACACAATTAATATTTTTAATAAAGATCAGTACAAGTTTCACTGATAACGAGTACTATCAACTAGGGTATCCAATCCCAGAGCATTTTTGTGATTCCGGGATTTCGGGATTGACTAATTTTTAATCCTGGGATTGGGCACTCATCATGAAATCGTGTGTAATTTGAGAAAAGTTTTGTTGTCGGAATTTTTCATTAACCCAGGAATTTACCGATTTGCCGAAAATCTCGCTGACTCGTTTTTCTATTCGTATAAATTTTCGGAATTTGCTAAAAATTTCTCAATCCCGAAATTCAGGGATCGCGACCATATCAATCCCGGGATTCCGGGATCACAAAATTGGACGGGATCCTGGGATTGGAGAGCCTGCTATCAACCGATATCTTTTTTCGACTTCACGTAATGCGTAATGATTGCTTGCGATGGAGGTTTGATTTTTAAAAGCAATTGCAAACTTTTACAAGAAGCGGAAAGCATCATAGTGTTTATTTCACTAATGAAAATTACAAACTAAAATGACTTTATGAATATTTTGGAAAACCGAGGACGAAAGAAACTAAAAAGAAAACGAAATGCAACAGTCGCATTTACCTGGAAAGATTATTTAAAATCCGACGACGTTATTTAGGCGGCTAACAGTTGTTAATCTTACCTTATTCATATTGTCATCGGTAATTACTAGGGCCTAAAATCGAAATTTTGCAATCCCGTAATCCCGGGATTTCGGGATTCAGTATAACACGTGAAAAATCCGTTTATTCCGCTATAAAAATAATTTTGCGCTCGAGTCACTGACATTCGCAACACTTTGAAAGGACGAAGCTAAAAAAAGCTCTCAGATTTTCGAAGAGTTGTAAAATCTGTGATTTCCTAACTTTTTCAAGTTATCGAGCTAAAAAAAAGTCTTCATATTGAAAATTATTTTCGAACCTCTCAATTAATCACTTTTTTCCCCAGTGATCAATCCCGAGATCCAGAAATCTCAGATTACGGGATCAAAACAAAGAGTCCGGGATTGGACGTATTTTTTCGCATGGCTTTTTTTTACACGGATTTGAAATTGCACTTTCCAATGTAATGGAACGTGATTTTAATTTATCGGTATGCTCTTCATCTATTTTTACACGGCTGATTTCGCATGGTACATGTATGTGGTAGAATTTAGTGAACTTATAGATATTATAGCATTATATTATAACAATATGCCAATTTCTCTTGTAGGTGGAGTTGAAATTTTATGAAGTAATCACCATCCAAGGTTATCTAATTAATCAAACTGTCCATTAAAAAAATTTTTTTCCAATAGATAAATTCAAACTGAATTCGACTTCAATTCAAGTCTACTCGGGCACTTGAATGCATAAAGATTCCAACAGGTGAAATCCGGATCGCTAATTAGGCACCTTCGTTCGATATTGAATGCACTATTTATAAGCCATCTTCTTTAAATCCAATTTATCTTGAAATATAATATAAAATCATACATGGGTTTATTACGACCGATGCGTGAATTTAAATTAATTAACATTATCCCTGACCAATGGTCGCGGTCAGACTTTACAGTGCTGTTTAAATATAGGAAAACGAGATGATTAAATATGCAGAATACATTAAGTTTCATGTTGTTTTTGTCGACATCTTAATCAAAAAAAAAAGATATTTCAGAGCCCACGGACAAGAACGTCTCGGATGTTATATCAATATTATATTATACATATTTTATTAATGTATTATTGAAAAAATATATTATAAAAGTGCCAGATTTAGAATTATAGTAATAAAAATGATCATAATATAATTTTATTTTTTTAATTACAGTGAATTGAGTGTCACTTATTCAAATTTTGTATCGTTACCTTTAAACTCAAATCATATTACCAAATTTTGTAACACTCTTGGTTTAGTATTATATTAGGTAAAGCGGAAAGAAATGTCATTTTTTTAATGCTACAAAAAAAATATTAAAAAAAAAAACCATTCAATATTATTCCGTGAAATAATTTCTATTAGGTATGATTTTCCTTCACAAAATAGGCAGTTTTTTAATATCTCTTTCGTAAAATTCTGGCGGTTTATTATTAAAATATAAAATCCAGGTGATTTTTTACCTATCAATGTTTGATTTTTTTGATCATAAAGTGAAAGTTTCATCAACTTAAATAAGTGATAATCTGAAGGTTCTATACCCGGTGAATATGGTGGGTGTTGCAGATGCTCCAAAATCCAGCCTTATTATCCTTGATCCTTATAATCCTTGATCAAGCAAAAAAACATAAAATACCGCAAATGTATCTCTTCAGTATATGGCTTCTGCATTTTTCTTTGACGGTTAAAAAAAATTAAAGAATATATCATAACAGAAAGAATACTGATGGAGCTTTACAATAATACCAACCACGACCTGTTTATTTAATAGAAACCGGTGGCAAACTGATTAGTGACTCACCAAAAAAATGACATTTCTTTCCGTTTTACCAAAAAAATCACCTGGGTTCATATTTTAATAATATACCGCCCGAATTTTACGAAAGAGGTATTAAAAAACTGCCTATTTTGTGAAGGAAGATCATACATAACAACAGAAATTATTTCACGGAATAATATTGAATAGTTTTTTTTTAAAATATTTTTTTTGTAGAATCAAAAAATGACATTTCTTTCCGTTTTACCTATTATAAATAGCGCTGTATTGATGTAAATTTTTTTTTGATGAAAATGCTGGTGATAGGCGAAACTGGTCTTAAGATAGTAAGGATAGAGGGATAGGTCTAGGAAAGGGCTAGTGGTTAGCTAATCGCTCTCGGGTGGGAATGAATTAGACACATAAATTACGGTGAACCATCAATTACATCCATACCTTCGGACAGAAATCCACAAATCGATTGAAAAATCAATCTAAAAAAACTGTCCGTACTGGGATTCGAACTCGTGACCTTCGTATTTTAAAACAACAACGTTTACACTCAACCATGGAGCCGGCAACATTGTTTGTTACACCGTCAATATTTTTAACGTGGTTCATTACAAATAGCACTGTATAAATGGATATTCTTATCGGCTGAAAATGCTCGTCATGAGCGAAACCGGTGCAGATCATTTTAAATAAATGTGAAATTAATAAAAAAGAGTGCTTTATTTTTTTAAGGAAAAGTATTTATTTGGAGTTTTTTTAAATTAAATATTTTATAAAACGCAGAATATTTAAATGAATGAATGAATTAATTTTGATATATTACGTTGAGATATAACGAAAATTATATGTAATGATGACGTGTTACAAATTATTATCTATGAAAAGATTTTTTTATCATTGTTTTTGTCATTAAGTGAGGTCGAAGTAATTTATCTATTGTACAGAAAAAAAATAATTTAAAATATTGACGATCGCGGATGTTTGCGTTGGAGAGTGATGAGCAACCTTATTTCGCAGTGGGTCACAACAGAAAATTCATTAATCCGTACAGACACTGTTCCTTCTAAGCTGCGTGCGCGCGGCAGCGCAGCAGTTAAAAAACTCCGCGAACTTATTCCGGGTTTGACCGAAAAAAATTGGGAAATTAGCATTTAGATAATTTAACTAAAATAAAATACTTGCATATTAATTATCAGGACAAGATATTGATCTAAATGAAATATATATTATAAAGATTGTTTGTATGAAACGACTTAAAAACTGGAGAATTTATAATATAATAATAAGCGACTAATTATTTGTTTCTTAATTTGGGCTTAAAAGATAATAATTTTTATTCTGTTTTGTTGTTGTGTAAACAATGTTTTTAATGATTCGTATGTTTTCCATGAAAGTTAAACATTTGCCACCGCATAAGCATTATTAAGGCTCACCCTCATGGGTCCATAATCCATTCGTTTGTGAAGCAATGGACTAATAAAGCGTTCGCCAACCGGTGGTTCGTAATAAAAAAATGTGTTCCAGTGATTTGTTACATAAAACGTATAATTTGAACATATTATTTTTTTATGTATAAAAATGTAATTTTCATTATTTTTATTTGAAATTTTAGTGGTCTAAGGCAGTGCTTCCCAACATTTTTCATTCCACGGCCCCCTAAATCTGAAAAAATAATCCGCGGCCCTCCTCAATACAAAACATGTTCTGCGGCGGGCCCCAATATGGGAAGCACGGGTCTAATGGATTCAAATTTTGTTAGGTACGTGGTTTGTGGCAGGGGTGGGCTGGAAGGGGAGCGAAAGACCTCTCGCGAGCCCCTTGTTAATTAAAGAGAAAACAGTTTTCTCAGATCCAATTAGTACATAACTGCAATTTCTGACTTGTATATTATCCACGACAGCTTTAGTATACACAGTAGTATATTTTTAGTCATTTTCATTGATAGTTTTACGGTAAATTTCATATTGGTACATATTACAAGTGTATTAAGTAACAATCCATTGCTTATTTAAGTATTGCATATAATTGTACAGTAGTGAAAAGAAAATTCACTCCTTCCTCAGAACACCGAGAATTGCTTTGAGATTAAGTGAGCCCCTTGTTAACGTATTGGCAGCCCATCGCTGGTTTGTGAGATTTAAAATGTTGACAACCGTTGTGCAAGGCAACAGTGACAGACAACGTCTTAGTCTGTCTTGCCTTGTATGCACTACAAGATTCCTGCACATTACTTTCACAAGGTTCAATTTTAGATACCATAAATGCAGGTACTGAATCCAAACAATGCAAAAATACCGTGCTATCAGCGACTTAATTTGTCGGCAAAATCTGTATTTAATAATAGCTGTTGTTATCTCTGATAATAAAGCAAAATAATGTTTGATATCTAAAATTATGTTATCTTTGACCCATCGTCACAACATTATTATTATTTGTAGATTAAGTATTAGCTCTATTGTTGATTTTATTGACGGAAGAATTTAAAAAAAAAAACAACATATGCAAATCTTTGATGGATAAGCTGATATGATAATTAGATATTTTTTCCAGCGACATGTCAAAAAATATGTGATGAATGATACGACTGCAACAGAGGCGAATACATAAAATTCGATAATTCAAAGTCGATGATCATGAAAAAAAGTCTGGACCCGAAAAGTGTCTTGTTATTTTTTTTTTGCATTGAATGCAAAAGTTTCTTTTTCATAAAACCACCCAAAGGGCAACGTCATCACTTAAAGTATTGATTACGTTTATTCCGGAGTTGTGTTTTCTCGTGATAAGCAAGACCAGCGGTCACCAAACTACGACCGAACGCCGGATCCAGACTCCAAAGATTTTAATCCGTCCCCTGATTTCTATTATTAATTTTACAAATAAGAAATATTTTTTTGAAAATTCTAACAGAAAAACATCAAAAATAATTTTTTTCCGGCCCCCAACGTTTTTGAAAAAACCATCCGGTCCGTTTCTTGAAAAGTTTAGCGTCCCCTGAGCTAGAATAACGTTGAAAAGCGATCCTTGCAAATAAAGCTATGATTGTGGTATTTAGCAATATTTTTTTGGAAATTATTTAAAAATTATATCATTCTAAAACTTAATTTATATTGTAATAAAAAATAATTATTGATTTTATCATAACGCATTTAATAGTTCCATTTCACCTTTTGAAATCAACATGATGGTGAATCCATTTCGAATGGTAAATTTGGATAATCCACATAGCAGAATGACATGGTTAATAACTAAAAATATTATGATATTCATAACAACAGCAAAAAATTCACTAAAAATTGACAGTAAACACCAAGTGATCTTACGTTTATTTAAGTCTGAGTGAAATGGATTAATGACTCTAATCCTAATGTATGTTTTTCGAAAACAGTTAAACAACAATGCTACTGATGCAACTAAATACAACGAGCGCTTCATTCAGCGGCGTAGAAAGAAGTTTTGCCACCTGGGTAAATCCTTGATTTTACAACCACATTTTCTCTATAAAAATAATAAATTATTTTTATAGAGGTGGATTAACCTTTAGAGGAGTGAATAGATTTATACCTCACTTTAATTTACTGCCCTTTCTTAGCATGACAATTTTGTGACTTTTTCCCAATGAATATATGTAATTCATACTTAGAGCATATATATGCTTACAGACAGACACTCCTGTGTTGAGTTTAAAGTAATTCCATACTCATTTACAGAAAAATGGCGTCGAATTTATGTACGTCCATACTCCTCTAAAGGTTAAGTGTATTTTATAAATTATAAATTGAAAAATTGAGCCGCAGGTATTTTTTTAAAAGTTGGATGATCAATCTGCCAATGGTAAGAAAATAGTAATTTATAGAAAATTTAAAAGAATTATTTTCCTTAGAAAACTATATTTTGTCAGTGAGTCACAAAGCACAAATAAGACGGTAGAAAGTATAGTGAAATGATTACAACTGACATTGATCCGTATGGCGTATACAAAACAATTTTTGTTTACTAATTGTGTCCGAAATTTTCTATCTTCAAATCGAAAATGTCACCCCCTAAAAGAGTCCGCCCTCTACGCTACTGGCTTCACTTGTATTGTTTTACTAATCTGAGCATACATCACTTGACGTTACCTAAGCCCAATATTTATAAGAATCTAATTTGAATGAGGCCTTGAGGTGCTTCAAAGAGGACATTGTAGTAGTTGTTTAATATTCATGTCGTAAATGAATCGTCACCTGTCCATGTTAGCTATCTTGTAATCAGGGCTGTGGAGTCGGAATCGCAGTCGCGGTGTCGCGGTATTTTGACCGGAGTCGGAGTCGGAGTCGTTAAAAATGAGCGGCTCGATTTTTTTTTGAAAAATATATTTAATGATGTGTATTAAAACAAAATAGTCAAAAGTGTTAACATTTCATGCTTGGCTGACTAAAGATGATCTGGTGGTATACATAAGTTAAAATTAAATTATTGAAAAATTTCCTCGGAGTCGTTAATTATTTTAAAGCTGAAGTAACTATATATTTAGTCCATATTTTTTTTGTAAAACTAAGGGAAATCTTAGTTTTTCATTTTTCGCGGAAAAAACAAAATCCCTAATTTTGTATGAGATTCACTCCTCCATTACACTACATTGTATAATATGCACATAAAAAAAGATAGTAGAAAAAATAAAATCAAAGAGTATACAATGTAAAGCAAAGTTTTCATGAGTATATTTATTATTATCACAAATACGCTATTAAAACCGGTTTCAGAAACTTGAGCAATCGACTAAAAACTGGGGGCCTTAATCTTGAGATTGACATTGAAATGGCATGCTAGAATTTGGCTACTTTGTAAAAATCAAAGAAATACATAACAAATTGGTTCCTGTAGATGTGTAGGTGTCTCTGTTATCCGCTTCTGTGTTTTTTGTCTTATAACAAATGTTTCGTGTAAAAATATAGTATTTGATATTTTTAGAGCACCGTGTTATTTCAAAATCGTGTAAAAAAAGAGTTAAGTTTATATATTTAATGTCATCAAAACATTGTATTAGCTGCTTACAATGATTTATTGGATCCAGGGGTGGGCTGGAGGAGGCTCGGAAGGGCTCGCGCGAGCCCCTTGTTAAATTTTACTAAGGTCGACGAGCCCTTTGTTAATTCAAGATAAAACAATATTCTCAGATCAAATTTGTATATAGCTGCAATTGCATATTGTTAAATTTTGTAAGTGTATTAAGTAACAATCGATTGCTCATTTAAGTGTTGGATAGAATTGCATAGGAGTGTTAAAAAAAATCACTCCTTCCCCAGAACACCGAGAATTGATTTGAGTTTAAGAGAGCTCTTTGTTAACGTATTGGCAGCCCAACGCTGATTGGAGCCAAAATAATATACAAACAAAAATATAGACAATTGATTTATTTTCAAATCTCTTTTAAGGAATGGTTGCTCCACAAAGAATTATGACAAAATAAATAAGCAATCCAAGTGATATTGGATTGTTTATTGTTCACCTGTCTGAAGGACCTATACGAAAAACATGACATTATTTGGAGAAGGTCACAATGGAATCCAATCCCACGCCATTGAATGCTGACTACTTCAAATATTATTTTTGTGCTTGAAAGGCGAGTTGATTTTATGATGGTGTACTGAATTACCATACTAAACGATTGGCGTTAAAGAAATGACAAATTAATAATCTTTGTTTGTTTTATTAAAGTCATTTGTCAACATTTGCCAAATTTGACAGGTATGTACTCTTATACCAGTGTACCAGGTGGTTGATAATATCGATGACCTAGTTAGTGTCAACATGTAAAAAAAGAGTTGAAAGAATGTTTAATATAGTGTTTATTTCCCATGAAACGCAGGCGACGCAGCGCAGTACAGCTCAGCAGATTTTTATATTACACACGGGAAGCACAGATTCGCAGGTGCATGCGCCTGATCTGTGCTGCGGTCCGTTATGATCGCGGCACAGATAACTGCTTCATTCGTACAAGTTTGGACGTGTTTTTTTTTGCGTAGCCAAAATGAAAGTCAAACTAATTGAATTTGTGCGAACTACATTAATTTGTTTATACAATACTGTAGACTAACTACTCTTAAAATACATTAAAAGATTTATTGTGGATGTGTTATTCCTTCGACTGTGGAAAGGCAAAATGATGTAACTCAAAGTTTTTTCAAAACAGTTTTAATTTGAAGGAAACATACTGCCGACACCCGACGCCACGTAAGCGTGTAGGATGAGATCATAGCTAGACATTTGCCATTGTATTGTATGGAACAGGAACGCACTACCCTCGCGTCGTGTTGGATGTTGGCAGTGCGCTCCTGTTCCATACAATACAATGACAAATATGTAGCTATGATCTCATCCAACACGTTTACGTGGTGGACCGCCCCGGGCGGCACAGTTTTGGAGGCGGCATTTTCAAAAATAAATGCAATATTTTTCGATAAATTATATACATAAAAACATTAAGCTATCTGTATTGAAAACTCCTAGTTCATAGATAAAAAATAGTGGAAGTGATTTAAAAACAAAATAAGAGGACATATTTGCGGCGGCAGGACCCCTTCCTACACCACTGGGTGCGCATAAAAAACAAATTATGCTGGTTTTGGTAAATTTAATTTAAAGAACACGCAAGTTTTAACGCAACGGATTCATTCCACGAAAAACGACCGAGCAAAAAAACCGTGTAAAAAAATGTAAATATACATTGATATACGAAAGAAAGGTTCCATTACATTTTATCGTGCTATTTCAAAACCATGAAAAAAAGTATAAGGCGGTCCTTATTTTGCAAAAATGGTTTTAATGTGAAATATCTAGGTAAACATGTTGAATTGATAATCAAATAATTGACGTCATCTTTGTCCTAGTAAATTTGAAACTAAGTCGAATTCGTTTACGAATTAGCATAATATTTTTAGTATTAAACCGCAAAATTGAATCCAAATGTACATCAGTCCAAGGGTGGAGAACCTTTTCATTTATAAAGGCCACATTCATTTATCTGATACAACATAAGGCCGCAGTAAAGAAAACGTTGACACCCTCTCCCCTATTTTTTCGACTGTCGGACATATAATGGTTTGATTACGCTCTTTTTCCAACCTCATGCAGGGATGGGCTGGAGGGGGCTCGGGGGGCTCGCGCGAGCCCCTTGCTAAATTTTGGACCGGCCGGCGAGCCCCTTGTCAAGTTGAAAAATCAATCATCTCAGATAACATCAATACATAAATGTTATTTCTGTAGACGGTTAAATTGCATTATAAAACATAAGACTCTGTTGACCCTTCAATTTGTTCGTAACATACATTTATTTCAGTTGCATAATAAAAGGGACATTTTTTTTGAGCCGGTTTTTTGACTATTGTCTAACAATGCCGATGCTTGATATTTTATTGCTCAGATGTCCAGACTAGGGATTCCAACTATTCGTCATTTTCAACTATCCGGATATCGAATAGTAAAATTGAAACTATCCGGATAGTTTCAGTAAGTATGAACATAACAAAACATTACTACATATATAAATTTATGTACTAAAATAATACATTAAAAACGAGTTCATTCGTAATATAAGTCATTTATTCATATTTTAAAAATAAGAGAGCATTAAATTTACCATATTTTAAATTTGATCTTAATTTAGTTTTAATTTGTCCTGATGTTGGTTTTATTGTTAGAAGTGTTTTCAACAACACTAATATTATGAGATTTTAGATGATTTATCATAGGAGTCGTTGAAGATCCTTTGCATCCAATAGTTTTCCCACATTTATTTATTACACACCGCTGACTGCAAATTATTATCTTTTCTCATAAAATGAGTCCATACTCCGAGCGTCTTGACATGGCTAAAATTTTATACAAAATTATTGAAATTTTAAGCAAAATATGTTTAAACATATTTTAATAAACAAGGAATTACAGGCTGCTTTTGTTAATATGTAGACAGTCTCGATTGCTTGGTTTTCAGTAATGAATTGTAGAACTCGCACGCAAATGAAGATGTTTCACGATCAAAGTTTCATGATCAACTGATCCTGACTAAATCTTTTCGTATATCTTAATAGAGAAACTACACATTTCAATACTATTCCATCATATTAAAATTATAACGAATATTATCCGGATATTTTCCCAAATATCCGGATATCGAATAATTAAAAAGGGCCGGACATATCCGGATATCCGATATCCGGATATCCGAGTTGGACTCCCTAGTCCAGGCATCACATTTTTTTGAACCTTCTTTCAAATTTACTTAACACGTGTACATATTTTTCATTTCACGACCTTCGACGTAATCGTTATTCTGCACTTTTTTGCTTTTGCAAGGACAGAGTCCTAACATTTCTTTTAAGATTTTTTATGATCTTTTTCTTGGAACTTGGAACGAGGTATAACGTTAGTGAAGAAAATAATTACGATTAAAGAAGCAAACATTCAATCAAGCATGTGTTATGTTTAATGATGATTAAAATAAATTTTAAGGTGTTCACTGTCAATCCGTAGTGTAAAAGCAGGCATGCACAACCTTTTTTATCGAACAGACAGCAAAAAAACAAATTATGGTAGCTAAGGTTTGTAAAGTAAAAATGATATTTAAAGTAAGCTCTTTTTACACGCGGATACGTTTCATGTAAAATAGCCGTGTATTTAGTTTAGTGATGCACAAGCCGCGGGCCGCATGCGGCTTAAAATAACATTTTTTTTAGCCCAAAATAACAAGTTCTTCTACCAATTTTTTTAGTGAATACTATAAAAATCTGTGTTTGATACATGAACAAATTACGCAGAAGCAAAGGTATATAATCTGGATTATCACCGATAGAAAACATAATCCTATTTTTTATTATTTAGCATTATGATATTCGTGACCGAAATTCATCTTTTTACAATGAGTCACAGAATGTATCTCTCGTCTAGTGTAATATATAATTATTTTTCAACACTTTTATCTTCTGCGGCCCGCGAAAAAATAGAAAATTAATAAATTGGGTCCTTCTTTCGAAAACCTTGTGCACCACTGATATAAATACGTGAAAGATAGTTTCTATTACATTCGGCCGTGTTATTTTGAAACCGTGCAAAAGAGGATTCGGTGTACATATTAAGCAATACGTGTATTCTTAATTAAAAAATTGATGGGACTTTTACCTTTGTAAAATCTTAACTAATTATTTATAATCCGCAAAATCAGTAATAGCCTATTTCTATCTTAATTAGCGTATTTCTATGAACCGATTTTGCATTGTCAACCAAAAAGCTTGCTCACATATGTATGTATATTAGAAGTCTGCACTGGCCCGGTCCCTTACGAGCAATCGAGATTCGGGCTCGGGCCGGCCCCGGGTAAGGAATTTATTACTTCAGAAAAATATTTCAGACCATGTTCGTGTCGTAAGTCGACCATGTTAATTTTAAATATTACCATTTTTATAGAGAATTGTAAATTGTTGTAAATTTGTAAAAAACGGTTTTTTCGGGCTGAGGAGTATAAATCTGGGTTTCGGGTCGGGTTCGGGTAAGAAGTGTGGTATTAGACTCGGGCCTGAGCCTTTCGGGCTCGGAACGGGTAATTTTGTTAAATTTCGACCCGTGCAGAACTCTAATGTATATATATATATAAATCAAATAAATTACTTAAAAAATATGTACTATATTTTAATTCAAAAACATCCGTGGGCCACAAAAAAACAAGCGGGTCGCATGTCACGGGATTTGCATCATTCCTAATTTAAAGGTATTATGGCCGAGATTAAGCGAGCCCCTTGTTAGAATATTGGCAGCCCACCGCTGACCTCATGCGTATAATTATTTAATCAAAGTGAATATTTTGATCAAGTCAAAAAGCCGCAGGTTCCCCTCCACTGGGCTATCCTATTTATATGGACTGATTTATTCTGCTCCATCAACGAAAAAACATGCTCAAATTTGTTGAATTCAGAGATTTACTTTTTAATAAAATTACTATATTTTAATTTTACTATGTAACACTCGAGGGTCACAAAAAATAGACGGCGGCTTGTGCATCCCTGATTTACTATAATGAGTGATAAATACAATTATTATTAGTCGGTGGTCTACACTAGTGCTTCCCAATCTGGGGTCCGCAGGTTTTTCGCTCTTTCGACATTCTTTGTGATAAAATATGAACATGTAAAATAAAAAAAATCGGGGGTCCGCAGATAATTGTTTTCAGATTTAGGGGTCCATGGCATGAAAAAGGTTGGGAAGTACTGTTCTACACGCGCCGGCCAGCAACACAGTGACCGGTAAAAAATAAATTACCGTTTACCTCGATAAATATAGAAATTAAATAAACATTTTTCATAATAATAAACGCTATTAATTCAAGGGTCCAAAAAATATTTTGTTTTTATTGTTATTGCATAAAAACAAGTTTAATGTCAATGCGCGAGGATAACAGCTATATTTGGCAGTTTATTCAAGTCAACTATGTAAATTTTTCGGAAAGAATTACGTATTATTAAATATTATATTTTCCTTGAAAAAAATGAGAAGCTCATAACGTTAAAAAATAATCGCTTGTCTATTATAATACATTCCAATTCCGATATCGAATAAAAACCCAAGATGTGCGGAAAAATAAATTTAATAAAACTGTCAATCTATCTACTTTAGAGTTTAGAGGAAAGGCTCTTAACCCTGTAACCGGGGGCGCACATGCACCCGCTACAATGTATTAAGCAACGGAAAAGCCCAAATTTAGTGTTATATTTCTAATAATATTGTTTATTAAAATTATTAATACAAAAACATGCATTATAAACTCTGTAGTTATCAAGCATTAACATAATAAATGCAACACATTGTACTTAAATTTTGTTATTGTAGAAATTCAGGTTGCGCCCGTTAGTACTATCTTTAATCTCGGGTTAACGTAAAGAACCACTGATTTCAGTGGCGGATTAAATACATGGAAGGCCCCAGACGCAATACAATTTAAAGGTCCTGTTTTTCGGATAACTTAATATGTCGGAAAATTTTAAGTAAAATAATACAAATTGATGAAAATCTGAACAAAAAAATATCAGCTATTTTGGAGGCCCCTAAGATTCGCTCGCGCCTAATTTGCTTATAGGGTAATCGGTTGGTATTTTGTCATCCCCTCTCGTACATGAAAATAAGTAAATATTTACCTACCTTTTATGCTCCATCCACTTTCACCGAAATGACCGTTAAGAATGACCGACACATCGTATGGTTATTTCCATCAAATTTGAACGTACCAAATATTAATACTGTGCGAAGTAAAGTAAACAGCTGTCACGTTATTGAATCAATCTTGTACTTACTACAATAGCGAAGTCTGCTCCTCATAGTAATTCAACTTAAATATGTTTGCTGGGCACAAGCATCGTTGAATTTATTATAACTACATATATCGATTGTGGGACAAAGCGTATTTACTTAGTTAAAATATTCATTAACCTGCCAAGGAGAACTTAACCGGGAAACACGTCACGCGGTCATGAAAAATGTGTTTTAATACGCCATTTAAATATAAGTCAAAGCCGCTTGTGTTTTGTTTATAAAGCAGATTTCGCTTAAAAAATTAACAAACAGTGTATTAAATTAATTTGCAGGATAATCTCGCTATGAAAAATGTGCCATTTATGTTAGGAGGCGAGGGCACAAGAGTTAATGATCAATTTAAAATATAATTATGTATCATATAATGTCGAATTAAAATTAATGTAAAAAAAGGAAATTTAAATAAATACAAATTTTCAACTGTCATCGGCATAGAAAGTATGTCAACGATCATTTTGGCATTGTATACACATTAAAACACATACAATCAATACTAGCTTAAGATCTCGTCTACGTCGAATAATATTATGTTAATACTCAATAGTTTATACCAGGCGTGGGGAACCTGCAGCCTTTTGGCTACTCTAGTGTGGCCCAAGTACTAAATATATTATTGTTAGAATAAACAGAAATTTCTTCCATTTACGGCATTTTATAATAATACCATGCTTATTTCGAAAGATTATATTATATTTTAAGTTGTAATGATTAACTTAATAAATTATTTCTGCTATTTAATCCATTTTTTACAGTGGATGTATTTTTCCATAATGTTTACGAATATGTTATAATCGTACAACTATACTGAATATATTTGACTCAAAAAAATATACATATATTATTCCTATTGACATTCTTCTTCACTGCTGCAAATGGTCACGTTGAGTCATAATTATTTATTTTAAATAATGTAATTTTAATAATATAACAAGAAAAATGTACTACAGTTCATTTCATTCTCAGAGAGCTTAATGTAGCAGAGTACAGGACGTAATTTATTATTATTTATAAGCAATAGATAATTAAAATTATGATATCATACTCATCGTGACCATTAGTCATAAATACAGTAATTTTTGCATAACATAACATACCTATATGTATAACTATTTTGCTTGCTTAAAATTATTAGGAATGTATTTGAATTTATTTTGACGGATATTCAATTAAAATTGAATAAGTTGACGAATAATTTGTTTATAATAACATTACTATTCGTACATTTTTTAATAGAAATTATAATTACTCTATTATATAAAAGAATAAAAACTGAGTGGAGTTTAAAAATCAATAATGAAATACATATGTGTATGTTGAATAAAATATAATAATTGTGACTATGTTCACTGTTGTATATTCGATATATGAAACGTTAACCATGAACAGAATTTTGTTTTATTATTTTAAGTTTTATAAGTTGAATGTTTGATTTATAATATCCATTCGCTCTACAAAATATGTTTTACAACAGGCATGGAAAACGCACGAGCCGGTTACTAACAGGCATTTCAGAATGTAATTAAAATTACATTTAAGTAGTTGAAACCAATTAGGTGAAAAAGACAAAATGCATAGATTCTGTCGATGTGTCTGATTTTTTTATTGGTACAATGCGTGTTTTTTTTTCATAATCACCCTGAATAAATGCTATAGGATTAATTCTGCATTTAAATTATTTATTCTACTTACAAAAATATCAATAAGTATGAAATTCGTTATAATAAAAATAAATGTTTGTTTTTTGGTCATTAATGTGGCCCGGGGTGCAATTTGGGTTGACCAGGCCTGCTTTACAACATGCTACTTGACGATCTTGAGTTAATTTTGATAGTTTATATCAAATTAAACTCTTTCTTAAGCTCTGTAATTGGTCGAATAAATCATAAAAGATCGATTATAACAACAGTGAACATCGTCTCAATTATTAAACTTAAGTAATACCAACCGTAAAATCAAATACAAATATCATGTTGAGAATTAAAGACACTTTTAATTAGTGAATAGATCATAGAACGTTTGAGATTTTTTGCTTATAACCATATCGACTGTGGAAAGGAAAAAGGACGTAACCCACGCATGACAAATTTTACAGGAGGAGTTAAAAACGAGTTTTGATGATTTTGTGACATATGCAAATTATGAATTATACACAACCTTGAAGTGTTGAAAAACTTCTAAACTGGTGTTTAATTGACATAATCTAATATTAATTCAAGAATTTGTCTAAGAACAACCTTTATTTCAGTCTTTTTTCTTGGTTTTAATTTTTTACAAGGTCATCTTTTTCAAACTTAAAAGCTTAATTTAGATACTAATTCGGCATTTGCAGCTTGCATCCTTTTGATATAACGTGTATCAAGTTTGATACATTGTGATTATCGAATAAAATCTGTTTTGAAAAAACTGTGGGTAACGTCCTTTTTCCTTTCCACAGTCGATATCTATATATCAGATTCCAATGTTTATACATATGACAGTATTATTATGGAAAAAAAATTGATACACTTATTTTGTAAACCGCATTCTTTTGATACAATTATTTCTGATGGCTTGTCAGTCATTATAATATGATTTGGAATCTGATATGAAAAAATGGTAATAAGCAAAAAAAATACGCTTCTATGTCTTGTGGACAACATGTCAAAAAAGCTAGTTTTTTATGAAATAAAAACAGCTGAAAAAAATAGTAAAATACTGAAATATTTATTCGTATTATGAGTATTCCATTTCACTTTATAATTTTCTATAGAATATGATTTTGAAACTGTGTTTTTTTACAGCAGTAACAGCGAATATCAAGCACGATATAGTGACATCTTACAAAAACGTTATTCAACAAATTATTTCAAATAATTACAAAATTTAAAAAAATAACTTCGACATGCACCAATTTTTTTATATATACAACTTTTTCACAAGATAACTCGAATGTGGGTGTTGCGCTACCATGTTTGTACTTTTTCGGCAAAATATAAACCTACGTACATTGTATTTTCCTACATTTGTCACTATATTAATTTTCAAACGAGAAATATACATTTCAAAAAGTTTAAATACCGCATTGCCACTAATTAGTTTTCCTGTAGCGCTTTTTTAATTTGCCGAATGGTTATTCTGAACAACGTGTATATAAAAAAGATCGCAGACAAATGATCACGCGGCGAATTGAAACAACGTCATTCGGATGATCATATTATAATATCACAGTTGGCAATCGTTCCATACTAATAAATAACAAAAGGAGAAAGGTTCTCCGCCAACTTTCTTTATTTTAAATTTCAATGAGAATGAATAAAAACATTTTAAAACATACGAACCACAATGTCCATTGTGTATCACAATTATGTTGAATTGAAAAAATAAGTCTTTCATACTTGTCGACAACTTTCTAGTCCTGGGTCAAAATCCATTCGTGATTTCTTAGCTCTTTTCTATACAATACTAATTATAAATTTTCAGGAATTCAAGCGCACGGCCGCTGACTTTTAAAACATCCTGGTTTTAGAATCTTATAGATTTTTAAAATCTGGTTTAATCTAGTTTTAGAAGTTACTAAAAAAATAAATAATTCAATCGGACTTACAAAAATGTATCGTTTTATATTGTTATAAAAATACAAATAGAAAATAATTGTTCGGTAAAAACATTAAACTGATCTATTACTTACAGTGGCGGATTACCCTAAAAGCGAACGAGGCGCACGCTTGGGGCCTTAGGGACCTCAAAAATGGCTTATATTATATACATTCCATATAATTTTTGTTCAGATTTTTATTGTTTTACATGGAATTTTTTGACGTTCTTATGTTATTCGAAAAACAGGGCCTCCAAATTTTATTGCGCCTATCATATGCTTAATACGCCACTGATTATTTAGTAACCTAATTTAGGTGTTTTGTTAACGAAATTTATTGAAATAAAAATTGCTGTTATGTAGGGGAACGAAGCATGCTGTATAGTTTATAAGGCGTCTAATAGAATATTCAAATTTGATATTTTTTTGTTTTCGGACTCGTTTATGTAAAATTCAACCTTCAGAATTTTCAAGATTGATACATTTGTTAACTGAATCAGAGTTAAGCTCCGCAACAAAAAAAAAAAACAAAAAAAACCTTAATTTAATATTTTAAACGAATTCATTAATCACCGGCTATATTTAATGTCATTTTATTGGTGACTATGGCAGTTTCATATCTTGTTTTTTTTATTAAATTCACTCATATTTTTTAAATATAAAAGCCGATTTAAATTTTTTAAAATACCGGTTTTTAAAAAACAGAAAGCCCTAGTCACAAGGCTCGCTAATCTTTAGATCATTAGCGATTTTCGTAAACAGGTTCACTTCAGACTTGAACCATGAACACTTGGCAAAGGAAGCTATAAGAGTTTTCTTTAAACAAGAATATTGTTTTATGTTTACTTTTGGAAGCCCAGTTGTGCCATTGGCATAAATACGTAATATCGTAATGCAAATATTAAACATATCGTAAAAAAACCATTAGCAAATTAATTGTTTAGATTTATGTTTTTGTTTGCTTTCGTAAATAATTAAAGAATAACGCATATTTTTGGCCCCTTACAATAACATTAGAAAGATTATTTATATTAGAGATATTTAATTAATACAAATTCATACCTACGGTAAGCACAAATTTATGTTTTCGATGCAAGTCTCAGAAGAGAAGTAGACTTTTTTGATTAAAATTATTAAATGTTCACATAGTCTGAATATGCATTTAAAACTCGTGTCAAACTGATCAGTAGAAAAAGTTATCAATTTAAATTGCATTGCCATAATTTTGCTTATCACAGATTTATTTCCGAAAAATGTTTTTTTATTTGGTCAATAATTGTCGCTTTTACTCTTTACACAAACGGAAATAAACAATAAAACATCGTAAGTACCGTAAGTACATTTACTCATTAATCAATTATTTCGAACGTCATCAAACAAATCAAAAAAAATGTTATCTGGATAATGTACGTACGAGTTCTTGACCTTGAATTAGACTCCCAAACTATGTTCTGCGGAATAAAAGTACAAAAAAAAAATAATACTCAATATGATTTCTGGGCGAATTTATCAAATGGCCTCCGTGAGTCAAATCAAGTTATTATCGTTTATCTTCCGCTTACCACGACATTTATGCAATATGTTACATTATTTTCTTAGTAGCCTGCCGCCAGGTCCGCGCCTATCTGGTGCGCGGCTCGTGCGAGACACGCGGGCGGTCGATATTTGAGGTGGCCAAATTAATCGAGGATTTTTTAAAAAAAATAATGCAACTAGACATTACTAAACTTTACATTCAACTTACATAGAGTTGGTTGATATCATATATTTTTTCTCGTAGGTGGGTGGGGTATACTTTGTTCCCGTCGGGGTTTAGTCAAGGTCGCCCCAGTCGAATAATGTGCAAAGTAAATTGCAACGATTTCGGTATTCGTAATCTAGAACTACCAATATGTGATAGATACTGCATTTTTTTGTCTTGTTTTTAAATAGTCGAATACATTAGACAGTGAATGTAGGATGTTTCAGATCATCAGAATAACCACATGAGAATCAAATCATTATTAGCTATTTACTTATTACAATGCTTGCCATTTGCTTTGCCGCCTTCGCTTGCTCCGGTTAGACCAGTGTGTGCCATTGTTTTCCTTTACGGCACACTGATGAATGGAACTAGTACCGCGGCACACCAAGATGCCGCAGATTATCTCCGAAACTCCTTTTTTTTTTAGCTCACCGAGGAATTTCAAATCCTCGATTTGGTATACTTTTTCCGCAGATTATCTCCAAAACTCCATTTTATTTTTAGTCCATCGAGGAATTTTAAATCTTCGATTTGTTACCGAATAGGCATTATTTAATATTGCCATTTTTAAGGCTTCTTCCACCGCAGCACACCTGAGACTTCTTGCGGCACAGTAGTGTGCCGTGGCACACAGTTTGGCAGACACTGGGTTAGACAGAAGAGTTCATAGTAGCGCCAGTTATATAAATCTGAATTTATTGTTTTTATTATTGCTGTAAATTCATCGGATATATCTTTTAATATTGCATTTCGGATTTTTTACAAAACGATTATTCATAAATATAATAATAACCATATTAGTAATTATAATGAATAATTGATAAATACTTTGAATTTTTTTTTGTTGAACCTCTTAAATTTTCTGTTTATATTTTTTGATTCTTTTAACACGAGATAAAGTTTTGTGATGGTCCGAAGAAGCATATCTACTGAGTTAGTCGAATGGTAGTTAAAGTTATGATTTTTATGTTTATAAATTGGAAAAATATTTGAACACAGGCGACCAAGACCGCGGTGCGGTCCTGCCTGCCGCAAAGTCAAGGTCCAGAAACAGGCTCAACACCACAAAAAATTGATATAAGAATTCAACTTTCCAATAAAGGGCCTGATTTCAAGAAGATATGCAAATCGTTCACTTATATTTTTACGAGTTAAATTTTTAAAAATAACTTCTAAATAACTACCTAATATTGTTTTTCATATGTGTTTTTTAATTTCATTGAGCCTGCTGCCTCGCTAAGAGAAAATGTAGTAAAATGGAAACAAAAATCACAAATTGATTTATGATTGCCACATGAGAGATCATTTCTGTGAATGGAAAAAACAGTATAATTACAAATATCATCAAAAACCGTCAGTAAAAATTTCATATAATATGTATGTATATAATATATGAAATTAAATATATAAAAAGTACAATGTTTACATTGAAATTTATTATTTACAGCGCGTGCACGCCCACGCCTTCATCTACTAGTCTAGATTCTGCCGCCAGAATTTTGATTTTGCGCGTTTTTTTTTAATTGTTACTCCGAGTTTTTCTCTTTTCAAAAACGGGATATTGAAGCTGTGTTCGGGGACACTTGGACATGCCGCCAGAAAACGGGACGTCAGCAGTGGCGGATTAAGCATTTTGAAGGCCCTAGGCGCAACACATTTCGGAGGCCCTGATTTTCGAACAACATAAAAGTGTTTGCAAAAGTCTTCGTATAATAATAATGAATATTGAAAACTGAAATTAAAATATACAGGTTTACATAATTTATGCTACTTTTGAGGCCCCTAAAATTTTAAGGCACCAAGTGTGCGCCTCTTGCGCTTATGGGGTAATCGGCCACTGGACGTCTGGTCACATTAAGTATAACCGGTACATTGAATTAGTGTCGGTGTTTGTCTCAATCTTGTTTTAAGAAGCGTGGATATATTTAGATTATTATAAATACAAGATGAATATGCTACCTGTCAACATTACGACAAGAGGCAATGTTATCTGGCCATTGGTTGTCAACAGAAAGATAGTATTTTAAGACAGATAAATCAAGCTAAATACATTTACTGAATAATTCTAAAATAATAAACGATATGGTGTTACTTATATGACGGCGAGTAAAGCTGGTTTAATAAATTATTATTTTACATAACAACGATACAGTTATTTTATCTTCTTTGTATATTATAGATATGAAACATGCAATTAATTGTGTGTATATTTGAAAAAAATACGTTATATCGCTAATATGATGACGCAGAAAAAAGTAGATAACAAAATATTCTGTGAGAATAAATTAATATTAATTACAACTAGCAACAAACGATTAAAGCAATATTTTTAATAAAAATAACAACTCACAATAACTAGGCTTAGGACACATCCCGGTTTGAGTGGGATTTTCCCGGTTTTAGACATTAGATGTTTGGTATTTTGTCCCAGTTTTTGTTTCGCATCACGCTTGACGATCCAAATTGAGTACGTTACAAATGGGTCTAATTATTTAAACATAATGATTAGCTTAAATTATTCATTATATTTTATGTCTGCTAAGAACGTCCACACCTTTGGGATCGTGTTTTCTCGACAATGAAACTAACCAAACTAGAATGATATAGTATCCTTCCGAAAAAACTAAGAAAAGACAAAGCGCGGCCATCCCGGGATCTCGTGCAGTTTTCGAAACATTTCAATCCCGGGATTAGAAGACATGATCCCGAAACTTTTGGGATTGATTTTCTTATAAAATAGAATCGTCTTGGCTTTGTAAAATAAAACGCACACAATTGATTGTGGAATCCTCAAATATACTAAACACTGTTTCATTGTTCACTGTTTCACAAAGCCCAATTGTGATAACATATTCGAAAATAAACTCTGCAGACGAAAACTATAAAATGAAATACTAGACGTCACTTATGGTAATAAATTACGTTTTAATGAATCGCAAAAACATTAAATTCTAGAGCATATTATAGATTACTGTAAGAGGACACTTTTGGCAATAAGATGATTTTTATTAGTATGAAATGTTTCTTTCTCATATTGCAATATTGATTGACTTTTTATTTATTTTTATGCCATTTCGGCTTTGCTTTATGTTTTATGCGTTGTTATGTTTATCATTATCTGTCAAATCCAGTGTGGCGACAACTTAAGTGATTTTTCTATTATTATAAATATGTATATGATTTTTTAAAAATAAAATTTCTGGCTGAGGCGGTAAAACAATAACATAGTAACTCTTTAAAATTAGACTCAACAAAAAACCACTCCTTTTAGCTACTCTATAATACCAGTGTCAAAAAATATATTTAATTATTTCTACAGTCGTATTCCCAAGAGACTATAATAGAAAATATAATGTAGAATAAGTTGTAATAAAATGTGTAGCACTATAAAAAAAAAACCCAATTTCCGGACTAGCCCCGGGACTAGCCCCGGGATCAACATTTTGGCTCGGGATTGGATTCCCTACTTCTTATGTATTGTGAGAAACTACTCTTCATGAATACATTTTTAAAAATACCGCAGGTTGCCTTTATGATATTTCGATATCAATTGACCGTTGTTCTGCAAATCGGTCAACTCTAGTTGCAACGATGAATTGGCTTCGTTTATGGATGCTGAGAAGGGGTTGGCAAATGTCTTAAGCAAGTATCGGTCACGATTAAAATCACATAATCTCGTTTCAAAAGATTCTTGAATTTGGATGATGTGTCTAGCATCAATGCCATGCGAGAAAAACATTTCTTTGCAGTGCGGAAAGTGGCACCATTTATTTTCTTTCAGCTGGAAATGAAACAATTTAATTTTGTCCTGGAAGTCTGATATACAATGGTTTTTCCCGTGCAATCGAAGATTCAGTGTTGTAATTATCCCTCAGAAATTCTAAGTCACACAGCCATTGAGAATCTTCCAATATATCGATTGACTTTCCTTTGTTGACAAGGACTATTTTGATTTCTTTTAAAAGTAACATAAATCTTTTTTAGGGTGTTCACTGTCAATACTTGGTGGAAAGGCATTATATTAATAAAAATACAATATAACTTTGTATTTTTTCCACTTTATTTAAAAAAAGTCAGTTGACAATGCTCGCAATGAACGAAACAGGTCCTGACCATTTTAAAAATAAAGTGGAATAAAATACAAAAAAATATTGTGTTTTTATTAATAACATACATCTAGTTAAAAGTACCTAGCCTCTGCTGAGCCAACGAACTTTGAAGTAATACAAAAAGTCATTATATTCAGCATTGATTTCATCAAGAAACTCTTTGAACTGTCGGTGATTAAGTCCGCTAGATTTAATGAAGTTTACTGTGTACACTACAGTCAGTGGTCATAACATTTTTAAACCTCAAATCTTTTCTAATCAGATATTGCAGTGATATTTAATAAGTGTGATTTTGTGACCAAGCTCGCGCAGATGTTTTGACTCATTGTAAAAAGATGAATTTCGGTCGCAACAAATGCCATTTTGGGCCGCGGTTTGTGCATCACAGTCCCAAAGATACGAAAACGTCAAAACGCGAAATTTAAAAAGCTGTCAATGAAACGTACATAATTTTAATGTCGGGGTCGTGAAAATATTTTATTATGCATTACTAAATAAAGCCAAGGATTATCTTTAAATATTGTAATGAAATGCATTATTTAAATCCAACAAAAAACGAAAGATATTCTTACAAAAAATGATAACATTAAGTGAAAACAGTATTTTGCGAAATTGCCTTCCGAGTCAATAACAATAATATGTTGTTGCAAACATGTTTTTGTAAAAAACTTTTTTGTTGTACTTAATTTTGGCACTCGTGCGAGTAGTAAAAATAGAGATTTTACAGCGTTTGCGTGTGAAAAGATAATATTATTTTACACGAAAAATGTGAATTTGATGTCGATCATACCCAATTATTTGTCTATCATATAAAAAATAACCATTGTTTGGCTTAGTAGTAAAAAATGTATTCACGAGAGAATCACTATCAAATTTATCTTCTTGTTCTTATTCTATGGCCGTAGTTTTTGTTTTGTATTTTTTGGCACACCATTTTTAATATTTTAATTTTAACATGTCGACTCTCAGTGTGAAAGATATTATGGAATACTCAAGGAGTTTTTCTCAACAGATGTTTATCTTTGACTTAGTAACAAGCAGTTCTTGTTGAGATAAACTCCATTAGGAGTCCATATACTCCACATTGGGAGGGAATATGGTAAAAAAATAAAAATGTTTATCTACGAAAACTGATTTTTAGTCAGTAGCTCAACATCTCGCTTACGAAGAGAGTAGGGGTACAAGGATAAGATTAAAAAATAAGCTGATTAGTTAATAATGCTCCTCATGAGCGAAACTGGTCCTGATCATATAATATAGAAGTGGAATTAGTACAAATACGTTTAATGAATAAAATATACATACTTTAAGGGCGATATTAATTAATATTTTGTTATATCTCATGATATGAAACTGTGAATACAATTTACACATTTACACATACATATCGAAAATGAAGTAGTCCACAACTTACGCTGATTCCATTGGAAGTTGGAACGCATTAACCGCGTAAGTAAAGGACCTACTGTATATTCACGCAATGCACGCAAATGGATTTTTTAAACGAAGCTTTCGTTAAGGAGTACATAACGCAAACATTATAAATCCATAAGATAATTTGAAGTACTTTTTGTTGAGAATATTTTCGTTAATCAACTTTGGCTTTCTAGACTAGAATTTGTTTTTAAATATTATCATTCAACATCAACAAACACTCTCCATGCTATGCCTGTGTTCGCTTGGCACTGGAAAACAATAATTATCATAATAAAACTGTCAAATCTGCATTGGAAAAACAACATGCCATTTAATAATTTAAAACGTTTTTGATCTAAAAAATAGTTGTGGAGCTAAAATATTGGTCAAGTATAAACAAATACATGTCAGGTTTTTTTTTTCAAACGATTTATCGATTTCTGTTCGAAAGGATGTGTGCTTGTCATGTCTAAAAAATCCCTCTTACCCTTCCAAACCTAAATAACGGAGCGTAGCGGGAGTGATTAGCTTGCCACTAGTCCAGTCTTAGCTAGCCCTATTCTTTCTGTCCCTACTCTATTCGAAAAAAGAGAGGTTGACCAACCGAGTAACAAGCAGTTTTTATAAAAAAAACTTTTGCTCCTCATTGGAAGTGGACATGGATCAAAAATATATATACAACTTTATGATGAACCTTCTTTTTAACTCGTATCAATATTTCGACAGCACTGTGTATTTATGACTTTTTATAAATTCGAACCTTTGTTTGCAGAACGGTTGAGCGGTTAAAGTCTTGATTTTTACCACTTGTCTACGGCGAACGGTTAACCCACTGACATAAATTATCAGCATTGATAAAGGTGATACATGCATTACGTTCTGATCTCTGATCTGCCTCTCACAGTGACCTGATCTCAATCAAGGCCATCTTTGAAGCGTTCGATAAATTTGCAACACCATATGGGAGACGAGATATTCTTGATTCGTCTAACCTTTAGAGGAGTATGGACGTACATGTACGTCGGCGCCATTTTTCTGTAAATGAGTATAAAGGTAGTTTAAACCAACACAGGAGTGTCTGTCTGAAAGCATATATATGCTCTAAGTATGATTTACATATATTCATTGGGAAAAAGTGACAAAATTGTCTTGTTAAGAAAAGGCAGTAAATTAAAGTAAGGTCTGTATAAATCTATTCACTCCTCTAAAGGTTAAGTACAACGCGAAATAGATTTAACTCTACCGCCACGATAGATTCTCAGTATACGGATACACAGGATACTTAATATCACATTGACCATAGCTTCTTAACCTTTTTCATCCAGTGGCCCAATTTTGAGCCACATATTCTGTGGCCCCGTTTCACATACTAATTAGTTTTTCGAGACTCGAGAATGAAATAAAAATAGTAGAAAACTCTAGAATGTATTCCGCAGCGTAAAAACGTTATCCGTGTTCCAACTTTTCCCAGTAATGTAGCGAAGTGAAATTTCTTAAAACTTGGTTGCATATAGGACATTTCCTGGGATTTCGGGCTTCATAATATTTTAGGGATGTTAGACGAATTAATAGATTCTTGAAAGTTACGTCCGCTGCAAACAAACATGAAGTTAATTAAACAGTTTTAATGAATTGAATGCTTTGTTACAATATATTCGACTGTAATAAATATGGTAGATATCCCGAAATCCCGGAATACCGATCTTACCAATCCCGGGATTGAGAAATTTTTAGCAAATTCGCAATTTTATAGGATTTTGGATTTGGAACAGCTAAAAAAAAAGAGTCACGCTGACATTTTGGGCAAACGGCAAATTCCTGGATTTTTGAAATTGGAAATGAAATAATGAAATAGTTTGAAAAATTCCATGGCACCAAAAGTTTTCTCAATTTATACAGGATTTCGTGTCGAGTGCCCGGAATCACAAAAAGGCTCCGGGATTGGATACCCTAATCGTGGCCCCCCAAAAGTCTACTGTGGCTCCCCTAAACAGATATTTTCTCTGTGGCCCCCGGTTGAAAAACGATGACTTAAACTAAATGGCTTAACGGGCAAAATTGTCTTATTTTCTTTTAAATCAAAATAGTGCAAGGTTAAAAGATCAGATGTGTCCAGCTCTGTATCGGGCCATTGCAATGACAAGTAAATTCGTTATTGCGTTACGGAAGGTGATATTAAAACAGCAGTTGAGTACACATAACGGGTGTTGGTGGGATAACCAATTTATGTACTTTGACTTCATTGTCTAAAATTCATCTAATGCAAACTAAATGGGAAGTCTCCGGGACTGATGTATGCATGCATACTTCAGGGCGACGTAAAGGTTAACAGTGTTGCCATGTTATGAATAATAACTATGAGCGAAGAGTTTCAGGGGGGATAGTGAACATGCAGCGGAAGTGGGTCAGCCACCGGATGTCGGGGAATTCTGGAATTATTTATTGCCGCCCTTCGCAGCGGGGTTCATTCATGCGGAAGGTGACAATTTTCTGACGCCCGGATGCAAAGCTTTGCTGAGCGAGATATATGGCAAGTATTATTAATTATTACGATGTGATTTACCCTACGTTAAGGTCACTATAAGCGTTTTGTAAAAATAAAAATGCATATTATTATTACTATCAATTCATTTTCAATAATATTACAATATTTATCATGACATACTTCGAGAAAAGAGTTGAATTTTTCACTTTACTGATATAAATTGTCATGGAATTGAATATATATTTTTTATGCTCCCAATGTGGGAGGACGTAACCCACACATAGCATATTTTACAGGAGGCACAAAACACGTGTTTTGATGATTTTGGGCTATGTACAAATTATGTAATATACACAACCTGGAAGTGCACGGAGACTTCTAAACTGTTTTTAATTGATATAATCTAATATTAATTAAAGAAATTTACTAGGAAAAATCTCTTTTTCAGTCTTTTCTCTTAGTTTCAATTTTAGCTCATCTTTTTTCAAACTTTAAATCTAAATTTAAATACTAATTAGGCATTTGCAGCTTATATAGAACGTGTATCAAGATTGATACATTGTGATTATCGAAAAAAACCTGTTTTGAAAAAACTGTGTGTTACGTCCTTTTTTCTTTCTACAGTCGACATGGTGAGCGTAAAGTGAGATTTAAAATGGAATATTTTTTTATTATTTACCATGTCCGCTCCCAACGAAGAGAATATGGACTCCTAATGGAGTTTATCTTAAAAGAAGTGTTTCTACGAGAACTGATTGTTACTCAATTGCTCAACCTCTATTTTTCCAAAGAGATTAGAAATATAAGGATAGGGCTAGGACAGTACTAGTTGTTAGCTAATTGCTATCGATACGCCCCGTTCATAGGATATGATGGGTGGGAGGGGGGATTCAAGACATCACATAATCCATGCCTTTGAACGGAAATCAATAAATCGATTGAAAAATCAATTTATAAAACTATCCGTGCTAGAATTCGAACCCGTGACCTCCGTAACCGAAGCCAACGACGTTGACTACTCGACCAGACAGGCGGGAAACTTTTCGGGTGTTCACTGTCAATAATTGATGGAAAGGCATTACAAAATAATTTCTTCTACTTGTAAAAGTTGATATTGTTTCGATGAAATCTTTTTCAGAAGTTTTATAGCTGTTGGGTTGAGTTTGTTCGCTTTATTCGGAATCAGTTAAGTTTTTGCTTATTGCTGAAAATTGAAATTGAAACTATAAATAATATTGTAAGAAATCCCAGTTTAGAAATACCTTTCAATTTATAGTCAATGACCTCTCTAATTTAATTGTTCTTTGATGCGATTGAAAGAGGTATCAAGCATTTAAATTACATTCAATATACGATTTAGATTTAAGGTGTTTGGTGGAATTTCAATATTAAATTTAAATCGTTCAAATTATGTACATTCACACAAGTTTTGTCACTAATGACCCGGGATTCGCTTTTCGGCATCTTCAGTCGTTCAGGGTCGTAGCAGCGGTGGGCTGCCAATATCTTAACAAAGGGCTCGGTAAATCTTATCCATGTCCGCTCCCAATGTCAAACATATGGCCTTCTAATGAAGGTATCTCAACAAAAGTTTTTTTTCTACGAGAATTCTTTGTTATTTCGTCGCTTAACCTCTCTTTTCCAAAGAGACTAATAGGGATAGAATAATAAGGCTAAGACAGGACTAGTGATTAACTTATCAATCACATAACGCCCAGTTGAATTTAAAGACCGGACGAGTGGGAGGGTCTAGACATCATAAACACCCATGCTTTCGAACAGAAAATCAATAAATCGATTGAAAAATGCTGTTTCGTACTGAGACTCGAACCCGTGAGGTCAGGCAAGGAAGCCCACAACGCTAAATGAAAAAATGAAGGGACAACTAGGTCTTGTTTTATTATAAATTTAACCATCTACAAAAATTGTAGTTATGTGTTGATTTGATCTAAGACGAATGATTTTCTTATCTTAACAAGGGGCTCGTGCGAGCCCTCCCGAGCCCCCTCCAGCCCATCCCTGGGTCATAGTACAAAGTAAAGTAGTTTACTTGTCATAACTTGCGTTGATTATTAATAGCTCCCAATTGTTATACATATAATGTATAAGAATCAACCCAAAGTCATTTCAATGAAACCATTGTACGAAACCAATCTAGTTTGTTGGGTGAAACACGATCGGTTTGGCAAAACGCTTTAAAAGAATATATTTTATTTAAAAATGTAATATTATATACTAACCTACTAACCTACGATATACAATCGACCTGAGTATTCTCTAGAAATCGAAAGGTTATCTGAAATATGTGAACAAATTTGAGAAGTCATATTTGATAAAAACTTCATGAAATACGTATAGCAAAAATTATTCGAGTTGTATCATATTTCATAATTATAAAAACATCATCATGCTGAATAATGTTTTAAGCATTAGAAAAAGAGTACGTTATGCCATATTTAAGCTTAATAGTCATAAAAAAACCCCAATTAAATTGCTGTCTGCTAATATTTTAACAAAAAAGAGTACCTACATACAAATTGTATTTATGTTTTTCATGATCGTATAAAATGTTGTTTTAAAATACATATACAGAAATATGTTGGCAATCAAAAGCATTTGAGTGAAATTAGTTAAAACCACTGACAGACTGCGGGAAAATTATGGTGGTTTGCTGAGTTGTTGCAATCAGGGATTTGCAACGGCACTGAACCGAAAATTGAACTAATCGTTATTTTTGTCGGAACAAAAACCGGAACCGAGTCGAAAAAAAAAATAGTTTTTTTTTCGGTTTGGCTATGCGCTGTATAAGGTTGAACTCGGGCTCTAAGGTGGCCATGATGTAATATATTTTTTTATATAATTAAATTATCTTTTTATTTATTTATTACTGCATATATCAGTGGTTTCCAACCTTTATGTTACTACGCCTCCCTTTGAAGAAAAAATATCTTCACGCCTCCCCATATTTTATTTCATATGGTAATAAAGACACGTTTTGAAGAGTAAATAAATATTTTGGACTCTTCATGCCTTTCTTTGTAATAGTCCACGCCTCCCAAGTTGGAAATCGCAGACATATAGCATATTAACAAGAGAGCATCATTTGATGTTAGATGAAACTAAAACCACATCAATGATAGTATTTTTTATATATCGTCGATGCACATCAAATATGGTATATGTGACTATGTGTACCCATAGTCACATAGACCATATTTGATGTGCATCGACGATATATTATGTCGATCATAGCTCAGTCATGAAATGCATGACGGTCTAACGAAAAACGGGCCCCAAATTTCTACATACTCAATATAATACATTGCGTTAAAGGCCCTGCGCAACGTGTGCACGAGGGCCTCGAATTTATAGCTACGCCAATGAGTATATACGATTTGTACATTCATATATAAAAAATCAAAAAGGGTTTCATCTTTGCTTCGATGGTAGCTAAAATGAAAACATGTTTACTAACTTACTTGACTGAAAAACGAAACTGCACATTAAATATTATTAAGGACACAAACAAATAATGTGGGTAAAAAATATGACGAAGGTATGCGTATGGAAATATGATAAATAGTGTTAATTTTCCCAAGGTTAACAGATAAACAAATCAACCATCAAAGATGTAGCATTTTAATTATGGGAATGAAAAAATCACCTTTTTTATCGTAATAATTTTAATGTTTTTTTACGTCTAGTTTTTACTCAAGTAAATTAGTTTTTTTTTAAATATAGTTTGAACTTTGTAATTATTAACAAATGCAGTCTGTGTGGTCAACGTCGTTGGCTTCGGTTACGGAGATCACGGGTTCGAATCCCAGTACGGACAGTTTTATAAATTGATTTTTCAATCGATTTATGAATTTCTGGATTAGAAGGCTAGTAAATGTGATGTCTTGAATTCCCCCCTCTCTCCCATTCTATCCTATGAACGTGGCGTATAGAGAGTGATTAGCTAACCACTAGTACTGTCCTAGCCCTATCCTTCTATTCCTACTCTCTTTGGATAAAAGCTAATATTTTCAACTGCACTTAATTATTTATTAACTTTTTATTTCTGCACACTGTAGTGCATGCAACCAAGTCTTGAGGAATTTCTTCTCGGAACATTTCTGGCCAAATTTTGAACACGACTAACGTTGTTATGCTACGGAATACATCCTATAAGAAGACAGTGAAGCCGTAGCGGGTGGTGGTTGGTACAACGTTGAGTACCCTAGGGAATTAAAAAAATACTGAGTAACAAGCAGTTTTCGTAGAAACACTTTTGTTGAGATAAACTCCATTAGGAGTCCATATGCTCCACATTGGGAGCGGACATGGTAAAAAAAAACAGCAATGAAGTCTAACGACTTTTTAACGATACAAGTATATACTAATATCAAATGCACTGTGTAGGACTGTAGAGCAGCGGTCACCAAACTAGTTTCACCATACGACCCCAGAAAACTATCAAATATTTCATAAGTTATTATTTCTTTTCGTGAACAAATTCTAATCAAAAAACCTATCGTATATATAATATATACACGTATATTTTTATAATAAATATTTGCATCACGTCAAATCAAAGACAAATACACTCGCTGGTAAAGCCACTGACATTTTTATAAATGACATATTATTTTTAAATAAAACTAATCATATTTAAAAATTAATTGCAAGTAAAAAATATAGTTTGTGTAAGACAATAACAGTTGAAAGATGCGATAAGTATGTTGTAATAAAATTTCATTGTAACAAAAACGACAGAAACAACACATTTTTATCGAATATGTGGTGAACAATAAAAAAAATGTGTATCAAGTATTTTTATCATACAAAAATGTAAACAAGACAACAGTGACAAATGAAAACAATAAGTATGCCGCGAACTACGCATCACAAAGAAAACATTACATTTATAGATAAAAAACAGTATTACTTCGAAAACATTGATTTGTAAATAAACATATGCGAATAGATGACATACCTGATAATATCACTTCGATTAATTTCTGTTTAAAAAACAGATTTCAAAGCAATTTTCCGCGACGTCATTGTTGTATTCAATTTATCGGTATTTTGACATTTCAGCAAAAATAAACACGAAATTAAGTTTATCTACTGACACCTGACGGTGGAAATTCGCAACATTTTCGACATTCAAAGTTTTCATTTGAAATATTTGTAATACATGTACAGACAATGTATGGAAACAAATCATCAAACAGAATGAAATTTGTTCCATTTGACGTATGTAAAAAAAATATACCGTTTTTAAACAAAAATAAATTATAACCGAACATTTTTGTTTCGTGTTTAGGAAGACAAATAATTGAACTATTACTGAGTGTAATATACTGATGATAAAAAGGAACCGTAAGTTTTCTTCTGTTTCACCAAGAAAGCATTTTTGTCAGTGATGAGGTTTATAATCTATTTTTTTTTTATCCGACTTCTATTAGAAAAATGGTCCCCGAATATGAATATTTTTCATAGTGTAATTGACAACAACTGTCAGATTTCCCAGTACTGTAATATTATTATTCCATATTGAATTTACTCAAAATGATATTATTGTGAAAAGAAATTTATTTTCAGTTTTTGGACATATTATATTTGTAATTATTTTATTATAAATACAGACAATATATTTTGTTTTCAAGGGAAGTGAAATGCTAAAGTTTATATGATAGTAGTATTATCTATTGATGGATATGGGGGGTTTTTGAAATTTAAATGAAAAATAGTGTAATATCGCTAGTATGTATCTTAAATACAGATTGTAATCTATAGATATCTGAGGTGATTTAAGGCTATTATTTGCAAACCCGGCTCATTCCAAAATGGTTGAAAAATTAAACTTGAATTTCATTTTGTAAAACAATATACATTTTAAAAGTATTTTTAGTTTTTAATGACTTTGGAGTGGTATTTTGTATTTTATCAAGTCAGTTTGGAGACTGCTTTCTAAAAATAGTTTAAAAATATATTTGTATTTATTAAATTACATTACTTAATGGTTCATGTTTCATCAATTTTCAATGAGCCGGGTTTGCAAGTAATAGCCTCATTTAGGCTTTACTAAGCAAATTAAATTTAAATCATTCAAATTATGTATATTCACACAAGTTTTGTCACTAATGACCTGGGTTTTGCTTTTCGGCATCTTCAGGCATTCAAGTACACGGATGAACTTTAACTGACGTTTAGTAAATAAATGTATCGTGTTTGTATAGGAAAATAAGTGGTAAGAATTAAAAGTCATAAGTTTTGATTATTTTTGTTGAAGCAATATACAAGGTAAACAATTTATTTTATTATTATGAGAATTCTGCGGCTGCTCTGTATCCTTAACTAAATTAGGTATATCAACCTCGATGTTTGAAGTTGCCAAATGCAGCAAATTCAATAGCGATTTATCTGTCAACGAAATTTGTATTTTGATTTAATGAATTTCTTGATTGAAAAGGTATTTTCTAAAAGATATGGACTCCCGAGCATTGAGCCCATTTAAAACTAAATGTCCTTAATTTAGGGTACCTCCCTAATGATAATAATAATTTAAGAAAATCTTCTCCTGTTTCACATTTATTAGTATAAAAAGGGTCTGTTTGCAAATCGCACAACTACAGCTGAAGATAAGATCTTACATTTTCAATGCTAAGAGTCAAAGGTTGACTAAAAGGTTAAATATTTATATTTCCAAAATTGATAAATCGTTTCTATGATGATATCTTCAATATATATATTTACATGAGCTGAAAGTGATATTCCCTCAAAACGTGCCGCGGGCCGCACAAAAGTATGCCTGTACGCAGCCTGTGGGTCTCAGTTGACAGCTATGATGTCAATCATAATATCTTTTTAAATATAAATTATCGAGTTTAAGAAATGAAGATAGTATGTGTCACAAAATTACAGATAACTTACATTCTTCGATTGCGATAACAGTGATTTCACTGCCCCTTTCACAACCTCCAAAAGGTGTGTTAATCACATACAGCTACAAGATAACGAGAAAGTAAGTAGTTATTGTTCAAGCCATATGAATAAATTCTAATGCCAGTTCTTTGTCAATGTTTTCAGATTAACAATGTCAAACTTAATAATATTGTGAAACAAGGAGATGTAACAAGTAAAAAACGGTAGTTTCATTGGATTTGCTTTTATTTTTGAAAATTTACATGCACGTCTCTCACATGAAAACCTAATCGGTTATATATATATATACAAAAAAAGTAATAGGTATATTAAAACAATGGTGTTGTTCACATGATTGAGTATTCATTTATAAAGGTATAAAAATTAATTTGAACATTGTGTACTGATTGTGGTGTGATATGAAATACAATTAATAAAACGCGATGATAAATAATATTAATTAGGCAGGAAGCTGTGTAAAATATTGTTGCGATGAATCATTTTATAACAACAGTTTCAATCGTGATACAACTATTTGATAATAGCTTACCTTTAGAATATTGAATATATCAGTTTTAGGTGTAAATAAATAATAAAACTGTAGATTATTTTAACAATTATCACTGAACCTTTATTAGGTAAAATCAATTTTTCAAGTGGAGCAACAGCGTCAAGACAAGTTAGAAGACATTCTACATAAAACAATGTGAAGAATAGTAAATGGTTTAACACTAAAAGAAATTATAGCATACATATGTAAAATTTATAACTTTGTCATCGATTTAAATTTTATGTTGAAAATGAACTCTAGCAAAGTTGCTCTAACGAATTGCCGAATCCTATAATATAAAATCAATGTTTGGAAATCATTTGAGATATAATTGTTTTTTTATAATGATGTATATAGGACAAAATATAGGTAAAAATAAAAACTGACATACTATTTACCTATTTAATACTAAATAGGTAAATATTTGCGGTGGGACAGTGTACGATTGCATCTACTAAAAATATGAAATGTGTATATTACATATATGTGACAAAAATCTACCATTTACCACAAAAATAAATACTATTGGTAATAAAACCAATTCGTTCGACAACCGATTAAATCTTATATTTATTAAAATTTTCATACAAAATGGAGATTTGAATACAATTATTAATTTATATCATATATGAGATACTATATCAATCGGTTACTTCTAGAAAAGTAACCGATGTAGTGTACAAATATTTTTATTAATATATATTTCAAATAAATATCGTTAATAGAATTTTTGTATGAGCAACGAGATACTTTATTGATTTTAATATGTATAAAAATACTGAGGAAATTTAAATATCCGTGGCCACTAATGAATTATTTTTATTTAGTTGATTATAACATAGTGCGAAAAAAATAATATTTTTCTCATATAATGCTACAACTTTTTGATGATTTACTACTTTTTATTCCCATGCACAAATAAATAAATTTAGTAAATAATCAAAACAAAATGGAAGTATAATAATATAAATGGAAAAATAAGTTGGCTATAAATACATGCAAATACTTTTTTAAGCTAGATAAGTTTTCAAAAAAAACTTACAAACGGTCAAACAATGTATCTACCCAACGGAATAATTAATTATATTAATAAAAACACAATATTACACTTTATTTAAAAGGTCAGGACTGGTTTCGCTCATTGCGAGTATTGTCAACTGAACTTTTAAATAAAGTGGAATAAAGTACAAAGGAATATTGTGTTTTTATTAATATAATGCCTTTCCACCAAGTATTGACAGTGAACACCCTAAAAGTGGAATAATTAATAACAGGCAAAGGAAGAAAAGTAACTATTTTGATTTAATGTTTTAAAAAAGTGCTAATAAAATTACTGACAATCAAGCGGGAATGTAGATTTAGAAGTCGAGGAGGAAATTGTCTAAGAGCTAGCAATATTAATTAAATGGTTCAATAAATATGGAAAATTATCAAGTGGTCGGTAGAGTCTAATAGAAATTGTAAACAAAAACAAAATACAAAATTGATAACTTATTTCCTACGTAAAACATTTTTTCACAAAATCAATTATGTAGATCGTTCGGATCATAACCATCATTAAGTTTAAAACAAAATGTTTAAATTTGTACAGCAATAGAATAATTTTCTATGCATTTTTATTCACATCCAATTGAAGGTTGTTTTGACAAATCCCTAATTGTCAAAAAATGAGTAAAATTAACTAAATATGCATATATGTTCAGTGGCATTGATGACAATATGTCTACATTCACAAATATCACATGTGTAAAATATGAGGGCATGATAAAACATTGATTTTAATGAAACATCATTTGTTGAGATCAATTTACGGATAAAAGTCTATTTGTTGATGACATTATGATCATTAAAAAGGGCTAAAGATCCCAAATTTACCGAAATCGGATTCGTTCAAAAACCCCATCAATTATTTTGACATAAACCCAATTCAAAATTAAGGTATTCCAACTCGGGGTTGCAATACACGATGAACAAATCAATCTCAGTACTACGCAAACAGATACAAATAATAATTATGACCAATTGGGATAACAATTTGTTTATTCGATAAGACCAATAGAGTACTTAATGTGAGGCATAAATACCAATACATTGGTGCCTTCAAGGACAATATTAACTTGCACTATCAAGGATGCCTAGTACTGAATGTGGTTTTATTAAGTTAAATCAAAAGTCAGTTTTAATGGAGGTGCAGCGTGGCGGCCATATGCTCCATATCCAGCGAATATGGCTATAGAAGATTTCAATTTGGCTTTAATTTCAATGGTGAAATACTGTTATTTTGCTTTGTCTTAACTTTATTGAAAAAACATTTGTTACATTGGGGCAGTTTTGTAATCGGCAATTTTAACATACAGTTAAATTCGTCATATGGCAAGAAATAATAGATAGCCACGATAGATACTCAAAAATACCTGTGTCGGAGTGAGTCTTCTGTCATTTATTCTAATTATTATTTTTCATACACATAATATAGGAAAGTATTTGATTGCATTAGCTTCTTGAGGATAATTCCATTGAAACTATATTATACATATATATATGTTTTATATTTTCATATCGACAATATGAAAGCATTTCTACAGTATATTAATATTCTTTTACTTACATAAAAATAAACACACACGCCAACATACAAAATAATATAATTCTTTTCTATGTATAAAAGATGCAGCAAATGTGAGAGTGGAAAAAATAAAGATAACTGATTCCCTCTTATGTTAATTGATTTAATGTGATACAATTTCATTGAAACTATTGTATTGTGTTAAATATATTTTATAATATGAAGTAATACTGAAATTTGACTTTTCGTACATTTTTATGTGCCGTGTGCATTATGTGAAATTTTAAAAAAGCATGCAAGGACATTAAGAGTTATTATGATTTACTGTTGATAAATTGAACGATGTTTATTTGTATATAACATACCATAAATATTGGGCAAGTATTGATTGGATTGTAAACAATTATTAATGGCAACATCGATGAATTATCGAATGTTGCTTGTTTATTCAAAATTTGGATGAATTATTTTTATAACATGGAACGAATGCCCTACGTAGAGATATATGGAAGATTGAACAGAATAGAAAATATACAATCAATTTTTGTCGATAGCAGTAACTGTAATTTTTTGGACTACAGTATTATATAAAATTGAGTATAGTAAGTATTAGGAATGGTTAATATCAAGAGGAAAAAAATAAATATCACTGAAAGTGAAAAGTTAACAAAGTAGATTGTAGCGTAAGATTGCAAATCAACTTAATAATCATCAACCCTAACATTATTGATTTTAAGGCACTTGAATAAATGTGAATATTAAAAAATGACACTAAAACACATTCTTCATTCAATACATAGGGAAGCTGACCGTGTATAAAATATCCGCAGACAGATCATTAATTATTTGTAAAATCTATAAATTTATTTATATTTTAATGTAAAAAAAATAATAAAATGTGACAATAGTAAAATTGTATATATAAAAATCTCTGCAATTTGTTTGGTCGATTGGTGCATCACGTAAAATATCTAATTCGCTCTATAGAAATAGACGTATAGAGTTGTAAATATCAAAGATTCATATAATTTACGCGTACTGCGTCTCATCGGACGATCACCCGTAGAGTTATTAACGATCTACGGAAGCGGGAAAATTATTATCAAAGATTGGAGCTGAAAGTTAGGAACTTTAACATTACAAATAAAATAACTTCATTTTCGAGCCGTCCACGTCACAATCGACGGCCTGTATTGTCTAGAAAATATATTTTAAAGAATAATTCGCAAGGAGCGCAAACTATCGAGTAAATATTTTAGGAATTCATACTTACTAGATACATTTTATCAAAAAAATGCTTCGACTGTGCAAAAAAAATGAATTATTTACAAAAGAGTGCATTTTATACATAGCGAGAAAGAGACTTTGATCAGATTTCACTAATAATTTGACTTTATACAAAACGTTATTTAAAATTCTGACAAATTCATGCAGTCAATAGAAAATTGGGTTTAGAAAAAGAAGAGTTTAACATAATTTATTTTAATATGCTAGAAAATTATTACTATATAGAATAGTCTTACAAACCTTTAGCGGTATTACACGTAAATTAACATACATACTGGTATAAAAATATGTCACAAATACAAATTCAATGGTCTAGTTAGAACCGTTGACAGGGTATAACCGAGGCTATGATCGGGTAATCCGACTGCACTTCGGGAGAAATTCAAATATATTAATTTAAGACTCACAACGCGTCTTCTACAGTTCTCTTCCTCGACAGGAGGAAGACGTTCATGTTGTCTTTTCCTTTCACGTAAACGCTGCCCCTGGGTTCGAATTCGTAAGCGTTATCGAGCGCACCGAGGCAGGCTTCGCCTATTTGAATTCTGCCGTTGACGCCTGTCGAATCCATCCTGCTGGCAATATTAACGGCGTCTCCCCATATATCGTAATACAGTTTCGTAGTACCTATGACGCCGGCCGTCACGTCGCCGAAGTTATACCCCACCCTCAGTATTAGGTTGAATTCCAAGAGGTCCTGATTGAAATCGTAGATGACCTTCTGCATGGCGATGGCGAAATCCATAAGGGAATACAGATGAGCGTGAGGGTCGGGGCTCTCCTGGCGTATCTGAGGGTTGAGACCGCTCGCCGCCATGAACGTGCTGCCGATGGTTTTGATCTTGTCTACGGTGCGAAACTTAGGATGTTCCAGCAGCTCGTCAAAGTCGCCGATCAGCTCGTTGAGGACCCGGAGGTATTCCTTGCCCCCCAAATACGACTCGTCGTACATCTCGTTGAAATTTACAATACTTGCGAAAAGGATACCCACATTTTTGTGATTCTCCGAATACTTGGCGGTATTTTTGAGCTGCTCCGCGACGTGTCGAGGGATAATGTTGTGCAAGAGCCAGTCGGCCTGATTGCGCATGCTCTGCACGCGGATTTTATCTTTATTAGCTACAATGTTGCCGTAGAAACTCATTCTATAGCTTATTTCGAATTCTCTATTTAAAAACCAAACTAGAATTATCAAAAGTAAAATATCTAAATATATCTCTCCGGTGTACATGCAGTTTGAGGAATGATTGATTTTAGGCGACGTCCACGGTATCTCCGAGGCGGATTTAGCGAACAGCGGAGCGGGACTGGTATTATTATCATAGTTCACTGTGCTGTTGATCAGATTGGATTCGCCCATCTTAATTATAGCATTGCTTTTAGGCCCTGTTGCTGTGGGGGTGATATTTTGGTAATGCAGACTTGTCATATTGTCCGGTAGAGAAATATTGACCGACGCCTTATCTTGAACGAGAGGATACTGGTGGGCTTGCAATGACGAAATCGCCGTCAGCAGATTGTACTGCACACTAATCTCTCTGGCGTGTTCGTATCGATTGCAAATACCTGCAGAGGCGGTCGTCGCGGGACAGTAGAGCACTGCCACCGATATAAATATCAACGCGGACAGGGTCAACAGACAGTTCTTGACCCACAGATTGATTTGAGTAAAATTACAAAAATGTACAATACTTATACAGAGTAAATAAATATAATATGATTGATCACTGCTGGCAATTTTGACGGCCGAATTATCACAAGAGAAATTAACGAGAACAGATATTACCGGCAAGCTGAGAAAGATGCCGCCGAAAAGGTGCCACGGATACCAATCCGATAACCGATACAGCAAGTCTTCCAGGGGTTTCGCCACTTCGTCGTATTCGCTCGATTTCAGAAGAAACGACTGTGACAAAACCCAATGTCTGTGAAAGCATAGGGCTATCGCTAGTAGTTGAAATAGTACAAAAACACTGAAAAGCCCGATCCATATTCCGCTCGGTTCGTACAGGACGAATAGAGACGCAGATATGATCAGAAATATGACAGCCGAAATGACGACATCCAAGTAAGTGTTGAATCGAGACGTCGCCAGTGTCGGCGGGCATTCCACCTCCTTTTCGTTTATACGATGTGCCGTATTTCTGTATTCGTTCTCCATGTCAGCCGATTTAAAAAACAGAGTTATGGGTGAAAGCGGAGGCTTGACAAAATAGCTGAATCTGGATTTGGCATTGTCTTGAACGCAACGTATCAATTGGAGGTCTGACTGCTTCCGAAGTTTCTGATGGCAAGCTTGCTGGTAAGCCGAGTTCAGATTTAACGAAGGCCGGGCGAGACTGGACTGACTGGAGGTGTAATATCCTGACACGCGTCTCTGCATATCTTGGGAAGCTCCTAATGCTGATTGACTCACCATATATATCTGAAAAATCAATTCAGATTATGTGTATCTGTTGATATTCAATTGCAGTGAAAGACATAAGAAATATAACATCCGATCCATAAATTTTTCAGATTGATCGATACAGTATTCCATATCATGATTGATGATGCCAAACACATACTTCTGAGATCTTATGACTTAAGTTAGTTAAAGCGCTATCAATACAATCAACAAACCTGTTGCTGAATGCTAGATCGACGACTGGTACTTCTTATCCCGGAATCTTTTCTGCTATTGACAGAAGGACACAGACTGATCTGATCTTCTGTGTTGAGAGGACGAGAGTTCAAAGGAACGGTCGGTAGATCGTGTAACTGACTCATAGTCGAACTGCGTGCACGCCCTGCTTGCGCAAGCTGAGAAAATGCAATCATATTCAATTCAAGGTATTTACTGTCTCGTGTATAAAAGGTATCTTACAATAAACTATTGCAAATAAAATTATTACAATCGGCTGACCATTTTTATTCTGAATAGTAAAGCGGTAGAAGAAACTACTATGCGATGGTCTCTTTTCAATAGTTTTCTCAATCACAAACTATTCATTTCCATTCTGTCCATTGTAGTGGACAAGTCACCCGTTTGCCTTTATAGGTTACAATCACCATGGCTTGCTTTCACACTCTAACACGGCTTGTTCAATTGCATACAGAATGAGTAAACACATGACTTTGTAGAGAATCCAATTAAAATTAAACCATAGTCATTTGTTATCATAGTGTTTTTTGTAATTATTCCTATGTATATCAATAGTTATCATTGACTTACCAGGATAAAAATTTGAGTTAAATTTTATATCTTTAAAAAATTAGATAACAAAATAAAGGGTTTACTCTTATCATTTATGTTTTATTAATTTAAATATAGTTCTTTCAATCACTTGAAAAATATAATTTCAAGAATATACTGTGTAAGTGAGTATGTCCAAAATGGACTCTGAAGGATTAATTCACAGAATATATTCTTATGCCTCAAAGTAAAGAATTCACTCTGAGTAGATATGAATCTTCCTCACAGTCCAAACAAAGTATATTAATAAGGAAATCACAAATTACCTCACAGTGACTCGTTCTCCCATATTGCGATCGGTAGCTACTACTTCTGGCAAATGGAGAAACGTCGCTCCTGGATTGACTGATGTATGATTTGATGTCTAGGATATCGTTTTCGTATGCCGAGGCATTGGAAAAACGTTGACCGTACGGCTCCACTGTCAACCGGTTACAGCGGTTCGCATCGGATGGTTTCAGCAAGTTGGTCTCAACGCTCTCGATGACGATGGGAACTTGCTGGTAGCCATTGGAGGACGGCACCGAGTGTCCGTCGCCGCTGATGATTTCTTTTTCGCAAGTGCGTACGTTGCTCAGTTCCTCAATTTTGACACTGTCGTTGGATGCGTCGGTTTTGCGAAGAAATTTTGGCACTTTCCAGTTTTTTATCTTATTAGTATATTTTCCATAGCTACCTGTAATCGATAATCAATATATATTAAGAAAAATATAACACGCCTTGATACATATCCCTAAACTAAAACAGTCTAGGGTTAGAAAATACAGTATTAGAAAAACTTGATTTTAAATCAATAAATGAATTTGTGTACAAGAATATTATCTAACGATTGACATGCTTTATACTTTAATCCAGTATAGAATCGCAGATTTGGAGTAGTACACCTTACCTCTTCTCTTTATCCTGTCTGAGAACAGTGGGTGAACTATTGACTACCAGAGCATCCTTATAACAGATATATACCGTTGCTATGATGAATCTTAGTTCTGGTAAAAAACGTTAAGCTAGAACTACTTTTTTAACTACTAAAATAATTTACACCTAATCAAAGTCATGTTGTCCTAATCAATAATGCTGTATGATTGTAAAAAAGTTATAAATGATGTATAATATTCAGTTTATCAAATTATTGGTACGAGTAAAAGACCAAGTTGACTTTTTTAGATTGAAAAATATCCCTGTACCGAGATTGCCATTGATATGACTGATCAATAATATTATTACAAACCTGTGGATGTGGGGCTTTTGGAAGATTCGTCGCTCATTTGTTTGGCTGAATTCGTCTTATCTTCTTCATTTTCCATATCCAGGATACTCGGCAAGGAGCTGGCTTTCATCTTGAGGTGGAAAGGGTTGGGCGAGAGTCGATTAGGATTTATCACAGGCGGGGTGAGGGAGGCGGACAGACCTAGCTGACCGGGAATGTCATCGGGAGCTAGGGAGATATTCACGCAGGGGGAGAGAGTATTTATGGTCGGGGATAAAGAGTCGCCGGATTTTGGAGGAGATATTATGAGTTTGAGTGGCATCGAGTTATGAATAGTATTACACCGACTGAGATTACCGTCGATGGAGATTTGGGGTTGGCGACCTTCAATGAAGTAAGTTTTGTGACCTATTGGCAACATATAGAAACATTCATATAATACATTGACGTTTCTTCCGAGCACACTGGGAATCGACTTAATATTTCCTGGAATAAACATCACAGGTGAACCCAATCTGCGAACAGAGCTTGCCATTTAACATAGCATAGCTGGAGTCACATTCTGCAATATACCCTTACTTGCAGTATTGATAAATTGATAATTTTTAAAACATAGGCACACACAAATGAACCGAGAAAAATCTATTCAATTATTTGACAGTTAAATTTCCCACTGGAATTCATTAGTGAGATAGAAATAATTCTAAGTCTGTATAAACCTACCGAAAACGTCATCTCCTTCTTCGAGGATGTAATCCGTCAAGAATCTAGCCGTTTCTTCAGAAACGTGCACTCTGCCGGGTTTGCCCGTTGACTCCATTCTGTTGGCCAGGGTTACGTCGTTGCTCCACACGTCGAATTTGAAGCGTCTCGTTCCGACAATGCCGCAGAGAACAGTTCCAGTGTGAACCCCGACCCTCATGCTGACACCTTCGCCTCTCTGTTCGTCAAAATACTTAATTGCTGTTATCATTCCTGAAATATATAATTTGATATGATGCATTAAAAAACATTTTTCCAAGTCGGTAAAGGAATAAAGTACTGAGTAAGAGTAAAGTGAAATTATCAGTTATTACTATTATAAAAATTGTGACTACATAGTTATGCTGAAAAATAATAATATGATGTAAATTCTTATTACGATTAAAAACTATGATTTTTTGTTACCTCATTGGTACAGGATTGTCAAGGGTATATTGCAATTCAATCAATAAAACTACAAGTTATCCCAAACATCAATTGCCCTTCAAAAATCATCTTCAATCTTATACTATCTGAAAAGGGAGGTCAAGCGATTGATTGACAAGCAGTCAGACAAAAATAGCTACTGTTGAATACTTTAATAACCATTTCCTGGCAATAGAATGTGAATTATCATAAACTATATTCAGGTATTCAAACGTAAAATTATTATTTGCAATCGATTTTTAAATATATAATATGAATATTGCATATTGTTCTTAAACAGTGTATAATATATTAAAACATGCGGACGGTACAGACAGTTCTTTACATTGGCATGCCAGGCATGTCAGCTATTTATATTTAAATAGAAATAGAATAAGAAGTATAAATTTTGTTTGAATTTTTTTCATAAATGGTCTAAAAAATCGCTGTATATTTTTTGTCGGTATACTGCCAGAAAAATTTAATCAAAAAATATACTGTCATGCAGCAAGCTGTCAAACTATAAGACAAATGAATAAACAATAATTGACCAACATGTTTACAGCTCAAAAACGTTTAGTCATCTTATTGTCTTTAGGTAGCTGTAGAAATAAGATATGTGTACAGCTAAAAAATATGAAGTTATTTATAGGCTTCTCTGCCAGTAATAACTCCCAACAAAATTGATTTTGTTCATATTACTTCTTTAAATATTGAAATAAATAAATGTATTATGAGTGAGTTTGTTTTTTCAGACGATAGAGTATCTTTAAATCTATCAATCTGCATTCGTAACTCAAAACAACCGATTGTTGACTTAACATTTTCTAGCAGTATACCGATGATATATAGTGATTCACAATTCCTTTTCGTGATTGTGTCACAATTCAAAATATGGTCTTGTACCGTGTCAGCAATAACAAAAATATTTTTTTATCTTATGATAAGAAATCGTCTTATTGACTGAGATTGCACTATTGTTTTCCACAAAAGATATGATACTGTTTTGCATAATTACTGTTAGATAAATAAACAAGACGACAGATAAAGGGGAAATTACCTAGGCCCATTTCTACGCAGCTTTTAGCATGGTCCGGTCTCGGCTCCGGGCATCCCGACACGCAGTAATAGCAGTCTCCCAAGGTGGAAATTTTTTCGCAGTTGTTCAGCGAGCAGAGATCGTCGAATCTCTCAAACAGGTCGTTCAAAATGGTCACCAATTCCTCTGCAGTCTTGTTACTGGACATTTTAGTGAAGCCCACGATGTCAGCGAAAAGTATGCTGACATTCTCCATGCAGTGCATGTTGAACGGTCTGAATAGAGACTTCAATTCGGACGCTCCCGGATTGGAGTTGCGAGGATACAAGCTGTTGTTTCTTTTGAGGCTGTTTTCAGATTCCATTCCCGTTTCCGACATCAGCCAGTCCGCCACCTTTGGCGGCATAACCGAATGTATCATCTTCTCTTTGAGCAGCTTTTCCATTTCGAGTTGTTTCCGCACGAGTAAACTTTGACCCACTTTCATAAAAGTGCCTCTCATTCTGACGACGGTCATGAGTAATATGTGAAGGCCTATTATATGTATGCATATCTGCAGCAGACTCCTGACTATCAATCCCGAATACGACAGAGTGCTGTCTTTCGTGTGGATGTATATGTTCATGACTTCAAAAGCGGCCGAATACGACAAACTTAGGCCGATGCACAGGTACAGAGGGAGAGGTATGACCGTGTAAATGATCAATACGACCTCGACGCACATCACAAAGTGACCGGCTTGGCTGATATCGCCAATAAAATTGACATCCCTGCTGATGTCGCCTATAAACTTTACATCTTTGAGAGTTCTATATGGAAAAAATCCAATAAGAGACAGGCTCAGGGCACAGAGTAGCAAGGCAATTATCACAGACACACTGAACATGTGTACTCTATAAAAATCGGTGAAAGTTACGAGTAAAATTAGAAGAGTCAGGAGGAAAACGCCGGAAAATATTGTGCATAATACGGGCCAGTTTACGGCTAATCCGTTTAGACCGAAAGCTAAAAAATAGGATATCCAGGCTAGCGCGAACACCATAATGTAGAGCAGGGCGTATCTGAAACAAAAATATTCTCATTAAGATCAAAAACGGAGATTCTGCATGCGCGAAACAATGACTGGCCGTATACAATATTTGTTTGCTCGACTCTTTAAATATTTGCTTTTCCTGTTATAGCTCGCAAACGGATAGTAAATTATCATGTCAAATAAGAAATGGCAATATAATGTGCAAGTTCACATCGCTGCAAACAAGATGTCTAAATATAGATTCAAAAATAACTTCTACGTATTCCTATTGTTAAAAAACATCAAGCGATGCGTAATTAAAAATATTTAATGAAATGTAAATAATTGCATACAAATATCGGTGGGTAGAATGTAAGAAGTGTGGCATATCAACATTAAACACAGACCGACCGCATAAGAAAAGAGATACGAGGATACAAGATAAGAGCTGAACACGCAGATCTTTAACACCGCTCCGATTGAGTCAAAATATAGTCAACGAGAGTATGCAGAGAAAAATGAGTAATTCAAATAATACCAATCATCCCAATACGGCAAACACAAAGATCAAAAACAGTCTCTTTTTATATAAATGAACATTTATGAAAAATAGAAACAAAATCATTTATACCTTAACAGGATCGCCAGACATGACAAGTTAACAAAGTACTATAATTATAATATATATTCAGTACTAAATAATGTAAATATTTTCGCAATAAATATCAATTATGATAAAGTTCATCACTTTTAGGGTGTTCACACTCGATACTCGGTGGAAAGGCATTATATTAATAAAAACACAATACTTCTTTGTACGTTATTTCCGTCTGATCATACTGATCAGTTGACAATGCTCACTAAGAGCGAAACCTGGTCCTGAACTTTTTAAATAAAGTGGAAATAATGTACAAAGGAATAATGTACAAAGGAATATTGTGTTTTTATTAAGATAAGGTTTATAATACGGGAAAAATTTTAATTGTTTTATTTCTGTGTTAATTCAAGTTATCCAATGAAATATTTGGTGTATTGGATATGTAATTTGGATGTTTAATGAGAACTAGCTGTAAGCTAGATGATCAATCTCTCAGAGTGGGTAATAGAAGGACAGAATAAGGAAATGAATAATCGTTTTCTCTACACTCTGCTAAAATAATTAGACAGACATCCAAATTATGGATATAAATAAATAAAATCAATTGTATCAATGCGGTTGTTTGAGGATTAAAGTTCATAGCACTGCTACCGAAAAGGGCAAAGCCTGGCGGCATTGACTGATCGGCTATAGAGCCGACTAATGTTAATTTATAAACATTATCCTCCAAGTCACGATTGATCACGGTATTTTTTAATTAAAATGTCCAAAAGAAAAAATGGGAAAACATCATTTTTAAAGGAAATTGTAGGGATCTAATGTCATTATTTAACTCTCAAAAGGCAGTTAAAAATAGACATTGGAATCGGGGGGGAATATTTCAATTATGCCCAAAGCCATAAAATTTAATTTGAAATTAGCAACGCCATCAAAATGGCAAAAAATAAAATAAACTTAAGAGATAGCAGTATCGTACTTGAGTTAATATGTTGATGTTAGATAAATACTAATACGGAAAATATTAAATGCAGTATTGTACATTCTAATTCAATTTTTTTCAGATTTTGATGGCAATACAACACTGAGGTGGTGCTACAAAGATCTGATCTGCGAAGACAGCTATGAAATCTTGAAACTTCAGTGATGATCCATTCTAAGGATGGAGTGTGGTGGGTATTTATTGAAGATTTTTTTTAATGTCGTCTCCAATAGGAAAGCGTGAGAAACAGCATAACAGATATTCAACTTGTAGATTAGCTCACTCTGACTATTTAAAAAAAATCTTATGACATAGTATCGCTCTGATTAAAGATTACAAGCCAAGGTTGCTCCAGATCCAAATGTTTACATACAATAGCCTACATTTGTTTGACGTGCTATCAGGATTTTATCATCAGTTTTAGGGTGGATCGTTGCCGAACCACGATTGAATATTATCGAAGTAACACGTGCCAAATGTATGTACGAAGACATCAATTATTGCAGTAAATTTATATAATGAATGTCATTGTTGTGCTAGAAGAGTATTTCTTTGGATGACTTCATATTATGCTTCAATACTATGCCAAGATAAACACATGGCTATTGGCAATGTTATATTAAATTAAGGAGTTTGCGATCCTACCTGAACCTCAATCGGATCTGAGGAAAAGAGCTGGACTTGTACTGCCCTTCCAAGATTTCCGAGTCGAATCTGGGGTTGAAGAAAGTGTTGGGGGCGGCTCTCTCGAAAGGAACGGGAACGGCGAGGCCGCAACAGCTCGGCCGACGCTCATCTCTTGCCAGGAGAGCTTGAACGTGTGGCGCCATGCACATGTGAAGCTCGTCCTCTTCATTTTCCGTCCCTCCCTCGCCCCCCGTCCGGACGCTGCCATGCCGCGTAAAGCTCACCGACGACAAACGCTTCTCGCTGTCACGCATGTTTAACGCATCGCTCGTCTGAATCGTCCATGCTGGGTATATTTCTGAAAGAAAATATCGACTCTTAATATAAAAATCTTATTAGTCTTAATCTGAAATAAGTGCCACTATATTCGAAGAAGTAAATGCATTTTACTGAAGGTGCTAGTTTAGTGATTACAAATCGCTTGCGTGAGGTCAATGGTTCGAATCTCTGAATGGAAACAAGATTTTTTTTTATTGTTTTTGCTAGAAATAAAAGTTATCTGTGAGGCTAAAAATTTATTTTTTTATTTTAAAAATGTCTCATCTTTGGAGGGTTAATCGCATTTAAGGTGTTCACAGCATCAGTTGATAGTGCTCATCATGAGCAAAACCGATCCTGATTATATAAAATAGAAGTGGAATCGCTAAAAATGAGTGTTTTATTTTTTGAATATTGGGAAATTTATGTTGATCATGTGATTGATTTTTGTCAAATAGTTAATTGCTCTTGTAGTATATATTAATATTTTCAATGTCAAGTTGTTGTTATGACAATCTGTAATGTTATAAAATATTTCTCTTTATAATTATAAATAGGTCATTTATATTTGATGATGAACATGCAATTACCCAATGGGTTAATACTTGATTAAATATAGATATTAGCTGAGTGTGTTGTCGGAAATAACTATTGTGAAAATTTGATGACTCTGGAATGAGTAACCTTTCTGAGCCTTTTATGTCATGCGAGCATATCGGGAATGGTTTGCCTCGTAGCATGTTTTTTGATTTATACCTCAAATACGACAATGGATTGAAGACTGATAATATAATATATACTTCATAACCAAGTAAATCATTAAAAAACAAAATTTATGGGGGATCGAGAATATTTACAAAGGTGCTATTTTTAATGACACTTCGGGCGTTTAGGATCGCAAAGGCCTTATTGCTAAGCTAAGTCTCATACATATAAACGTTCACAAGATTCAGTTGGATATATCTACGAATGAAATTTTAATATTAGAAGCACAAAGGTAAATTCATCTGTTATCAGAGCCGGATTTACTTATATGCTGAAAAGGATGAAGCCTCTAGGCGAGATGTATATTTTTTTTACCAACCGATTTTTACAAAAATATATTTTATATATATGAAATACTAATTATATGAAATTTCATGATTTGGTAGTGAATTCAGACAACCGTTTTCTTTTACTATATTTGGATTTTGGGAGCCTCACTACATCTAAATCCGACACTGCCTGCTATACCTTAGTGAACTTAAATCTATGCGTTTGTAGATAGACTCCTGTGATACTAAGTCCCCGACTTTATATATGGATTAAAATATCTATAAAATAAAAATAGCACTATCAAGAGAGCCTGAACCCTGCCTGTATCTTCTTCCAACCGGATGGATACCGGCGTTGTGGAAGGCCACTGATGACCATCCACAGGATGTACTCAACGGAGTTGCAGGACGCTGGGGTGACATGGGAGGAAGCAAGGAGACTGGCTGGGGATAGAGTCATGGAGGAACTTCGTGGTGACCATATGCTCCGTATAGGGAGTGGATATGGAATAATAATAAAAAAAAAAACATAGTAGTGTTTGATTTTTCTTTTATATATCATGTCTGCCCATAAAGTAGGGCATATGGACTCCGAAGAGTGCATTCTCTACAAACAGGCATGAAGAGTCAAGCACGTATGATCTGCACAGGTCGCGAAAAAAAAGATGTTTCGACATCCAAAATAGAAGGAAAAGTTTACCGATTTCAATCATATAACTTAAGTTCTTAGATGGATTATATTGAAGTATTACTTATCAGTGCTTTTTATCGTATTTTTAATAAAAAAAAACTGCATAATGAAAATTGTTTAATTTTGTTATTTGGAAAGATAGTAGTTTTCGAATATGATACATCCTAATCAAATAAAAAAATATTTTTATCAGACTTTACTTTCAAGTGCTATTTAAAATGGTGAAAAAAATAAGAAAACATTTTTTTTATCCATCTATCCAGGTTTCCAGGTCCATCAACAGAAGTTTTTCGTTTTTCAAAGTTGCTCAACCTCTCTTTTCTAAAGAGAGTAGTAGGGATAGAAGGATAAGGCTATTACAAGACTAGAGGTTAACTAATCCCTCTCGCTACGCCCAGTTGTTGTCTTGATTAAATATTAAAATTTATCTTTCATTTAAAAGTACAATTCATTTTGAGTTACAAAAAAAAATCAGATTAATATAATGTACAATATCATCTAACAAATAGCAATGCACAAGGGCCAAGCGAAAAGGAAGGCCCAAATTTCTACATACTCAATATAAAAAATTGCATGGGGGGCCTTGCGTGATGTTTGCATGAGGACCTCAAATTTCTAGCTACGCCACTGTCGTGGCTGTCTCCGTTTTAGATTCTTCAAACTAAATAGGATTAATATGAGAATTTTGAATAACAATTATTAATTAATTTTGATATTTATAAATATGTACCTGTTTTATCGATAGTGTTTTTTGGGTTTTAGTAAACGGTGATGATTGATTTCCAACAACCTGAATGTTGATTTATGACAGAAGTGTTTCAAAGCGGGTGTGCTCTTGATAATGAAGAATATTATTTCAAAATAATTGAAAATTTCAAAGAAAATAATAGTGGCAATCTTAATCGGTTAACAAATAAAAAGAAATTAAAATTGTTTGCAAAATGCAAAATAATGGAAAAAAAATGAAATATTTAATTTAATGAAATTAATATGAATTTCGAATAAATATACCTTCATAGATATTATTCAAAAAATTACACTGTTCGATCATTCAAACACACTTATGACACATTAACAGTAATTATTTTCAACTGCTGCAATTCACTCATTATGTTTAAAAATGAATTCCAATAAATCCAATGCCGCGTATCTGCCTCATTATTATCTTCGTTAATAATTGATTGTTGAATAAATAAAACAAGGAGCGTGCAGACTTCGTTAATTGAATTCATAGAACATTGATGAGATGTATTAAATTTTAGAAGAGAATAATTCGTCTTTAATAAGAGCACAAGCGAGAGTGCATAGTTCGTAATTATTATTACAGGTGTCTTGAAAACATTAATTTTATAAACAAACATGAAATTATAAGATTCACTGGACACTGCATAAGAATGAAATAATGTTTATCATGAGTGCACAACCGTACTAAAACAAATAAATACTTTTTATTATAAATTAGGCAATTGCTAAAAAATCATATAAAACCGCAGACTTCACAGTATGTTATGAAATAGTGCAAATCAAAAAGCGAACTAGGCGGACTATTCCAATGCAACTGTCAGCTGTTACCTGAATTGTTTCAGAAAGGCCGTAAAACTGGAGAACACTACTGGTAATTTATAATTTACATATTTTCAGAACCGAATTATTTGAGTTTATGTCACAAGCAGTCGAAAAAAACGTAATATTTTAAATTGAAAACAAATAGAAGCACAGAAGTACACAGAAAAATATTGTTCCTTTTGAGGCAAGGTTGCCATGTACGATATTTTTTTACGCAAAACGCCCGGAGCGCCGTGTAAAAAAATCAACTTGGAATATCCCAAACCGCAATTTTTTTAAAACGTTTACAATCTCACAATATATTTTTTTATCAACTTAATAACGTTTTACTATTTTTTGGATTTATTCTGAACGCGCTTACTTTATAAGAAGCAATATATTATATATATTATTTATATATTTATTATCGAAAACCACTATCGCGTCAAGCGGCCGAAAGAACTCATTTGAGCGGGAAATATGAACAGACCAAAGTGAATAATTTTTATGTTAGTAAATTGGTCGTGTTAAAATATCATATAACTACCTACAAGCATATAATATGGAAGTATTACAGCTTCGAATGTATCACAACATAATTATATCACAGTGAAGATAAATTAATATTGTATTCATTTCATATTTTATGTCTTAATCACCTTTTTTTAGCTGTACAATATTATGATGTTATGAAACTTATAATTAGAGTGTAATATTGAAGATATGAAATCGTATAATGAAATCCTTAAATAATTAACAAATTATTCTTTTTTTTACAGTGAAAATATAATGTTTCGATTGACAAATTGTATCTGATTCTGTCTATAAAAGATTTATTGGTTCAAAAGGAATGTACTAATGATATATCGTTTGTCAATATGTCAAACTGAAATGACAATAATACGTGTTTATTTTGGTACACATACAAATAGAAATAGTGTTACTACAATTCTGTCCATACAGTAGTCTAAATATTGAAAAATACTTCCTTTTCGTGTGTAAATTGTAAATCGTAAAAGAATTATCATCGTGACATTTCGTTACTTTTTAGTTCCCAGTGCTGAATAAAATAAATCATTAATTCAACATTTATTTAAATCGAACATTTTATTTTAATTGATATGTTTTGAATCCATGACAATAACAGTATGTAGACGTAAGGTAAATGACGCACAGGAAAATATAAGGTTTTACTTTTAGAATCCACATCAATCAGAACGTATGCAACCTCTAGTAACGCCGTCAACGCATATTCATATATTCATATGTACCACACAAATTAATATTTAGCCAAAGGATGTCACAGACAATGAAAATAGAGTATGTACCTATTTCATTTTGATTTTTATTGGTTAAGTGATGGTCCACAAAAATGATCAGATGCTTGCTGATTAAATTTTGAATTACTGTTAGCATTGCTTGTTATGGTTGAATTTATTTAATAAGCCCACTAGCCACTAGTGGACCAACAAAATTATCAAAGGGGTGTCCATATTGTTCATTGATGTATATTGCCACGAAATAGAGCAGGGTTTGCCAACTCATTACGGCCCAAGAGTTAAGATATATTATAATAATTTATCTTATAGGTTTAGAGCAGGCGTGGGATTCCCTAGTCAATGTTTACTGCGGCCTTGTGTAGAATCAGAACAATGAATGCGGCCGTTAGAGAATAAAAGGTTCCCCACCCATGTCTTGAGAATACTTAATCAGGATAATGCAATGTGAATTGTGATATATGGTGACCTGAAAGTAACGTTAGTAAAAATGTTTTTTTTTTAATAATTTAATTTTTATTTATAACAATTCATATACATAAGATTCTATGCTATTAATAATATAACATAACATGACGCCATAAATTATGTTTTTTTCACAAAATTGAACACATTTTTTTCCAACTCCAATTCGGATAATATGTTACATATAAAACACTTGGTATATCAAGGTCTTGGTAGTCAGTTGATCATTTTTTTATGTATGAAAGAATCTAATCATGACGTTAAAGGGTTACCCATATATTAGGTAACTTGAAAAAAAAACAATCTGTCCATTCGAAAAGATGGGGCGAAGCTTTTCTTGAATATTTAAATTTAAGAAAATGACCATATAACTAATTCGTGTATTTTTGTAAAAAAATCATCGTAATCAATAAAAATATATTTTTTAATGACAGCTTGTTGTCCAATGTGCCAGATATAAAAAAATGCTTGACCTCTTAGCGTAATAATAAGGAAGAATTTTTAAAGTTTTATTTAGCTGAAGTATATAAAGTTGATATTAATATCAGCATGACACAATAGTAAGTACTTGTATATTTTTATAATATTTTCATCCTTTTATATTTAATTCCACCAAGTGGCCTTTCAAGCAGTACCTCTTTCTGATTCGGTACAAAAAATTATTTATATTTATTATATGCCTGTATGCAAGAACATTGTCATCCTTTATAAATAAATCGGGGCTTTTTTTATAAATTTTAAAATTCGAAATTGAAAAAAAATCCAGGAGATGTCTAATTAATAAATTACAGTCTATAATAATAAGTCATATATATATATTTGAACATTACTTCATAAAACAAGTGGGAAATATATTGTAAAATGAGATTGGTTCAACACAGTACATACATACATATATGTGGAATGCAAGTTAATAATAAATGTGCTAAACATATTAAGGTCAAGAAAACATAAAAAAATCAATTTGATATTAATGTAATCTTGATAAAAATTCATGCTAAGTGAAATACAATAATAATACATCCATTATTTTATGATTTTCAAGAGTAGAATTTACTTCGCTGTATTGTTTTCATTAGGTATTTAAAATTATTTCTAGATTGTATGAAAGGCCATTTGAATGTTCACACCAGTAACGTTAAGCACAACATGAAAATTCTATCGCTATGATACATCTCTGAAATTAAATTATTGCCGATTTTGATTTATTTAAGTTGGCAGGAAAGCTGCAAGCAGTAATTTCCAGGAATAAATTATTCGTAAAATTTTAGTGGCAGAAATGTGGCATTTGTTTATCGATTATTCCTATAACACTTTAAACATAAACAAAAACCAAAAATAATGTAAACTCAATACATCAGAAGCACAGAAATAGTGATTGTCGAGTTTTCCAAATTCAAAGTTGGCGTATAGAGAAGAGAAGTCTAATTTGACAGCATTAAGTTGGACATAGACATATTTTATTCAACTGCACATTAAAACTGCAGCTGGTTAAATGAATACATTTATATCTATGATTCTAACAGTCATTCTACTGTCAAAAATATATTATGATGATCTGGAAACAATGTGAATTGTTATAGTTCAGAGTATAGTAAAATATTATATCATATCGGACTGTAAAGTCCAGTGTCCATAGTTTTGCTCAATCAATATCAAATATTGTTCATTTTTAAAGATAACGTTTAAGATATTGTGTATGGTTAATTGAGATGTCTTTTTCTCTTCGAGTTTATCTCGAATGATTTGTGAATTGGTAGCCGTCATTCAAAATATAAAAAAATAAAGATATTTATAAATTATAAAAAAAATCTCAAACGGTTAACGAAAAATAATCTTAGACGTCTTCTTTAGTGTGCGGTTGAAGGTCAGCAAGATAATATATAATACTATATATAATACAAACCACATTGAATTATATTATGATGATATAGCATACGATGTCGAGCTTCATTTAAATGAAATACAGTGAAACCCCGATTCGGCGTTTTTCAAGGGAACGCAATAAAAAATCTGGGAAACCGATAATGCGAAAAATCTTCAAATAATACATTTTTATAAATGTTGAATTTTTTTTTATTATGGAATATATTTATTTTTTACAAGTTCTTAATAATAAGTTGTTCATTTACAGTTTTGCACTTAAATTTCATCGAATGCCTCTAAAAACTCACTTACTTTTTTGAGTTAAATCATTTTTTCTTGGATCTTTTTCAACGTCTTGAATTATTTTGATAAACTTCTTAGGAGGCATTTTGGTTGAGAGTTGAGAGGGAAAAATCGGACAACGAGATTTGAGGTAAGATTATTTATAAGCGAAATGAAATATATTCAATAAAAACTGTCAATCGGGATAATATTTGTGACAGGGCGCCATAATAATAGATGATAGATTGAGGAAATCGGTAATCGGGTAACGATTAATGCAGAATTATTTTACATTGTTTTAATGGGTGTTTGACCAGGAATATTAAAAGTAAACGATAAATGGAGGGACATCAAAACGAAATAATGCAAATAAAATAGAAACTAAACTAAATTTCGGTTTGATATCTTTATCAAATTAAAATTTTCAAGATTTTGGACGAGTTCATATTCACAACTCAAAATACCTAAAAACGTCAGTCGGTTCCTTTTTTAAATTCAACCAAAATATGTTTTTTATACACATATTTATTAATAATTGAACATCAATAATCTTTTTATAAAATTAAAACTAAGTGCGTTCGACAAAACATTCTGAAAGTGACAATATGATACCGAAGTAAAGATATGATACTGAAGTGACGGAATGATACCGAGTAGATACAGCTAGGTTTATTCAAAAACGAAAAAAGAGTGATCTATTTGTTAAATTTTTTTCAGATTATCTCGAGTAAGTTCAGTAAGTATTAATTATATTGATTAAAAGTACATATGCGCATTTCTAAAATACAAAACGATTGTATTACACGAGTAAAAGCGTCTAGTGAGATGAATCTGCCACTTCAGTGACTCAGCGAATGAATTGGAGGATCGGTCCACTTGAAGTCTTCTTGGTATGTCACGTATACCAGCCAGTAGAAGAGGTTCAGGAAGCCAAACGATGCAGGGAAAAGAACTCTAGCAGCTCGATCTATATGCGAGACGCTGTTTATATGACGGTTGGCTCCGTGCTGGCCATTTTCTGCAATAAGTCAAACAGTATTTTGTTTTCAATATAAACACACTTAAAATATAAAAAAAAACAATGAGAGGTAAACTACACTATCGAGATGCGACTGTCTATCGATTGAAATTGTAAAAAACTCAATAAGTTTAATACAAATGAGTCGTACACCAGATGACACAAATAATCTGCAATACAAATAAATAGTAGAATAAAACCAATGATTTTTTAACACAAACTGATGTTGAAACTTTGTACAGCTATATTGAAAAACTAGCATTTTTAACATAGTGTAATTTGCCTCTCATGAACAGATTTATATAATCCAAAAACACATTTTTCATCGCAGTTAATTCCAATACGATAAATATTTTGAAATTGAAAGATCGTGCGGAATAAACCAAAGAGATATTTTTGTAATTCATTCGAGATCTACTCAAGGAGATAGTCATAAAAAACGCCCGTGTCTGAGATCTCACATTTAAATTGAAAAAAAAGTTTATATTATCTCCCATTGATCTTACAGGGACTTGAGCCCGACCCGCCTCATCGGTATAGCCAAGCTCTTAGCAACTAGACCACAACGGGCGACAAAAATAATATATTCGTTATTTGAAATAAACATGGTCAAAACAATCAATTTATTCTACTTGTACTGGTTTCAACGTAACCTATTTTTTATAAAATATACCTATGGTGAATGATGAAAATGAAAATAAAGATTCAAAGTTCATTAATAAAAACGGGAACTGTGTAACACACAGTACCTATGCAAATATTATATTATTAACAATGTTAGTACTGAATATGAGAAAAAAATATACACCCGAAATTTATTATGTCGTCGGAAACATGGCACATATTCTGGATGAAGCATACAATTCTGCGCATATTTTAATAATTGAGAAATTAAATGTAATATCGATAAAGGTTTATCATTTCTGATATCCGGATAATAAATAAGTTTAAACGGCTGAAGTAAACATATTTCGGAAGGATATTGTGTTACACGGGAATAGCGCGCAAAATGCAGCTTCGGTGTTTTATTTATTTACATTATTTTTTACTTTATTTTTATCTTTCGGCAACATTTTATCATCGTCTACTTGAAAATGAGCTGGATATCGTTCAATTGGAAATATAAATTTCGTATGTATACAAGCAACGTTCATTTTAAAAAATGAGTAGATAAATAATACATATTTTGCTAACATAATGATACTTAGTTTATGCGTATGTATTTATGAACGTCAATCAAAACAAATTCATAAATAGTCGACGTCATTCTTTTTCTTTCAATTTCAGGAATAAATTATATAATATTCATAAATTCAGTATACTAGGCCAAATGAAAAACAGAGAATTTACAAAGTGGCTTAAACGCAGGACTGTGGGGGTAGACAAAAATTACAGCACACTTTTGTTGTGGAACAGTGATAAAATTAAAAAAAATAACAACGTTATAAATGAAGATAGTGTCCGGATTTCAAGATATATTTATATTTAATTATCATAATATGTTCATGAATCACCGCAGAGAAATCATAGATCTCAAAATACGGTAATATTTTACGTAATTTGAGCAATATTATTTTGAAGTTTCGCTCACGGATTAAAGATGTGAGAATAGCGTGGGTCCGTTTTTAGTTATCACAGTTTTCAAAGGAAATGCGAAGTGGCCAGAGAAACCGACACCTTTGAAACCAAAATCCGTCAAAATTCAATGCTGTAGAAAGCTACGTAGTTAGTGATTGTTTTCGTTACATATTTTATATCAAAATATATCATTCTCTCTTTAATATTGTATTATTTTCACGATGTAAATATACAACTTCAGAGTTGAAAATTAAGGCCACAAAATAATTTTGTGTTATTGGGTAAATAATAACATTCGCGACACATAAATTATCAGAAAAATCTTTCTTTTCTCGGTGTTATCTTCTATCAAAATTGGTGAGTTTCCAAATTGAAGTACATATCGTTGTCCTAAGCCAGTCGTATTCATCACCTAAGTCTGAGGTTGTCTTTTAAGGTAGTTGCATAGCAAAAATAATATTTTTATACATACATCTCTGGTATATTAAATATTATTTTCGTTGTATGATGATGTGGAGATGTTTAAAATATTTACAGCACTGAATGTGAAATTATTTATCTTGTCTGCGTTTGATTTTTGCTATAAGATTTCTTGGCTTATCGGTTTGTTGTGTACGTCACCAATGAGCAGATTAAAAAATATTCATACACCGATAAATCTAATGACCTTGTTCTTATAGAATATAACAAACGAAAATAAGCTGCAAACGCATCATACATACATAGTGAGAATTTTCCTAAAAAGTACACAATAATTATAGTTCGATGATATATCTAGATTTATAGTAATGTTATAGTAAGCTATAATGTTTACAGTGGGTAGACATGTTTTATTTACCAGCCTCTCGTTGCCTCTGTCGCCTGAAGTTGTCGTTTCCCATGAGGCAAAAGAGGAACTGCTTCCACTGAGGAACCCTACGTTCAGTCTGTGTAGTTCTTTCCATCGTCAAGCGGATGGTTGATGCTACTCCCAAATCTACATCATCTCCACTTCGAGGGTCACCATTGAATAGTGATGCGGCCTAAGAAAGAACTACCCGATTATTTTTGTAATTTAAACAGACGGCAAGATTTAAAAAAAAATAATTAAATACACACTTGCGTCTTGATCCAAACAATCTTTATTTTTTATTGGTATTTAAAACAAAATACCGAACCAACCGAAATTATAAAAAAAAAATACACCGATAACGAATGTATTCCGCTTTAATTCATTTTTAGAAGGTTTAAGGATTAAAGGTTATTAGTACTTTGCATCAAGCAACACAGTTATAATTATGAATAAAACGATGTTTTAATAGCTTCAAATTACATTACTATAATATTAATTATAGTACTTAAGACAAGAAAATATGCCTTTTATTAATACAATAGAGGTAAACACTTACTTAATAATTACATGATAATAAAACTGGCAATGAAATTTAGCAATTTTGTTATATTAACATAAACAGACACTGCGTAAAATAGCGAATGGCGTGTTTTTGAGTAATATATATATTTAATGGCAATTCTGTATCCTTTGCACTCCATAAAATTGAGAAATATAATTTAACAATATTGCTAGGGCTGCAACATCGCAAGTAATGTATTTTTTGTGATGAATTTCCTTTTTGTAATGCATTATAGTGTCGGTGAATATTTGTCAATGGTTAGTATGTTCTATGATCATGATAAAATAAATTAATTATACCTTGTAAAGCTAGGTATTGATAACGCATCATTATAATTATCATTGAAGGTGTATCCCTTCAATTAGTAATCTAGGGCTTTGTTAAAATTTAAGCCCCATTAGCAATGCTATGGGCCAAAAAGGGTTGCAGTCAAAGTTCAATCAGGCAACATTGCAAATTAAGTAACTGTGTTTTGATTTAGCTTATATATATTCTAAAATGAAAATTAGAGGAGTTTTGGGTACATCAACACATTTTTCTACTAACGGTTTAATTTTTATACTAAATGTTCTAACGAAAATAATTGAAATTAATGATAAATAAACGGATTATTTTAATTTATATTAATGAGTAATTTTTCAGTAACAAAGACCTATTATTAAAAAATAGTTTCACATTATTTTTTTGATTAGAAATTATATGGAAAAAATATGTTTTTATAAGTACTATCTTCACAGATTTTTTACAAGCCGGCGAAAAGAACATATACAAATTTAAAAATTTAAAAATGTTTGTGTCTACGAGTAAAGAACATTTTAAATTCAAAGATGATATACTTTTTTAAAATTTTGAAACAAAAAACATCAAATAATTCGTTGACAACTTTGTCTAAAATTGAACTTGGATGTTTTTGATCGCTGAATGGGGATTTGCAATCAGGCAAGGATAGAATATCTGACTTGATTATAGGATATAATAAACAAAAGAATGATTTCATGGTAAATTAATATTAAAAAAAAAACTACGTTAATATTTTATTGATAGTGAGACAGTGTGTGTTACATTAAAGATATACAGTTAAATAGATTGGCTTACAATCATTGCAGCTCGTGGTACATTACTGCTCCTTCGTCTTGCTGCCAACTGACGAGCTGCAAAGGGATCGCCCCCAGTTTCCTCTATTAGTTCTTCCCACTCGTCATCGTCGATTGGGATTTCACCGGAGCCCACCTTTAAATTAATATTACTATTATACATACATTTTTCGAATAAGTTAATCAACATATTTTACTATACAGACATAAATAAGTTAATATGTGTTGAAATTAAGCCACAAAAACCTTTATGTGTATTTGACGAGTAACACAAAAACATACATGAATTTAAACAACCTGTTATTGCCAGTAAGTATTTTAAGTAAATATGTTTTTTTCTGTACTAGTAAATGCTTTGATTGACGTAGTTTTATTTTAGTAGAATCCTCATAGTACTGTCATAACAAGCCTGCTTTGACTTCTAAGGGAAAATGAATCTAACATATGTGTCAAGTTTATTTTCACGACGAGACTTATTCACATTCATAATACAGGGTATAAAGTTTTTATGTCAATGACACTGTAAATTTAAAAAACTTTAATAATTGTAATTTTTATAGCTTAAACAATACGCCCTTACCCCACGAAGTTTGTGGTATCCGTTTTACACGGGAAACATTTTTTGTTTAGAATCATTACAGATCAAAAGCATATTTTGTTTTGGAAAGGTGAACGTAAATAATTTCTTTCAAAAACTTTTCCAGTTCCGGAAACGATCTTTTATTTTTTTTTCAACGAATTTATTTTCGTAATGCTATTGTTTGAACTTGGAAGATCGTTTCAGATTTTCTAGTATTCAATATTTTTCTCCGTGGGTGAAACCATAACAATTTATTTTCTTAAAACTTTTTGTCATATGTGTCACCAGTTGTAAGGGCTGTTTGTCTGATCACAATGCAATATCAATAAAATACACAAAGAGGTGGAAAAACAACCTCTGTGTATTGTTTTTTTAGATGTTTGGTTTTTATTTGAATTTGTCTGTAACCTAAACTTTTTGTTGTATCTTATGATTTAATACTTTTTAAAATGTAATATATCGACTGTGGAAAGGAAAAAAGACGTAACCCCCCCGTTTTTTCCAAACAGCATTTTTTCGATAATCGCAATGTATGCAATACGTTCTATCAAAAGGGTGTAAGCTGAAAATGCCGAATTTGTTTCTAAATTTAGCTTTTATGTTTGGAAAAGAAGTGCTTGTGGAAAATACGATAAGGAAGAAAGATTTTAAAAAAGGTATTTTGTGAAAAAATATTCAAATTAATATCAGATAAAGTCAATTAAAAACCAGTTTATCAGTCTCCATGTATTTCAAGGTTGTGTCTTTTTCATAATTTGCCTTTGGCCCAAGATCATTCAAAAACGTTTTTCGTGTCTCTTGTAAAATTTGATATGTGTGGTTACGTCTTTTTCCCTTTCCACAGTCGATATCTTAGAATATTATGAACTGTCAACATTATATTTGTCAAGTTCATGGCACATTGGCATCAGCTGTAATGCCATACATTGTCTTTTTTTACGAAATCAGTCAATAAAAAAAAAATCGTTAGTGCTATATATTATATGACTCGATTAACGAGAGTTTTGTTTACGCGACACTTAGTGGAATGACTCAACAATAAAAATATTTCAAATCATTACCTTTGTAAAATAATGCACGCCAGCAAATTCTAATAGAGTCGCGATACAATAAAAGAAGCTCATCAAAAGAAACCAATCGAGGGCCGTGGCATAGCGTACTTTAGGCAAGTCAGTCCTCGAATCCAGGCTTATAGTGGAGAGCGTCAGAACTGTTGTGATGCCAAGACCCACGCGGTCCGAAGTTGCCTCACGATGAATCCAAAAGGACACCCAAGAGAGGACCACGATTAGAATGCAAGGGACGTAGACTTGGATAAGAAAATAGCCGGTGTGACGGGATAAGTTAAAAGATACTTGAAGGACGGAGAAGTCACCTAAAAAAAATCATTTTTTTTAAAAGTTTTAAAGCGTTATATATGATATCATTATATAAGTTGAAGGGTTGCAATTATCGAGAGTAGATAAGTTGCATTTAATAAAATTAGCAAAGCATTTCCTCCGCGGATGTAAATAGATTTTTCATAATTTGGCTGTTAGCCAATATTTCAACAAAATGAAGAATAATCTTTCAAAAATCATTCAACTTCTAATTGCAAAGAAAAAACATCGTGTATATCAATATCCAAGATCTTAAGCCATGGGTGTCCAACCGGTAGATCGCGATCGACCGGTCGATCCCAAAGCAAAATTTGGTTGATCCCAAAAACTTCCTTGAATTTCTAAAAAATATATATATTAAAAATATACTAAAATAGAATTATTTTTTAAGCACCTACCTATCTAATGATATGTGTTTCGCATTTGAAATAAACATTTCTAAGTTTGAAGAAGAGAAAAACCTTGAAATAATAATAAAAATAAATTTCTTATAAGAATTATGTTAGAAGTTGATCGCGAGAAAACTTAAAATTGAAAAGTCGATCCCAGAGCAAAAAAGGTTGGACACCCTTGTTAAGCAGTGGATAAAAATCAAATTCTATTATGAGTTTTTTCCAGTATTTGAACCAGAAAAAATATGAACGCTATACTACATTTTGTGACGGCTATGAAGCTGTCACATAAATTGTGGTGTGTGATGTTTGTTATCACTGAGAATGAGTAAATACAAAAAGTGGTTTACGATCAATCCTCATAAAATATAAATTATAAATAACGCCACACACTTAAGAGTAAACAATGATTATCAGTTCCATCAGTAGTAAACATATTATTATTGATTGAATTGGTAGAACCCATAATAATAAGGTTGAAATAGCAATGTATTTTAGTTATCCATTTTTTTTAAATGTAGCTGAGAGCTATTTTGGTTTTACGTTCTCGTCAGCACTAATAGATAATTCTGACGAGGGCGTTAAGCTGAAAAAGTTTTCAATTATTTTTTTTAAAAATGGCGAACTAAAATGCATTGCAATTTTTGACGTTATTAAATATTGTTAGTTAATATATTTTTAAACAATTAATTTTCTCTTATGTTTTTAGAATTTGATCAGTATATTGTGTGTGTGATTTCCTCATTTGTGTAAGTCTATACGAAGTACCTAGTAACTATTGTTATGTAACAGCAGCGATGGGCTGGTAATACGTAACAAGGGGTTCGCTTAATTTCAAAGCAATTCTCGGTGTTCTGCGGAAGAAATGAATTTTTTTATCAATCCTTTTAAATAATATACAATGATTAAATAAGCAATCGATTTTTACTAAATACACTCATAATATGTAACAATATGCAATTTACCATAAACTTATCAATCTAAATGGCTAAAAATGTTCTACTGTGTATACTGGAACTGTTGTAGATAATATGTAAGTCAGAAATTGCAGTTATATAATAATTTCATCTCAAAATATTGTTTTCTCTGAAATTAACAAAGGGCTCGCGGGCCTTAGTAAAAATTAACAAAGGGCTCGCGCGAGCCCAAGCCCCCTCCAGCCCACCTCTGTGTAACAGTGAATAGATGATTATAATTATATTTTTTTACCTTCTCGACGAGTAAACGTGAAATTTCTGTAGGGAAAACTTATGAGATCAAACTGAGAAAGAGTCATCCCTGGAACAAAAGTGACACTTTCTGCATTCTGCCATTGATAAACCAGTTGTTGATTGGTATAAGCGTCTGCAATAAATCAAAATAAGTGATGTAACTAACTCGAATATACAGAAAAAAAACTCCGCTGAAGATAATATTTCATACTAGGCGCCGTTGAATTAAATCAACCGTGAACAAATAAAATACATCGTACTCCTCTAACAGAAAATATGTTTCAATTTTAAAGATGCACTTGTGTTCTTAATGTTAAAATTCTATGTCTAGGCAAAGCTTCGAATGGAATAAGTTGAACATTAAATCGAACACAAATGTAATTTCAAATTAAGAATTGTTACTAAGATATAAAAACACAATCATTAGGTACATAATATGTAATTTAAGTTGAAATCAAAGATAATTTTAAATTTTGAATGCATCATGATTCCAATAAATAATAAATATGCTATTCTTTTTTGAAATTTGTGCGCGTAACATAAACAATATTATTTTTCTTTATTGTCATCATTCCTGTTTACAATAATTATTTTGACATTTAAATAAAGCATTGCAAAGAATTTGTAAAATATGTTAATGATTTACTCACAGCTTCCTAATATAAGAGGGCATGATTGACGGTCCATCGGAAAATTCCTGAGCTCCATTGGACACTTGGCTTTGATGGTAAGTCTGAAATAATTTAAGATTATTTATATGTGTAGTCGTTTATTTAAAATAATCAAATAAATACACGTTTCTTATTATAAAAAAATGTTATAAAGAAAGTCTGTGGCACTATAATTTGAATTATCATATGATTTGAATTATAAAAATGTCATCATTTTCTAAATATTTCTGATGACTGATAATTATTATCTGAATGAATTTAAGTTACACTAAAAACAAATTTAACTAATGTGTGTCAAGAATATAAGTAAATCAAAACAATATTAATTGTTTATTTTATTGAAAAATGTTGAATTCATGATAAAATAAGGGTTTTTTATAAACCCTTGACAATCAGAAAACCACCCGATGTTTACCTTTTTTACTACCGAGTGGTTACGGACTATCTCAAGATATTTCAAACTGTCAACAATACTGTCAACTGTCACTGTTTCAACTGTCAGTAACAATGAACATAATCTTAAGTATATAATAATAATAATGTCAAAAAGATATTCGTAAATCTTTGCCCGACACTTAAGTAAAGTCTTACGACAAAGCTTCAAGCTTAATTGGAATGCGCTGGGTTAAATCAGATTCTGCTTTACGGGTTAGTAGAGGAAATGTGTATAATTAAGTTACTACAGGGTATGCGAAAATGCGCAACATTATGGCGCGTATAATATTTCAAAAACATTCTAATAGTATTGAACAAGTAAAGACGATGTGATTATTATCTCGCAGAACGAAAACGGAAAGATTGATTGTAAATGATGGTACGGTATTATCGACTAGTACGATCATTTTAATCGTACAAGGTTATAAAAAAAGTTAAGAGAAAACATATGACTGTGAGAAATTAATTATAATTGTCGATTTTAAATATTTGTCAGTTACAAGTCAGACATTCCGTGCGATGATTAATTAAAGTTGTACTGAAATCACCAGCCGAGTTTCTTTCAGAGTAGTTCATTTTAATACCTAGAACAGGGATGGCGAACCTACGGCACGCGTACCCGAGATGGCACGTTTGAGAATTTGGATGGCACGCGAACGATTTCCAAGTTCAAAAAAAATATTTTTTAAGCTTAAATAAATAAAATTTTAATTAAATATTTCGTAAATTATTAATTTATTCCGTTTTATTATTTTCAAATGTTTACCAAGATAAACGACAATCGTTTAAAAAAACTTTTTTTTTGATTTTGTTAAAAAAATGACTTCTTGGGCACGCTACAAAATTGAGAAATAATATATGAGGATTTTTGGCACGCGGACCCAAAAAGGTTTGCGATCCCTGACCTAGAACATCAGCAGTAAGGTCAAATAAATAAACAATAATCTTTTGATGACATGTTTCATATTTGATGTCTAGTGTCTAGTATAAAAAGTGCATCGAGGATTGAAAAAACAGTGCACGTGCTGCTTGCATGCAATTGAATCTTACGAATGAAATTGTATAGAATACAAATTCGTAAATTATAAAAAAGCTACATTAGATATATTCTAATAATATTATGTAGATCGTTAACAATTTGACTCTATATAAATCGATATGAACTTAGCCATTCCAAGAAAGCTCTTGAATCAAGTCTAGACTCTGCACACTCACATAAATTTAGTATATTTACTACTATTATATATGAAAAGCATACTGTTCAAAAAATACAAAGAACTAAAATTTGAAACTTCTTAAAATACTTAAAATAAAGATTAATTTCCCATCCCCTTTCAATACTAGTAAGGTAGAATATCTTGTAGTCTGTATCAATCATTTTTCAGTGATAATAACGATAACAAAAGTTAATATCATTATGATTAAGCGTGCTATAAACACTTACTTAGCACTTATAAGCAATTAGAAAACATCTCAAGAAAAAAATAAATAAATTAGGTGTTAATTTGATTTTCTATTGTTTGGAAATTTTATCTTGGTATTTTATAATGTAATACCATAAGTATTTAAATCAATTCACATTAAATTTTATGCATCGCCGAGCCCGCCAAAACATCGACGTATTCTTGTTTTTGAATTTGTTCCAAAGAACGTGTTTGAAAATGGATGGTGTAAAATATAGTCAATAGGGTTGAAAAAATACATGTATACTAGTGCACATCATATTAAAAACAAGACTATTACAGGTTAAATTTTATTATAGAAACCGAATTGCGGAGTAAAATTTTGTTGGAAGACTTAAAAAAATATTCTATACCTCATCGAGTATAAGATGTCGCCATCTTGATTGATTCGTAGTAGTTTATTTGGGACAGTTATTGTGTGTACGTAAGAATGTTTTCCGTTATAAAAATATGTGTCCGGCCGCCATATTCTCTCCAGCATCTTAATGGAAAGTGACAATGATTTGATAGGGCCGAGAAAACTTAATCTGGCGTCTCTCCAATATTGTCGAAAATAACAGTCCATTGAATAATCCTGGAACAACGAATCAATAAACAATACAATTGTGAATAATACATAACAAACTGTGGTAGGAGTATACAATATTCTAAGTATTTGGCGTAAACATGTAAAGTATAGATCTGCATTCGGAAAAAATATTTCTGAAGGAATTGAAAGTCCACGAATTTGACTCTTTTTAATTGGTTTTGTTATTATTTAAACGCTGAAAGTTATCCTACTTTAATAAATAAAATATTTTATTTTATAGTATGCAATTTAATAAAATACATTAGATGTAATCAATCTGGTTGAAAACCATTTCTTACCTTGCTACTTTTATCAAACGCTGATTTTCTGTGTATTTTTAAATCAGCGACATATTAAATACTTGAAATATTTTCTTAAAAATATATTTATTAATTAGAACTTAATTTCTTCACTCTTACCTCAAAGCTACGAAACGCTACGCTATAAGCAATTCCGTTGGGTGCTGCGAACTTCCATACAAACATTGTATGGACGTTTGCAGTCTAACGAATTTTCTTAAAGCTCGATGTTTCGTGACCCTCAGGTTATTGTGGAGTGTTTTAACGTGAAATTTAGTAATTCGAGATTTCGACTGAAGTTGCTTGGTGGAATTTCAACATTAAATTTGAATCGTTCAAATTCACCATTTAACTTAGTGATACATTTATTTACAAAGCGCCAATTCAAGTTAATTCGTGCACTTGAACGCATGGAGAAAACTTGTGTGAATGTACATAATTTAAACGATTCAAATTAAGTGAAATTTACTAATTTGGCAACGCTGATTTGATTGGTCCTCTCGGCATATTCAATTCATTTTTCAATTGTTAAGACTTAACCTATCTTTCTTTACGCTCACAGAATAATTATTGTCAGCTTTGCATGCATCAAGAGCTACTTTTTTTCTGTGTCTCAAATATGGTGTATATTCAGTGGAACTATGGACGGCCTGGGAGAAGAAAAAGCGATTGACAGAAGCCAGGAATAATCAAGATGCCATGTATTGGTAATATCATACACGAAAGGAATAGATTTGGTCTAAGAAAAGGAGCAATTTATTACCATGTCTAGTTCTGAAACAGGTCCCATGCTTCTTATCAAAATATTGGTTTGCACGACAGTTGGTAAACCTGAAATAAAAATAAACTTTTAAGAGATACGGACATACATCCATATTGATTTATCGTGAATTTTAAATATATTTTATCTACTTGCTTTAATTATACCTTTTGTAAACTCTCTCAAAATTTAACTTCAACAGTTACGAGAATTATTAAATAACATTTTCATATTTGCATTAAAACGTTATCGATGAAGGAGCTGCAAGATGACTGATACTAAACATGGAATAATCGTATTTTAGTTCGCCATCCAATTATTATTGCAAATCAATTTTATTTGTACACATGAGTTTCGTTTGAGTGCTGTTTTTAAAGATTTCTAGTTTTGCGAAAACATAGATGAATTCGTTTTAATTTGATATTTAGTTTATTGCGGGTTACGAGCATTTTGCTCTTGGTTGACGATAGTATATCAAGTGATTTTGTTATGGGTTTTGGTAGACACTTAAATGTATTTATTTCTTTTTAAAATATAGTTTATTCAACATCCGATCTATCTATAACAAAATACTGTAATATCAGATGAATCTATACAGATAATATCAATACCTATTATTAAAAAAAGATTAAAGTAAATTACAATCTATATACATAACTAATTTTGACACAAGTGCGTTACGTAAGCTATTTTTAATATTGCTATCAAATATTTATAGCAATTCAAATACATAATAAATGATTTTTATTTTAATTGAAACGAAGAATCTTCTATGCCGCATATTTATATTTAGAATCAATTTTGACGATGAATGACTAAGCTAAAGCGAGTCTACATTTTTTATGACTGTTAAAATTCATGTAATCAAAGAGTATTCAATCAGACTCATTAGTTTTGGAATGGCGAAGTGATCGAAACGGTAAAATTTTCGTGAAAGCATTATTATTGTATTTTTTTGTGGCATACAATGTTGCCGAAGATGTATACAGCGGCCATTTAAAGATCATCACATGTAATAAATAATAACTAAAAAAATCTGTTGAGTTTCTTTATACACAATGCTTTCAAAAATGTTTCTCGAGAATGAAATGAAGTTGTGATGTTAATAGGAACGGTCAAGCGCTTCCGCTACTTTAGATATAGATAATATTATGTTACTTCATGTGTATAAAACAAACCTATTTTTTTAGTTATATTCTATCCAAGATAACTCCTGTCTGCGTATCGTTCACTAAAGCAGTTTTGTGTTGTGCGTTACAGTCAAATAACTCAATATATATAACATCTGTAATTGAGAGATGACGATCATTGATACAATTTTGGAAAGCTAATAAGGTGTATAATTGAAACATATTCGTAGAGAAAAGGATGTCAAAAATGTCATTAGTATTTATTTATTGATTTGTCATTTACTTGGTAGAATTCCATTTTAATAGGGTAAAAGTATCAAAGTATTTCAGTTCTACAGTTTTTTATATGTTATACGTTGATAGCTATTTCGGCTTTCGCCATCGTCAGAACTATGCTTCAAACGTAAATTTGCTCAGCTATATACATATACTAAGAGATACACAATGCATCATATTATTCACTCTAACATACTAATTCAAATTCTAATTACAATATTGCACTTATTAAATGTGATTTTAGTGTTTCAAAGAACGATAAGCAGTCTGGGGTTTTATATTCATTAGTATTTATTTAACAGTTGAAAAAATTCTTACAATACATATCCAATTTTGGTTTATACATTTTTAGACATTCCAAATCACCTATACTTCTATGTATGATTGTCCAAAGTAAAACAAGTTTTATGAACATTAAGAATCAACCTGGAAGTTTTAGACTTCAATAGTAGTTTGAGAAAAAAAATAAGAATTCAAATCAAAACTTCATTATTATCACAAGGATGATGATGTTTTTACTCGACTAGTCGACTATAGAATAGTGTTTTTTTTTAACTTGTCGTTTTTGGCAATTATTAAATCTATCTTGTCGTAAACGTGTGTATGTACATTAGAAAGTATAACGTTGAAGGTAATATTAGAAGTTGGTTTATACGAGCCGAAAATGTTATAAATGAACGACTGGTTCATACTTCTAACGAATAAACGAATAAAATGTAAAATGATAAAATCTTTAGAGATGTTTCGATAAATATTTACTTACATACCAAATCAACGTTGGATTATAATGATAATTACATATTAGAGAACTTCAATGGAGTTCGGAATTTTTGGTGTAGTTGAAAAAAACATGATTGAATAAATGTTTAATATTCTTTTGGACCGTTTGATTTACCTAATGTTATTGTAGCTTTTCGGAACGAATATTTTTTATTTCTTTAACATTTTGATGAACACTGAACGCTTTTTGCTTACAAATTATCTAGCACGATTAGATGTTTGAAAAAGCTATCATTAATTATAACGAGTCACTGTTTTTTTAAGAGGTGTATATAGTATTGTAAAGAAACTCTGATACTTTAAAATTATACACTATATTTTCAAATCAAAGGTCAAATTGGTAATACTGTAGGTAAAATAAATTTGATGTGTTTATATATATTATTTATATAATTTAGAATTTCAACTGAAGGTGCTTGATGGAAATTTATGTTTATATTAGAACTATTTTCATAATGTACGTTTCTATTATAATTTTGGCCAAACACGACCCGGGTTTCGCCTCTCGGCATCTTCCGGTGCTATATCATTTAGTTTTAATTATCATGTTAAATTAACGATGTTTTTCACCCGATAGTTACAATTAATATTGTCGGACATCTATAAGCTAAATAAATAAATTAAAATAATTACTTATAAGAATTTTGAATTTATCAACAACAATTATATATATTACCTTACATTCTCAAAACATTTTTTCTTTTTATAATTCGTTTTTCTGATCGGAAAAATCAGACGCCTGTTGCAAGGAGTTTTCGGCTGATTAATGCATTGCCCAGTGGAGTGGACATATTCAGCAAAAATCTTTGTAGAAAATTATAATTTAGGCAAATACACAATTTGAATTGTGAATTAAAGAAATGATGTTTATGATGATTATGTGTTTTAAAATGGTGGAATCAGTATAATACTAAGTACACATTATGTTTTATTTTTAATGTTTAGGAATGACAAATTAAAAGTAATAAATAACGTTATGTAAAAGTAAACAAAATTTTAATGAAATATAACAATTGAAAATGATCTATAAACAACAACGTATAGCTTAAGATTTTGAATGAAGGTGATTGGTGAAATTTTAGTATTAAACGTGAAGTTCAAGTTCATTAGTACACTTGAGTGCACGAAGATGTCGAAAAGCGAATCCCGGGGTCATTCGAGACAAAACGTACGGAAGTGTACAACATTTGAAAGATTCAAATTTAGCAAGGTATTAAAGCATCAATTATAAATTAACGCATTTTATCGCTGACACAAATTATAAATACAACGTCTATAGATGGAGATTTTTAAATATTGTGTGAACAATATCAACTTAATTCCGTATACTATGTTTTCTCATTTCGTTCTTTTGAAAAGTCGATAATTATTCCTAATGCTTTCCAATCTTGACACTTACTCTCTTCGTAAACAAAAATGATGTGCGGTAGACAAATTATTTTTAATTCGATTAATGGAAAACTACTCACCTTTATCGTGAGTGGGGAGTTGCGAGTTTTCGTAATTCTTCAAAAGGTTCTCCAAGAGTATTGTTATGTTCTTTGATACGATGTCATTCAGCGGACTCCTTTTCGCTTCGTACTTAGCCACCGTTGGTCCGTAATCCCCAGCTATTATCTCCGCCGAGCTATTTACATTCTTCCAATTGAGGTTCGTTACAAACTCACTCTTGACCTTTGCCGTCAATTCATCGCTTTTATCGAAACGCAAGAAACTAATGATTGTAGCGTTCGAATCATCATCCAAACTGATACCCTTACTATCGTCATTGTCTTCTACCAGCAGCTTACGTTTCAGCATACCTTTATTGTGATAGTAAAAATTTTGAAGCGAATTTTTCATTTCAAATCGAGACAAGCTGTTCTTGGACACGTGCAATGTCAAGTTATTGTGTTTTTCTTGATTTTCCGTAACCGATGTAACATTAATGCTACTATGATCATTATTGTCTGTAATCTTAATATTTTTATTTTCATTTGTTAGTGTTAAAGATAAGTTCACACTATTTATTTTACCGCTGCTATCCTGCAAAAGTTTTTCTTCTGTTGAAATGTATGACGCTGAATATCTGCAAAAAATAATGAGAAAATCAAACAGGTTAACATATAAATTTATTGAAAACATTATATGTATATTAAAACAAGTTACGAATACTATTTTGAGGCATCACTCGTTAGTCTAAATTATTTGAGTATTCAAAACATGATGTAGAAAATAAATTCGTAACGTATGCATAACCAAGGATGGGCTGGAGGGGGCTCGGGGGGGCTCGCCCGAGCCCCTTGTAAAATTTCGGTGCGTCCGGCGAGCCCCTTGTTAAGATAAGAAAATCATTCTTCTTAGATCAAATCATCACATAACTGCAATTTCTGTAGATGGTTAAATTTGAAAATTAGTTGTCGATCGATTTATCTATTTTCTGTTCGAAGGCATAGATGTTTGTGATGTTTTAAGATTGCCTCCCACTCTTCCGATCCTTCAATTCAACTAGGCGTTACTATTAGTTAATCACTAGTCCTGTCTTATCCTTATCATTTTATCACTACTACTATCTTTGAAAAAGAGAAGAAAAAGTTGAGTGACTAAGTAACAAGCAGTTCTCGTAGAAAAATAATTTTTGTTGAGATACCTTCATTAGGAGGCCATATGCTCGACATTGAGAGCGGACATGGATAAAAAAAATGAATAACATTTACCAAGCCCCTTGTTAAGATATTGGCAGCCCACCGCTGTGCATAAACTCTTTAGTTATTGTTTATAGTAGTTATGAACATTAGTAAAGCTTGAGAAAAATAATGTGCGATCAATTTGAAAATGAGAATTGTCAAATAATACGATTTACACTTAATGAAAAAGATGCTGATTATGTTATACGTTCAAGAATAAATTAATTAAAAAAACGCAACAAATTATGTGGGTTTGACTTTACGAATTTAATAAAATAGCATTAAAAACTATGAATACTATCAATTGTGTTTTATTTTTAAACATACTAAATGTATTTCTAGTGGTTAGCTGATCGCGCCCCCTGTGTGGTCGAGTGGTCAACATAGTTGGCTACCGCCACGGAGAGCACGGGTTCGAATCCCAGTACGGGCAGTTTTATAAATTGATTTATGAATTTTTGTTCAAAGGCATGGATGTATGTGATGTCTTGAATTCCCCCCTCCCACCCATCCTATCCTATGAACGGGGCGTATCGAGAGCGATTAGCTAACCACTAGTCCTGTCCTAGCCCTTTCTATTAAAAATTCTTTCTAGTATTTCTATTAAAAATTCGAAGTCAAGCCATTTAAAATAGGCTGATCTTTGTTTTTTTTTATATAATTGAACCTTTAAACGGATAAAAGGTAGGTAAACTTAAATTACAGTTTTGGTACTGAATTTTGTAGCTATATATTTATTTGTGTAAAAGTATAAACCAGCTTTTTTTTCAATAACTGGCGGTAACAAAACCAATAAAGTTACATCACGAAACTTAAGCAATAATAAATATCAACCAAACACTAGCTCTTCAGCAATATAATTCAATAAGATAAAGCTTTCAAGCATTTACTTATAAAATTTCATTATTGCCTATTGCGATGGCTTTTCTATACCTTCGCTGAAATTCGGGTCGAGTCTTTCGCGTTCTTGTAGACAGTTTTCTTCAAAAATAACGAGCCAAGTTCAAAAGACAAAAGCATCCTAAAGTAATACATTCATAACTGAACTTTTATGTTAAATCGTATAAATTTCTATAGCACCGTTTATACGAAACATTTACGACTGTTATATAAAGGTCCTTAGAAATGAAGTTTGATTGAAATTAACCTACTGCCAATGAACCAGATCAATATCTATAATTTGTTAATGTATGTTATTTATTATCTTAGACGTGTTTCCCACGAGTGATGTAAACATATAATAAAGGTATTTAAAAATAATTCAAAGCTAAAATAAACAAAATTTTCGAACTAAAATAAACAGTTTATTATTGATATATCAATAAAACTCAAACTCATTTCATATTTGAAAATCATTATATTTAGCTATGATCAGCCAGGTGGGCTGCCAATATCTTAACAAGGGGCTCGGTAAATCTTATCCATTTATTTGTATCCATTTTCGCTCCCAATGTGGAGCATATGGCTTCCTAATGAAGGTATCTCAACAAAAGTATTTTTTCTACGAGAACTGTTTGCTACTTAGTCGCTCAACCATTCTTTTCCAAAGAGAGTAGTAGGGATAGAATGATAAGGCTAAGACAGGACTAGTGATTAACTCAAACCCATGAGGACCGCCACGAAAGCCCACAACGTTCAATGAAAAAATGAAGGGTCTACTAAGTCTTGTTTCATAATAAAATTTAACCATCTACAGAAATTGCAGCTAGGTGCTGATTTGATCTAAGACGAATGATTTTCTTATCTTAACAAGGGGCTCGCCGGCCGCGCTGAAATTTAACAAGGGGCTCACTCGAGCCCCCCGAGCCCCCTCCAGCCCACCCCTGGCTATGATTTTTGATTAATATTTTACTTTCAAGTAATAAGTCCTAAAATTAACCGAAAAATGGCGAACGATGTTCGGTGTTAACTGATGTGTGTTTTCAAGCAGGTTGTTGAATCATTCAATCATTTTTTTTACGATGATTTGAACTAGTTTAATTTTCCGCTTTATATATACCGAATTTTCAGATTTTCTATCCGCTTGAACTGTACTGTGACAGTTATGTCATTACACGTTTGAAGCGTATAGAAATCCAGTGTTTACCGATCAACGTGCCCTCGTAAACAGACACAAACATGAGCGGGCTATGAACTATGTGAAAGGATACGAAGTAGGGCATAAGGTGAACACATGAATATTTGAAACACGTGACTCCACCCACGCATAGTGAAATAAAATGAAAGGCTAATTTGCGAAAGCTACAAAAGGTCTGAAATAATACCCTTTATTTGGTATATAAAAGTGCTCTTTTGTGACCATGTTTGGTGTCACAGAATGAAAATTTGTTTTTATTTTAAAAGAAGGTTTTAAAGATACGGTAATTTTACGTTTTACGCGTGACACATCATTATGATACTTTTTAGTACAAAGGAGTGTCACGTGTAAAGAACATCCAGAACTATTATTAATAATAAAGTAAATTTATCACAATTAAGGTGTCCACTGTCAATATTTGATAGAAGGGCATTATCTTAAAATAAAACAATCACTCATTTGTAATTATTTTACATTTATTATAAATGATTGGTATTATGACGATTATTTTCAACTGATGAAAATAGAACAGTTGAAAAAGCTTAAAAATAAATTAAAAATAATTAGTATAAGAGAGTTTTTTTAAAATCTAAATATATTTTCTTAAGCTATGGCCGGTCCCTATGTGTAGCATATGGACTCATGATAGAATTTATCTTAACATACGTTTTCTACGACAGTTGATTGTTACTCAGATTATGTTATGTCAGGAGTTCATTATGATATCTAAATGATGTTTATCTAAAATATTGTATGAATTATTTTGAAAAATAAAGCTCTTTTGTAAATTCCACATTATTCATTAAAATCAGAATTAGTTCACCTTATTGCGAAAATTATTAATAATAACAATATAGATGGATACAAGATTTTCGGTGGACTCGGCATTAACTTTATTGAAGTTCATTCTAAATATAAAATATTACTCATTTCAATATAATATCATCCTTAAGGTCTAAAATTTCTAGTTATTGTGCCTTTCCTTGAACAAAATCTACAATACATAAAGCTATTCCTATAGTATTTATAAATCAAGTTGAATTTTAAAATTTTGTTTAATGAGAAAAAATGCTGCGGGCTTACAGAAATCGGTCCAGATGTAGATTATAGGACAAAGTAAGATTTGTTCATTGTTAATATTGTGAATAATGTCTTCCTAACAATCTTAACATTATTTGTAACTTATTTGTTGAATATAAGTAATATTTGTTCATATGAGCGGTTGCTAGTTGTATCATATTGGAAATAAACTTGCGAAACATTTCTTGAACTCCAGAGGATTCTAAGATACGTAATTTAGACATGTCATAAGAGTATTGCGCCGAATCACGAGCGCCGGAAGCAATTCAGTCATCGAGGCGCCCGTTGATGAGATTTCAGCGGAACCGGATGCGGTACCTGTCCACCTATGATGCACGTACGTTAGTCGTATTTACCTCATCCTCATACGAAGAAAATTAAAAGATGTTACTTACGAAGCAGCGTAACTTAGTTTAAAAGCTCAGGTGACATCGACAATCTAAGATAGGTTTTAAATGTTTCGATATTTTGTTATTAAGGCGCATAATATATCAAAATAATCAATTATCGATGCATGTATGTATATAAGATTAATGAGGAGCAAATATTCAAAAATTGATTCGTCACAAATTTTGAAAAATCTCGTTCAATATCATTTCTGATAGTCCATAATAAAATCTATGTATGGAAATCACAATAAGTGTTAAAATCATACAATTGACGGAATTGAATTTCGCGGTGATCCGGGAAAGATATGACTTTTAAGCCCACACATGTATGCAAGCATTGTTAATAACAGTTGATACTGAATACAACTTCAAAATATTCCAAATGTATCCATATTTTTATTTTGAACTTAACACAATTTTACGTATTCTAAAAGTTATTTTAACGGCAAAAGAAAGATTTATAGAGAATATCTACAATATAAAAGATGTTCATGTAATATTAGCAATCAAGATCTTGTGACCGAACACATTCATTTATAACTTTTCAATTAGCATAAATATTCATCCAATCACATTCCCGAGAACCTTTTCCAGGAAGAAAATTCCCACCTAGGCTAATTGGACGTGCAAACAAATCTACTTGCCCAATCGCCGAGACTTCCGCTAACTAAAAACAAAAAAAGCACCCCCTCCCGGGAAGGCTGTGGACCCGTTAACAGGATAATAAATTCCAATTAATTGCGCTAGCGTGGTGGAACGCACCGCTATAAAGTTTAATTTTTAACGGGTAAGCGATTCACAACGAATTAAAAAAACCTTTTGATATAATATTAAAATTGTTAGTTTCTAACCATTTTTTAACAAGCACTTATGCAAACCCATTTTCCTTGTTGATTAATCTTCGTTTACTCAAAAGATTATTTGCCATATCAATTAACCCTCCAAGGACGAGCGTGACCATATGGTCACAGTAAACACCGTTGTCTATTGATCCTACTATTCATCTTTTTTCTACCTGAGTATCGTTGCTTTCACTCATATTTGGTTAAGAAGGGTATAGACTTCAGTTAGCCATCAGCCGCGGGGACAGAAACGACCACCAAAAGCACATGCGATTTTTTGAATTTCCGTTTTTTTAATGGACTTTTTGAAAATGTTAGTTATTTTTTAGCAAAACATCAAATTATTTTGCTAATATAATTGTATTAAAATTGTTGAATTTTATTCTTTATATTATTTTCAATTCATTATTGTTACTGTTCCAAAATAATCGTTATTAACTGTCAAAATTAAATTATTTATAATTTACCTTCTAAAAGTTAATAAGGAAAGTCGGAACTCACTGATTGGATACTGAGCAAAGAAAAGGAGAATGCCAAATAACAGACTATGCAGACTTGACAAAACGCTCAAATTAAAATGTCTAATTGATATTTACGTTACAAAATGAATAATATACTGTCTGGCGACACTTGAGAAAGACATTCTTAATATTTTTTTTCTCCCTAAAAAGACTTAAAATTTATGAGCATACCTATATATTATATAATATTTTGTAATCGAAAGGAGAGATTTACACTTGTTTTGCAAATTAATTTTGAACCGTTTTAAAAATGAGAATAATATTTTTCAGATTCCGCTCATACCGACACGATCGGTATCCATTTAAATGGTATCGTGATACAAGGAAATAAACAAAAGTCTGTGTTCATATTATGTTATTTAAAAATAATAACTTGTTTCATATCCTAGTAATTATTTAACTAAGTAGTACAGAGAATTTCATTTCCATATTGGTGAATGTTTAATAGGTCTGTTGGAAATATTTGATCTCGTAATTTTAACATTATTAAACAAATTCTGGCTGCAAAAAATCATTTGCCATTCACTAGTATAATATTTCCTTGAAAAATTACTATAACATTCATGCAAACATTTTTTTTTTGACAGGTAATAAATCATACATATATTATATGTCGCGTTATCTGGTTATATTTAAACCATGTATGTAACGTAATAATTATTTAATAAAAAAAAATTTAGGAATTATTAATAATGACATTGGGTCTACGTATTTAAATTCTTTGATTATACAAACAACAGTGCTTCGACTGTCGATATTTTAGAATAAAATCAAATCAATTTTATATTTTTTAAATATTATACATGTCTGCTTCCAATGTGAAGAATGTGTCTTTCTAATGGAGGTATCTAAACTGAAGTTCTTTCTATGAGAAATGTTACTTAGTGAAATCGCGGTTTGCGAAAATTTAGCATGTGGGAACTTTCTATCGTCAGACTAAATTTATGGTAAAAAATATATCTAAGGCAAATGTTATTCTACAATCAAAGGTGATAAGGGTTTTATTGGTTTCCTGGAGATGTGAAAGCTCCCAATTATAATTAATCGTATTTGAAACTGTCATATTTTGTTAAATGCTAAAATTCTGACGTATTTTAACAACGGTGAGAAATCATGGCTGTACGACGTCTTACAAATTATATGGTGAGCGTAAAGTGAGATTTAAAATGGAAAATTTACATGAATTAATATGTAGTGAACACATTTATTTATTATTTAACGTGTTGTAAAATGTTAGTGGAACTGTATTATACTTAATTTCGTTATCACTTGACAGTGCTCGCGATGAGTGGAACCGGTACCGATCGTAATAAAAATACGTTTTTTTTCAAATACAGTCGAACTTGGTTATTACAAAGAAGATCGGACTGACTGAATTTGCTCGTTATAAGCATTACTCGTTATATCAGAGAATAGGTATTTTAAATGCTTACAAACACACTTATCACACGAAGACATCTACAATTTCAACCATTTGCGTGGATACTTTTTCAATGTTGTCGGCGAAAACACCAATTATGTACTTAGACACTTACTAGTGTCATAAACGTAATCATATCCCGGTGGCATCGGTCTAGTTAACTGCCCGGACGGATTTTATTGCTTCTCGTCGAAAATGTTGTTTTAAAACGACACATTAACAATTTTAAGAAAATTGCTGACGATATTTTTGAGAATTTGACGTTATAAAAGTGAATAAATGTATGGAGAAAACCATTACTTTAATTTCAAAGAATTTTTCCTCATTACATCCAAGATGTCGTTATTTCCGTGATCGTAATAACCGAGTTCGACTTTAATCACATTTCATAAAATTAAAGCGATCTCTTTCTATTCTGACTGTCTCAAATTTAACCGTTAAAATAATGAAGTTACGATCACTTGAAAGCTATAGAACCCTATCGAAGAGCTTTCAGCAATAAAGTAACGTTCATGAAAGTTTATGACCTATCTTTATTGAAGTTTGTGACAAGAAAAACAGGTAATTTTGAAGTAACCTAGAAATAATGTAGCTTTTAAATGTACCCGATAAAAATCACCTTTGTTTAATATTGGAACTGATAAACTTATTACGTCACAAAAGTTCGCCTAAGGTCATAATTAATATTATCAATTATGGTTTTATAACCTTTTGTCAATAGGAAACAAAAATGTCTTACGTAGACAATACAGCAAAATTATAGATAGCAATAGAAGAAGTTGCCATGTCATTGAAAAAAATATTATCCGACATATTTTTTTATTGAATAGACGTTTAATAAAAAATAAAACATAAAGCAATACATATTTTATAAGCGAACAACATTAAAACACAAACAAAAATGAGAATTGTATAAAACGTAGGATTTAATTAACGTATTGAACGTAAGACGAAATCACTAACTGAGTTATTGAAAATGTCGGTATCTTTTGGGATTGAATTGAAAAGTCGCAATTCTCTCACAATAGTTGCCCGACGAACAGGGCCGGCGCCAGCATACAGGCAAAATAAACAACCGCCTAGGGCGCAGACTATTGTGGGTGCATAAATGGAGTATTTAAATTATTTTTATATACTCTAATAATAATAATAAATAGTAGGACATTTTATTTTATTTTGATGTTTGTATTTATTCGTTGTAATTGTGTATCTTTTTCTATATGATTCGAAAAATAGTGGTTGAGTGACTGAGTAACAAACAGTTAACGTAGAAAAACATCTGTTAAGATATCTCCATTAGGTGACTACATGTTTCACATTGGCGGTCATGTATATATTAAAAAATATATTTATAATGATTCTCAATTGTTTTTTTTCATTATTTCGAAAAAATAATGGGACGTTTTGTTAAAAAGGGAGCGCGCTAATAACCGTTGCCTAGGGCGCTAAAGAACCTCGCCCCGGCACTGTCGACGAGAAGAGTTAGTGTCTTTCTTTTTGAAAAAAATAAGACATGACGAGTGAGTTTTTATGACGTATATCTTGAGTGTTTACTACATTTTAAATAGTTCTTATAATATAAAAAAAAACATTTATTAACGAAACGGCTCATAAATACGAGATTTGCAACATAAATTCTTGTGTTTGTCATGTCACCGATGATGAGGTTTTCTTACGAGCTTATAAGCCAAGAGATTTTACGGCAGCCATCGGAAAGAAGAGAAGTGATGTGTATAAAAAAATCTTGGCTATATCACCTTCGTAAGTGGCTCAACGTCCAAGGCATAAGCAATCTAATACGTCTGGATCAGTACGGAGAAATAAACTGCTATTTGGTTATCAACTCTCTCTGGAAAACGGCACTAAAGGAAGATTATGCAAAATAAAGATATTTAGCCCTTTTGACATTTAAATAAAATATCCACATCAATCGAGGTTATTAAAGCCTTTAATTATGACTATTCGATATCAAGCATTTATTGTAATAAACAAACTATTAACGCGCATAAGTTTAGATGATTTACTCATGTAAATTTCATTTGTAAATTTATCAAACTGTATCTTCTAAACAGTAATATAAACTAGGTATATAATATGTTAAGATTGTTTCACTAATAAATATGATTATGGCATTACCAAAACCAAATGCTTCAACTCAAAATCACACATTTTTGTAGCCTTTGTAATCCTAAGCCCTCGAAAAGGTCTCCAAAAAAACTTCATTTGATACTGATATTACCGGAAACCTTTTGGTTACTAAGCATAGCCCTTACTTCTAAGCTAAATATGCTAGTTTTTGTTACATATAATAATATGTGTGACCAGTGGCGGTTCCTGACCTAAAATCTTGGGTGGGCTAGAGAAAAGCATATTTCTACTTCACCTTATACATTAATCTACAAGCAAATTAACAAATACTACGATACTACTGCAATGCATGAATTATTATATAATAAAATCAATGCTAATGTAACTAAGAAATAATAGAATACGGAATCCTTAAATTCGTCTCTTTCAAAGTGAAATAACAAGTACCTACTAAAAGCAATACAGAACTGTCACTTGCTGTCACTGAAAGTCAATACCTGTCACTTTCATACAATACAACGATATTGGTTTTGTGTTTCAATGCATAGGTATGCGTAATGGGCAGATTCTGTTTAGCTCCCAACTATCAACAGAGGCTCGACAGATTGAAACACAATCGTTTGTGATTGATGACGTTTCCCAACATACAAATACAAAAAAAATCTAATCGTGCTTCATTGCGCTCCAGTGTAAAGAAATATGGTCTGTGGTTACGGGCTAAACATCGCTAGCCCTTGAGTGGTGTTGCCAGAGTGACGTGATGTTGCCTGTTCCCTGTGAAGTATTTATAGGGTTATTGTTTTTTTTATGCCAGCTCAGTTTAAAATTGTAATACAAAACACAATCGAGAATATGATTGTAGGCAGACGTAACATTGTTTTATATTGGAAAATTAAAACAAAGATATTATATTCATTTGGGAAAGGTTAGTTATGCTTATAAATGTATTTATTTTGTTCAGCGGCCGAATTGCTGTTCATTTTTATTCAGCCATCTAAAGTTTTGGGTGAAAAATGCAGGTCGGGCTTAGACCACCTAGCCCAGTACCTAGAACCGCCACTGTGTGTGACTAGTAGTAAATGAACCAATCGCTCTCTCTACGCCCAGTTATTGAAGAGTCGCCCGATGTGCTCTCGTTGGTTAGAGCTTGCTCTACCAACCAGGTGGGTTGGTGTTCGATTTCCGGTAAGGCTAATTTCAAATTTAGATTTGAGATCTAAAACAAGGGTGTTTTTGATGTCAATTTACCTTGAGTTTATCTCGAGTGACTTTACATTACTAAAATTCTCATAGAGTTTTTCTCGTATGATCTTAAAATATTTGGCGCATTGGCATTAGCTGTAATGTCAAATATTTTTTAAATCTTAAAAAAAAAAAAAAATATTAGCGGTAGATAGTAAGTATTTAATTTCAATTAATATGTATAGTATTATTTACTAGGGATAAAACGATATATCGAATGACGTTATTTACCATTTATGAGTAATGGGATATTGAAACTATGTATGGCGTTGTTATTAACTTTGTTAAGCAAACGTAAATTTTAATTGACTTTTCATCCAATTTTGATAAGGAATCTCAAGTCGTGCCTCCGTATAAGCAGTCAAGTTTGCCAAACAAGCCTTTAAGACCCTTTGAAGCTCCATAAGCTCGGCTCAATTGAAATTTATTTATAATAAACTTTATCGTGACATCATCAACATGACGTCATGTCAATACTGTAAATATTATATAAGGTGAAATATTGTTAAAGAAATAACTATCTGAAGGTAAATTATTCCTGAAATTATTTCAGAATTCGTCGTTTTTAAGGAAAAGTAATTGAAATATAAAAAATATACAATTAATCTAGAATTCTTATCTAAGCTAAAGTTTGTTCATTTAATCATTTAAATCATAGGTTTCCAACCTTTTTCGGGTGGCAACCCCTTTTTATAAAAGCCATGTGACCCACGACCCCGATGCAAATGAAAAAGGGCATTTTTTTTTCTAAATAAGGTAATTTTAATTTAAGATTTCGACTGAAGGTGCCTGGTGGAATTTCAATATTAAATTTGAATCGTTCAAACTATGTACATTCTCACAGATTTTGTCACTAACGACCCGGGTTTCACCTTTTGGCATCTTCAGGCGAAACCCGGGTCGTTAGTGACAAAATCTGTGAGAATGTACATAGTTTGAACGATTCAAATTTAAGGTAATTTTAGTTGACTGTAGTCTTAGTTTTGTTGTTCAAATCCAAAATCGAAAAAAGTTGAATTGGTTTTCCTTTTTGAAATACGATTTTGATGTAGCTAGTGCTAACTGAATGGGTAAATCGATAAAACCAAATCTTTCTAGTTGATCATCTTAAGAGAATAGTATATAGGCTGTCATAATAATTGATGTAGTTTATTATCTTTTTCACGATCTCCAAAGAATCATTACACCATTGCCTCTGATACAATTGCTAAAGGTGCATTAGAGGAGAGGCGGGGGTCGTAGTAGGGTTTCTGCGAGGAGGGGGGATAGTTCTAGAAGAATTATTTATTTTTACTTATTTCTTCATTTTAGATAATTTGTTTACGATTGTTTTAATAATAACAGATTATACCGTTTTTTAATTTGTGACGCGATTGTATTATGGTGTTATGTATACACAACATCTACCTCTATGCTATAATAATTCTCTATGACATACTTGTAACAATAAACCTTTCAACGGACTAAACCAAAATCCAATTCCTTCTCCCCAGTTACAATCGAGAGTTCAAATCGAAACGTCTAACTGCTTAGTAGAAACTCCTCAATACTCACATCGATATTATTTTGATTTAATAAGATTAAGTGATTTATTATTAAGTGTATATTATTATTACTTTGCAATAAAGTTGAAACAACATTTAAATAATAATAAAGTGTTTTAGTAAAAATATATCCATAACATAAAAATGGCATGAAGATGGTTTTATGTAAGGACATAACATTTCGTTAGTTTAAAAATGATTCATGAAAAATGTTCAATTACAGGCTATGGTTTTTTTTCTATTTTTCTAAGGGAAATATTTCGTTTGTTACGGATATATACAAACATATAAATATATGTGTAGTTATAATTAAGACGAAATAAAAACGTACAACTTTTAATTAATTAATTAATTTAGTTTTTGATTTAATTATGGATTATGTAGGAAAACTTTGGAAAGATTACTCGACCGCTAAATTCGGTACACCACATAGGTAATTTTATTGTTTCACAAGCTGTGTGGCATGTTGCAACCACGAAGAAGTGAGACCACAAGAAAAAATTATAACTGTTACAAAAGTATACTAGTTTATGGCTGTTACGAATGACTTTTTGTGAAAAGCTAGAGATTTTTAAAAACCTTGATCGTACAACAGAGTAAAAATGGAGGTCAGATAGGGTTCATCTTCAGCTACCTAAACGGTTATTTTAGCTGTCGCTAAAATCAGATTACGAACCGAAAAGTCATCCTTACTAATTTTCGTAAAATATTGCAAAATAGTTGTTTTCGAGTTATATCGAGTTATATAGTTATTCGTGAAATATCTGTTTAGGTTCAGTGTTCCGCGGAACATAGTTTTGAAAACTCTGGATAGACTATGGAGTATAGAGGAAAGCTCAACAATGGGTTTACTCTTGAGAAGCATCTATCTAATGTGGTAGATATTTGGCATCTCTTGCATTGTTTATCATGCTGCTACCTATACTGCAGCTACTCTGATGGAGGCATTGTGAATGCAGCATAGGAAGTTATATTGTTATCAGACCCTTTGATTATGCGTTTCAACTCTGATTAGATTATATTTCAAGTAAGATAGATGATGTTTACAATGATGTTTTTTGAATATTTTAATTGCTCAAAAAATAGCAAATGCATGTAGACATGATCTTTATATTAAATATTCAATTTACCGCGAAAGCTTAGTGGTATTGCTGTTATACTTTGACGTAAAAGCCAATCAAATATATAGGAATAATTATTATTTATTTTACATTATGTGCTTCATTGCCGACTGCGTGGTCAAGTGGTCAACGTCGTTTGCTTAGAACACGGATGTCACGGTCTCGAAACCCAGTACGAAGATTTTTAATGAACAAGGACAATTACCTGCCTTTCGACCAGCATTAGTAGCAAACAGATATGAGTATAATAAAGCACTAACCGAGTTATCCACGATAAAGAATTTCTTTGTATACGTAACTCACTTTTATATATATTAGTATATTTTGATTTAGGTATTTTTTATCCATGTCTATCCCCAATGTAGAGAATATGGCCTTCTAATGGAAGTATCTTAACAGAAGTTTTTTTTTCTAGGAGAACTGTTTGTTACTCAGTCGCTCAACCTCTATTTTTTGAACAAGAGTAGTAGGACTAGAAGGATAAAGCTTGAGCAAGACTAGTGGTTACATCACAAAAATCCATGCCTTCTAACAGAAATCGAAAATCGATCGAAACAATTCTCTTAGTTATAATTTAAGATTTCGACTGAAGGTGCTTGGTGGAATTTCAATATTAAATTTGAATCGTTCAAATTATGTACACTCCCACAGATTTTGTCACTAACGACCCGGGTTTCGCCTTTCGGCATCTTCAAGCGTTGCTTGAACGCCTGAAGATGCCGAAAGGCGAAACCCGGGTCGTTAGTGACAAATTATTTGGGAGTGTACATAATTTGAACGATTCAAATTTAATTTTCTTCGTACTGAGATAGAGACCCAGTGAGATCCGGCACGGAAGCCAGCAACGCTAGCCGCTGCGCCATAGGACCCGACATGTCTGATTAACTATTTTAACAGCATTTTTAAAATATATGTTTAAATATCCATTTAAGAAGTTTTGTATTATATGGTCACAGTTTAAGTCGCTTATTCATGTTAGCCAAATAAACAAACATCTCATATATAACCTGTCAATATTTTTATTGTCTGATGTTTTACTACCGATGAAATCGTATAATCTTTGGTCGAATATGTATTTTATTGTTGTTGGTGTTTCTGTCGCTGAACCGGAAGAGATTTAGGGGTAGCTTCATTTTTTTATGAGAGGTATAGTCTTTACACCCACAGAAGCAAAGAATTTATTTTATGACATTTTCAGGATAAATATTCTTTACAATAAAATGTGTCAAACTGTTGTTATATGCTCATAAATAACGATTGATGTATATCTCTTTGTCTTTTTCGATACGAACGAAAGTATGCGATAGAGTTAAGAATAATTCGAAATATTGCATCGTAAATTATTTCAACAGCACAGAGGAACGTATTAGAGTTAAATTTAGTTTTAAATATTCAGAACTATTTCGGCCCAGAATGAAAAACAGGTGTATTCTCATTATATCTAAAACGCGAATGAAATACCGATTTGAGTGCAAATTTTTCTTCATATTCTGTAAAAGTATGGAATTTGAAAAACATATTTATGTAATCTCGTGTTACTAAATTTAAAAAAAATGTTTTAATTTGTGAAACAACATTGTCAGTTAGTTTTCAAAGCCAAATTTGAAGATACAGTCGCCTAATTACTGAACATGTAGTCTTGCTGTAGCCCACTTGGTTAGATCTTACTCTACCGATCACGCAGGTTTGGGTTCGATTCCCGGTCAGATCACAGTGAGTTTGAGATTTATTCAATTCAAAGTTGCGATCGAAGACTGGGTGTTTGTGATGTAAATCCACATTACTTCCTTTCCTCCCATTCTTCTGATCCTTTAATAACTGGGTGTAGTTATAGCGATTAGTCAACCACTAATCCTGTTCTAGCCTTATCCTTCTGTCCCTACTAATCACTTTGAAAAAAGTGAGGTTGAGCGACTGACTAAAAAACAGTTCTCGTAGAAAAAAATTCTGTTGGGATACTTCCATTAGGAGGCCATATGCACTACATTGGGAGTGGACATGGATACAAAATAATAAAATTATCGAACAATAACTACAATATTCATAATGTAAATTCGTATATTTTCAGCCTCACATCATATTGAAAGCATGGTGTGGATACCATAATCCACATTAGTTATTTGGCTACGAAGTTCACGGGTTCGAACCCCGGTTTCATGAATTTATTTTCCAATCGATTTATTGATTTATATTCGAAAGCATGGATGTCTGTGATGTCTAGAATTACCTCCTACCCACCCTTCAAAATAAAAACAGTTTATACAACTGAGTAACAAACGGTTATCGTTGAGAAACTCTTGCTTAGATGAACTCTACTAAGAGTTCATATGCTCCACATTGAAAGCGGACCTGGTATCAACAGAGAGTTTCTCCACGAGAACAGCGTTTTTCCTCAGTTACAAACCCTCTTTTTTTCAAAAAGAGTAGACAAAAAATGATAGAGCCAGATCAGAGGAAGTCGCTAGAATCGAAAGAGTGGGTGGATTTATGCCATCACAAACATCCATGCTTTCGAGTCCATAAATTGATTATTTTTATTTGAGCAAATCAACTGAAGGCGAAAATGTTGACCACGTGCCCACCATATTATTATATAAGATTATTTGTTGAAATTTTCTTTGTTCTATTAATCATTGCCCGGATCGCCGATTGGTCTTTCGCTGTATCTTTAATACGAGTGAGATGTCACAATAAAATCATGTTCTATAATATCTCAATGTCAGAGACGTATACATAAAAAGAAATACAAAACCTAACCGAATAAGATATATTTTTATATAACACTTCATTGAGAACAGCGTAACAAAGAATAACGAATTTAATAGTTATGATAAATGATCTTCTTGACGCCAGTCAATGTTTAGATGGGCTATTATTTATAAAACATGCTGACAGAATGTTTAAGTTTTCACAATATGATGAACCTGAAATGCTTTGGTATTATGAAACGTCTTCTATATATTGGTATTATATCGTCCAAGGTAGTTTATATGAAAGCTTAAAGGTGCTCGATTTCAATTCCCTTTTATTGGTTAGAGAACAAGATATATCAGACATATTTTGTAGAATTCACAGTCTCCTTGTCATTCCAGAAAATATTTTTATAAAACGTAGACAAACGTAAAAGACAGAGAGATATAGAACCATATTGTTGATTAACCTAAATCTAATTAAAACTAAATGAATTATATTGATTTGCTTATGACGTCGTGATATAAAAGAGAGTTTGAAATAAAAGTGATATATTCGGCCGGTATTGCAATCCATAGTTCCACCACACCACTGTTTATGAAGACGTTTTCAAGACGTATCAACTGCAATTAAAGGTGTTGTTAATGTAGAAATCCTGATATACAATTAAATTTGATATCGTTGTTATTCCACTTATTGTGTTACAAAATTTTCACATGTTTCGCCTCTGAGAAATATCATCACACATAACATCACAATTTTGATACAAAAAAAATATGTTGAAATACTCTATTAAGTATAAAATATAGGATTATAAATGAATAGCTTGGAGTGCTTGGAAATTAATAAAGTCATTAGTAGAATAAAAACAATATAAATAAGATCTGAGGCTGATCACCATTGTTGAATTTATTTCCATTGGAATTTACCACAAATAATGTAAGTAATTAGTACCATCAAAGTTTGTATCTTACCCCCTATTTGCGTCTAGTAAAAAAGGAAACACCACGACCTTTATTTTCTAATTTATAATATAAGAATTAGAACCAGTATATTTGTTAACGTTCCGATTTTCTGATGATGCTTCTCAAAAAAGCAAAATACATAAATGTCACAGTATCTAACTCAACAAGTGAGATAAAAAAATATGAAATTTAATTTTATGTTGAAAATGACCTTCCACAAAGTTACCGCCAAAAATATCGAAGATATATAGTAATCCTGTATTTAAATGATACGTAATAAACTTGACGATAAACTGACAACTTAAGTTCGCCGTAAAGTTTCAAATTCAATAAACTAAACTTATTAAAATGTTGATATTTGCTTTTTTCAACCTGGTGGTGGTGAAGCTACCAGAGGACGCTTTTTCATGTAAATTTATCCAAAAAAGATAGCTTTAATTTCCGGTGTGATACTGATCAAACGTATTCAAGAGTTAGATAGCTTATTTGAACCCTTCATTTCGTTTTTATTTCAGTTTCGTAAGAAAGTGTCAAAGTCCACTGGTGTTTGTGAAAAATACTACGCATGAGAAAAGAGGGAGAATTTTGATGTTTGGTTTAAAATTGCCGGCGACAACTTTATAACATGTACAACAGATGTCATTATAGTCTATTTTTTATTAAAATCAATTATAGTATTTTTGTATCGCAAAACATAGGTATTTAACATTTTAGCCTGATTTGAACTTAAAATACATTTTCTTTTTTTTACTTTGGCTTTAGTTGTTTTTATAAACAATGTCCACTCAAATTTGAATCGTATGAACTCGTTATAGAGCTTATCGCAGCAGAAGTTTTAATACGAGAACTGCTTGTTTCTCAGTTGCTCAACCTCTCTTTTTTCAAAGTGAGTAAGTATATAAAGATATTACTAGGACAGGAATAGTGATTAGCAAATTGCTCTCGCTACATCCGTTTTGAAGATAGTAAGGATAAAAGAGAATTTAAGACATCACATACATACATCCATGCCTTCGGACAAAAATCAATAAATCAATTAAAAACCAATTTATAGAATATGGATTTTTCAAGGTAAAATAATTAGGATAAATTACACTGAATTACACGATGTTTTGTCTTTTTCTACTGGACGCAGAGAAGAGGTAAGAATGGAAAGATAAAAACATTGATAGTACTAATAAAATTTCGATTAACTACAATTAGGTATGGTAAATTCCAATGGAAATAAATTGAAAAACAATGATCCGCCTATCTTATTGAAAGTGTTATAAAGTAATGTTTCCTTTCTATTAACGACTTATTACTACTATTCTTAATGTTCTCTTATACTCCCATGTTGTGTCTGATGATGCTTCTCAAAGAGGAAAAACGTGTGTAACATTTTGTAACATAAAAATGTTATTTAATTTAATTTTATATTAAAAATAATTTGATCAAAAATGGGTCAGCGTACGTCTTAGCAATTTACTGAAATAAGCTGTTTGGATTTCGTAAAAGTGTAGCTATTTCGAGTTCACAATTACTACCGATTGCGTAGGTTTTGAAATGCCACCCTTAGATTGTTTGGGTGACACTAAGTGACACAAAAAAATAAGTTTAGATTTTGGGGAATCATCTTCAGACAAGCTTTATCGTAAAAATTATCCAGAGTGTTTCGATTTTATTTACTGAATAATTCAAAAGAACTGCCGTGTTTCCGATATAAATTTTAGATAAAGGAACATTTTTATTATAAAAACGCAAAATATACGAACTTTTATATAGTTTTGAAGTAGTTTTGGTGAATATTTGTTGTGTTTCCTAGAAGAATTACTGTGCAAAAATAATATTTAAAAAAAAGTAAAATCATGAAAATAAAAGTACCTTACAGGTAAAGAGCATTTGTGATGTTTCTTATTTTGGAGTTGATCTCGAGTGGATTATATAATACTTATATTTTCCATCGAGATTATCTCTATATATGAATATTTGGCGCATTGGTATTGGCTGTAATGCCAAATTTATGTAAAAAACAGTCCTGTCTTTACCCCACCTTTCTGTACTTGATTTATCTTTTAGCGACTTAATAATAAATAGTTCTTATATAGAATTAATATGTTTCATCAAGACTATCTCGATATATGAATATTTGGCGAATTGGTATTTGCTGTAATGTCAAATTTATGTAAAAAAATAGTCCTGTCTTTACCCCACTTTCCTGTACTTGATTTATCTTTTAGCTATTAAATAATAAATAGTTTTCGTTTAAAAACATTGGTTCAAAGTCCATAAGCTTTACATTGAGAGTATACCGATGAATTAATCGAATGCAGTCTTTTTTTTTTAGTATCATAATAATAAATTTTATGTGTTTCAGAAAATGAAAATATTTTATCCGCCGATGGTGCATAAAAATATTCAGTTTTAAATTTGATTCTGCCTCTTGCTAGCACTTGAAAAATTACCGACTTTCATTTCACTTTGAAAAGGCCCTTGGGTGTCTTCACAATTTCCACTGTAGGTATCTTTCGAGCTTTTTCCATAATCCTTCAAGTTTTGCACGGCTCTTATGTTGACGAAAATTCATTCATTCTGTCCATTCAAAATGATCGTGACGGAACACATGTTTCATGTTTATATAGTAAAAGCAATAAGAACTTATCGATTTTTTCTTTTGTTTGACATCTCTTCCGAATTTACACTTTATTTTATTTTATGAATCATGAAAAAATAAAAGTAAGGCGTATACAACAACCTGATTCCGATTTCAAATATAAACTAAAAATCGATTTACCTCGGTTTTCTGAGTTTTACAAAAAAATAATCAATTAAGCGAAAAAAAAGTTTAAAATTTTAATAAATCTTCATTGATTTATTTTAAACACTGTTTATACTAAATTTTATCTGTGTCCCTATTTAAAGGTAATCTAATTATACCTGCGCATTCTGCTCGAGCTTATCTCAAGTCTAAGTTAAAAAACACAACAAAAATATTTTAAAAATATGCCTCAATATAATATTATCAAGTCATTGGTGTAGATCAGGGGTGGGGAACCTTTCCAGTTCTAAAGGCCACATTTATTTATCTGATTCAAAATAAGGCCGCAAAAAAGAAAACATTGACACCCCTACCTTTTTTTCGATTGTCGAACATATAATAGACTGATTACAGCGGTGGGCTGCCAATACGTTAACAAGGGGCTCGCTTAATCTAAAAGATTTTCTTAGTATCATGGGGAAGGAGTGAATTTTTTATGACTAATATGCAATTATATGCAATACTCAAATAAGCAATCGATTTTTACATGATACACTTATAACATGTAACAATATGCAATTCACTGTAAACTTATCAATACTAATGGCTAAAAATGTACTACTTTGTATACTGAAACTGTCGCAGATAATACACGAGTCAGAAATTGCATTTATATACTAATTTGTTCTGAGAATATTGTTTTCTCTCTAATTAACAAGGGGCTCGCCGGCCTTAGTAAAATTTAGCAAGAGGCTGGCGCGAGCCCCTTCCATCCCACCCCTGGTTGATTACGTTATTTTTCAAAACGTTTGCGTATTATTTTTTGATCAAAGTGAATATTTTGATCAAGTCAAAAGGCCGCATCAGACAAGCCAAGAGGCCGCAGGTTCCCCTCCACTGGTGTGGAGTGTAAACTGATTATTAAACTACTTATTTAAATTTGAATCGTTCAAATTATGTACACTCCCACAGATTTTGTCACTAACGACCCGGGTTTCGCCTTTTGGCATTTTCAGGCGTTCAAGTGCACGGATGAACTTAGTGTACATAATTTGAACGATTAAAATTTAGTATTTAAATTCCACCAAAGCACCTTCAGTCGAAATCTTAAATAATACATATTTAATATCATTTTATTTGTCACTAAAGCGATTTAAGTAAAAGATTCACGGTATTAGTAAAATAATAAATAAAAACGATTGGTAGTTCGGATATTTGAAACCGTATTACTAATTAAAAATACCATCTTCCAAATGTCAAGCCCGGTTTTTAAAAACTGACAAGCCTTAAAGTAAATCAATTTATTAAGTATAACAATTATTACTAACCGCTACTGCAACGTTACGGTACCATCAACAATGCCTGTAGACTTAAAATGCATTAATATTTTTAACGTAACTTAGATATCTAAAAAGTAAATGAAAACTTGGGAAATAAATCGATTAAAAACAATTTACGAAAGCGAACATTTGAAAATTCAAATCCGGATGAAAACACCGAAGTATTTATCAACGGTTTCCGGTAAATTGCTCGAATAACAAGATAATCAATTTGTTTCCGTTTGTTCTGTCTTAGCCCTAGTCTTCTATGTATTCTGCAAATATATAGAAACAGTTTGAGTAACTAATTAATAAGCAGTTCTCGTAGAAACACTTCTGTTGAGATAAACTCCATTAAAAGATCATATGTTCCGAATTTGTAGCGAACACGGTTAAAATAAATACTTACGAAAATTATTTTTATATTTCACTCTCTAAACAAGTGTCGCACAAGATAAAAATGAAATTCGTAGAAAAAGTCGTGAAAAATCGTTTAAATAACCAAGCAATTCGAATAATTTGTAATTCGAACAATTTACTGGCTCCCTTTATCAACCATGAACGAAATAAGCGAAAATAATTTATGAATAATACCTTTTAGCTTGAATCTTTAGTGTTAAATAAATATTTGGATGGTCAAGATTGTGTAACTTTAAATATTATATCTATTATATAACTATTTTCTTCGAAGGATTTAAACTATTTAGTGGTATAACATTGAAATTGATAGATTTGTGATGCTATTGGTTATAACGATATATATTTTAGCTCTATAACACTTATCATTAGAATTCAAACCATATACCAGTTTTTTACCATCAAGTTCATTGTTTCCCAATTGACATGATCGAATTGATTTTATAAAATATTGCTGTTATATTTTTAATTTCATTATTTGTTAGTTTTTGTCATAAATAAGTACTAAGAAGCATTATTGTTAATGATCTTATATGACAATAATAAAAAAATATTGTTGACAAGAGTTTTTTTTAATGACTAAAAGTGATTTTATATGACATCTTTCAAAATATTAAATGATCAATTGCATATTATTATGTCATCTTACAAGACTACGTTTTACAGAATTCTAATAATGCGATGTTGTATTTATTTTTGAACAGATTGCTTACCAAAAACTAATCAGAATGATCACTATTTATTGGCGTCTTACAGTTATTTGGAAAAAGACGTCAACTTTTCAAATAAAGATATGGTATTGGTACGCTTAATAAAAACACAAAGTGTATTAAGTTTAAATTATTATTCAAGATATTAAAACATGTTTTTTTCTGCATATACAAATAAAACTAATCAACTGTGATAAACAACAATTAAATTGTACTTACCTAATAAGTAGAAGGATGACACAAAAAAGCTCTCTTTTAAACCACATTTTATAAGCTCTAATTCACAAAATGAAAAGTTTTCAATGCCGAAAATACGACAAAAGTTTAAAATATATATAGCAAAAAACCTTTTAATCAAATAAGATTTTTTTGTTATTTGAATGAATTATTAAATATTACATATATTTATTACGTGTCCAAAAAAATATTTAATAAACTAAACTTTCAGCTAAGTTGATTTACGTGAAGTGAACCATGGCGTTAGTGTTGTGTTTTCAACATTTGCGAAGTGCTATCAGTTAGAAATGGAGCGCTACGCATGCGTAGCTTAGGTAAAGGAAATCCCACAACACGTCTGCGCGTCGTAGAGCCTTCTTTGAATGCCTACATCGCTATTACAGCGTCATGGTTGGTTCTGATGAAACTTTTCACAACCAAACTTATTTGATTTTAGATAAAAATGGTTTAAATTGAAGTCGTTTCTTTAATTTAAGATTTCGACTGAAGGTGCTTGGTGGAATTTCAATATTAAATTTGAATCGTTCAAATTATGTGCATTCTCACAGATTTTGTCACTAATGACCCGGGTTTCGCCTTTCGGCATCTTCAGACGTTCAAGTGCACGGATGAACTTCAACTAACGCTTAGTAAATGCATGTTTCGTGTTTATATATAAATAAATGTATCATTGAGTTTAAAGCCACTGCAGGCAAAAAGGATAGGCTTAAGGAAATGCCCAAAGATTTGAGTAGTGAGTGGTCTTAAGAATTATATTTATTTGTTTGTCGGAAATGGTTTTATGACTATATTTATATAAGGTACAGAAGTGGCGACCCGGCATATGCAATATTTCATTTAAAATCGGAAAGCGATGCAGTTGTGCTCTGTTTATTTCCAAAGGAAATTTTGTAAATAATTTGATCGTTTCTTTAAATTAAAAACTTAATGTATTTATTTGAATCTTAAATCTCCGCTTGCAGATCCTGTAAAGGACTATATAAGTTTTACATCTGACATCAAGAGAAGCTCTTATAAGTCTCTAAGTTTTATAATTTTTGTTTGTTACTCCTTAAGCATAACAAAAGATTATTTAAATCACGTGTAAACTGATGTTTATTTAATGAATATGATAAAACGAATCACTTATGACCGAATTTAGAAATCTAACCAATTATTCTGATATTTGTTTATGTAAGAAAATGATTTAATAAACATTAAATTTTGATAATATTACCAATGTTTGTCAATAATAAAATGTCCATAAGTTGACTAAGTAGTTGGTGAAGTTGTGAGATGAAAGGAGACAGAGATTTAAGGCATACGGAATTCCAGGAACGCTTTGCTACGCGCCGTCAAGACTTCCAGTATGCCACAGCTACCCCCATAGCTTGCTCCTCCACACGTAAATATCTTTTCCGCCCTTGGCAGTAAACCCTTACGTATCTCGCCGACAAACGTGATGGGGATGTAATGTCACGTCTTAGATGGTGTCAAAATACCCAAGAATGACTATTTTATATTACGTGATTTTGAGCAAAAAAAAAATATTATGTTGGTGACTGTTAGATTGTTAAAATGTTTAAGTAAATTAAAAATAAATAGTAAGCTTAGCTGAGATGCGAAAGAAAATTACTCTTTTTGCACGTCACTAGCTCCCTGTTCATGTTTACTGATAAATTTTATTGGAATATAATAATAAGGAATGCCTAACACAACTGGGATGTTTTGAAATTTCTATTTAAATAGGTTCTATTAAATACACTGTTAGTAAACAAGTCACATAATACTTTTTTTTAATTAAAGGTGTCGCTGTAGACCGCTACACGCAGCATAAATCTATAATTTATTCTTATCAGTGGATATGTAGAATTAGAACAAAAGAGTGTTTTATTTTTTGAATATCCTTATGCTGTAAATGGTGTTTAGAAAGATAGTTGAGTTATAAACTAATCCATTTCTAATGTAAGCCTATTGGAAAATGTCATTTTTTGTGAAATTCTCTTTGTCTATAAAGATTAAATTAGATCATTGAAAAGTAAATTTAATCCATTTTTTTATTTCACAATAAATTTTTTAAACATAAAATTTCACAATAAATTCTAGATATTTTTTCAATATTTATAGAACTAGTAATATTTATATAAAAAAACAAATTAACATTTATGAAGGTAACAATATTAAAAAATAAAACCAATATAACGCGGCAATTAATACTAACTATGCAAACCAATACTTTGTTTTCATATTTCAATGCTCTGTAAGTATAAACAATACAACCCACTTTTACGTTATTATTTAAGGCTGAAGAATTGTATTTTTATTTTTAAAAATATCTTGTATTTTTACTTTAATGCCTTCAAAAATTCACCATAAATCCCGTGAATCATTGTAGGATATAACAGTTCTTACGCGAGGAAGAATGTTTTATTTATTGATACAAAGGTGTCATAAATAAAACCTCAGCTTATAATATATAAATATTTTTAGAGAACGAAGTTGCCATATAAAATGTCAACATGTGATACATTATTAAATCATATAAGACGAAATAATTACGATTATACAAATTGAATGTATACATTAATTGCAACTAATGATTTAATTAATGATATTCAGTGATACTTTCTTAAGAGTAAGACAAGAATTCATGTATAAAACAGGTCGTAGATTTTATATTTGATTCTTTAATAAATTGGTGATGAACATAATTCGGAGTCAATTTTATGAACATACATGATGGATTATATAAAATAGTTTTTATACAAGATTTCTAAAAGTGGATGTATAAGAACATGAGATAAGTTGAGACGTAATCAAAATTGTATTTGACAGGGTGAACTTGCGGTGTGTGGTGCATCTTCAAACTTTATTTATTTCCTGATACTCTGACCACCGAGTTCGTGGGAGAATATATCGTATACACGTGTATTAATACATCTCAATATATTTTTGTACTGGGTGTTCCGGTAGTAAAACAGAAATAATAAACAGTTTATTTTTTTTATTTTAATGAGGTTAAAAAATATGAAAGCATTTTTGTTATTCAGATATTATTTTTTTATATGGTTGATAACCATTTCAGCTTATGCCTTATTACAAGTTAATGCCAATTCGGTCAGTAAATTTGTATTCAATTACTTTTGAATATTTTCTCATCACTGTTAAAATGAGAATTAAAAGTTTTCAATTTGTAGCTCTGTCGAGCAAGTAAAAAAACAATTAAATTTAAAATATATAATTATGTGACTAAATGTATCAAATGATTTTATGTAAACTGATTCGAATCTTTTTTTATTAGACGGAGTAGTAAGGGAAAATTTCACTGTAATTGTAAACACAAGAGTCACCACTTGTGTTTACAATTAATTAGTTGCGATGAAAGAATAACAGATAAGAAATTTAAAGCTACCCACCTGCTTTCTACTAACAAAGTTGCTTATTATTAAAACACGCTTTAACTAACTAATAATAATAAAACATTTTATAAAGTTTAAGTAATCAATGCCATTGTTATATTTATTTTACCGAAACAATTATCAAAAAATAATTAATTTAAAAAAATCATCTTGTAGATGGAACGTTACATAAAAAGTGATTAAAATTATAAAAGCTAGAGTTAAAATAAAGAACGCTTTTTCTCAGGAAAATATTACTTTTTGCAGCAGATTCCATAAATATGGCCGCAAGAAGCACAATCTTAGGGCCCAGACAAAACACACAGAAATATCTTGTTTATATTGAAACAGTTTTTTCAATTGTGTTCGTTTTTGATAATAATCATATATGTAGAGCCTATCAAAAAGGCTATCGTTTGTCACCGAGCCACACAATCTCTCTTTTTAAGAGAATAAGACGGAAAGATGAGACTAGGGAAATAATAAGACAAGTGATTTGATCACTCGTGATACGCTTATGTTTAAAGGAGGACCAAGATCCAAGATTTTAAACACATATGAACTAATGATAGCCCAGGTAGTAGAATTGACAAATTGTTGTATTCATTAAATATTTTTTAATTTAAATATGCGATTATTTTTTTTATCAATTGTTAATTATTGATAACTTTTGACATCCAAGGAATATTAAAATGCATTGAAAAAGTCCATGTTTTTTTTAATGATTTTTATTCCAATAAATATAAAATTTTCCACCCTTAGCTTTCATTGGGGTGGTTATTTGCCATGGCACGGAATTATACATTTTTAAAAATAAATTAACCTTTTTTGGTTATTCTAAAAACTTTAAATAGCTTTTTTCAATTCATTTATTGTTTCGGACCTAAGATCTGCAATTTCGTTGCCCATTATCGTCAAGAAATTAAGACATTTTAAATATAAAACTGAATTTTCGTACGGTGCGCGAAACAAACTTGCGCAGACTGTATATTAGACCCAGTGGAAACTGCAGTTTCATAGGTTGTATGTCTAAAAGCGTTGTCCACAAGTCCATGGAATCTAAAAATATTTTTTGATGATTATGTGAAAAAAAAAATAAAGCAGTAAATAAAAATAGCTTTGAATAACGAGTTTTTCTTAACACACTACAAAACTATCTGTGTTCATTGCTCTGCTGCATTCTTTTTTGTTTGTTCGGGACTACCCCGTCAAAGGAAATACTTTTCAGTTGCACCAGGGCAAATAAATATAAATGTAAATCAAAGGAGTCTGCTGAATCAGTAAACAAGTTTTTAGAAGTTTAATAATAAATGTATCTAAGTGGGGTGGGTATTTAAAAAGCTCGATAAAGGGAAAGGTAAACACTTTTATTCCACACACTTATTCAAGTAGTTATCCATTCTTTTTATCTCGTCTTAATATAAAATTTTGTCAAACTTTCAAAAAAAGATATCGACTGCACTGACGAACTAAATCACATAATATATAATCCTTAAAAGAATTGTTTTACATCTTTATATTAATTTATTAATCGTTTTAAAAAATATTCTCTATTTGATACTTTTATCGATATATCGAATACAGATGCTAAATAAGTAATTTCAACTAATTATTGGGACTTACAGGAGTAAGAAACAATATTCTTTGGGAAAAAATAAATGTCTGCAAATTCTTGGGAAGCAAAGACTCACATTTTGTTACTTATATTGTAATCAGTGGCGACCGGTCAATGTAGCATTCGATCAAAGCACTTCTTGTATATGCAGGGGCGGTTATATTTCATGAAATAATATTCAAACATAACATTTATACCATTCACTCATTTTCTCCCTGCCAACAGTAATATACAATTAAACTCGTATTCTTTTTTTGTGTGAAGATTACTCTAATTCATCATAAAAAAATAATAATCATAATGTTAAATAGTATAATATATTAGAAGCTTGGTAATTGTATTTCATGTAAGCAGATTTATGGGAAAATGCAACCGATGTTAAGGAATGTCAATAGTAATGTCATCTCAAAACCCACTTACATTCTCGATTGGATCCGTTTTCGTACATTTTCACAGCACTCAAGAAAAATTCATACAAGCTTTGATATGTACCCAAGTATTTTTCAGATAGTATATGTAGATTAAATTTCGTTTACTGACATAAACATGGTTCTTTTTGTTCTCAAGGGATATAATAATATGTTCCCCAAACCAGCATGAAAAAAAAATACAGAAAACGTAATAAATTGAGATATTGTTTTATTCGCTTCCCTTTTTTTAATGTATTGATTGTATTTTACTTGTAAGTTTCAAATGACAATTATTACTTTTGTAGCATCTCCACATAAATTGTTTAGCTAAAACTTTATTCTTTGCAGAGATCAATCAAATATGAATGGAATGTGGGTTAGGCTATCACTTTCACTGCTTTGTATACATTTATTAAAATACTTTGACGTTATTTATGTTTTGAGAAATTTGTGTTGAAGATCAGCAAAAAAAGACAATTTATTCACAACTTTAGGTGTATTTAATTTATTAATTATCTTGTCAAGTAGATACTTATTCTAATTAAATTTTCTTTGAAAGTTGAATACAAAGAACAAACTCTTCAAGAATATCTCATTAAAGTGTTTACTAAGTTTGCAATTAATTTAAATAGTACGATAGATGTATTTTTTTAACAATTAGAAATAACTAAGGTGTATATGAACTTCTTTTCAAATAAACAAAAGAAAGCAATGGTTTTTATTTATATGTATTATAAATTAACATGTCACTAGTGTTTTATTTTATATCTTTGATAAAGCGTAAATAATCTGAGTAAATCAACAAAAAATATTTCTGCAAGGAAATTATCAAAAACGATTTCGGAGAGAGTGTACACGCAAATTTTCCTCTGACGACAGAAGTTGTGAAAAAGACCCATGCTTCTGAAGCTTTAAAAAGATGGTACTAATGAGAAATATGGCAGCCCTAATCAAAGGACATGTCTATGATATTTCTTGCAATTACAAATATCTTATATACAAACATACACACCTGGAAAGGAAAAAGAAGAATCTCAACTAATCCCCGTGTCATACATATACAACCACTCATTAAATATTATCTGCTGAGTTGGCTTGTTATCAATCAATAAAAACACAATATTCTTTTGTACTTCATTCCAATTTATTTAATAGGTCAGGACCGGTTTCGCTCATTGCGAGCATTATCAACTGATAAGAAATATAATTTAACAATGCTATTTATACAAAAATGAAAATTTGTAAACAGCAATTGGCATTGAAAAGAAATTGCATTTTACATTATAAGTGATTTTAAAATAACACAAATTTAAAATGTTTAACACATCTAACATATAATTAAAAATTCATCCAAGATAAATAAATATAGAGTGGTGACTGAAAGTAATTACAAACATAATAAAAATTTGGGAAATTTTTGACAGATAAATTAATAAATGTAATTGATAGTTTCTTTTAAATGCCAATTGTTGTTTACAACTTTTCATTTTTGTAAAAAATAGCATTGTTAAATTATATTTCTTATCAGTTGACATGCTCGCAATGAGCAAAACCGGTCCTGACCTATTAAATAAAGTGGAATGAAGTACAAAAAAGTATTGTGTTTTTATTAATATAATGCCTTTCCACCAAGTATTGACAGTGAACACGCGAGTGACAACAATTGCGAGCCTAAAAGTGATTATTATTAATCCACATCCTACGCATTGAGACTAGACTATTTTTAAAGTTACACAATTGATATTTTACCTGACGCTAGTCCCCAAATTATTTAATTTGAAGAAACTGGTAATAAGAAATAAGAAATTATTTGTGTAATATGTGTTATGTATACTCAATACCATACCATACTATGTTTTATTCTGTATGACGTTCTATTTTCAAATGTCCTTCGTGCATTAGAATAAAACAATTGAAGTATGAAACGAAAAGTAGTATAAGAAAACAATTGCAACCTGTCACATTCTCACGATTTTCGTATTAATTATAAGATTGATTTATTGATTTATAAAGTGTAAAATTATGTTATCAAAATAAAATTGAACCAACACATAAAAGTGTTTTAGTAAAAACTATAAACATAACATATGTATTAAGCTAGATATTGTTGAGTATAAATATATTTTCAGTTACTAAAAGTGAACCACGTCGAGTGTCGTATGGAATTCTCCCCAGGCTTATTGGAAAGCGCTTCTCTCAAACTAAACTGAGCACGTTTTCAAATACGTCAAACTTCAAACAAAGTTACCCGGGATAGAGATATATTTTACATCACGAATCTGTATGTATAAATGCATTATATTGATAGGAGCATCGGTAAAAGTTGAATATACTACCATATAACTGAAACCCAAATACCCAAATCAGTCTGCTATATTTCTAATAAAAAAAACTGTGTTCACTGTGTTATTCAAGAGTGTAAAAAGACACAGATATTGGCAACCTGGATTGCAAAACATGTAACTCACATTAAAGCTTAAGAGAAGCCTTAAATCGTAATGACGTTATAATGAGTTTTTATAAAAATCAACTATATTGATATTTTCACATTTGCTTATTATTTTTTTTTTTTTTTTTATTTTTTTATTCCATGTCCGCTCCCAATATGGAGCATATGGACTCCTAATGGAGTTTATCTCAACAGAATTTTTTCTACGAGAACTGCTTGTTACTCAGTTGCTCAACCTCTCTTTTTCCAAAGAGAGTAGGAATAGAAGGAAAGGGCAAGGACAGGACTAGTGGTTAGCTAATCGCTCTCTATACGCCCCGTTCATAGGATAGGATGGGTAGGAGGGGGGAATTCAAGACATCACATACATCCATGCCTTTGAACAGAAATTCATAAATCAATTGAAAAATCAATTTATAAAACTGCCCGTACCGGGATTCGAACCCGTGCCCTCCATAGCGGTAGCCAACGATGTTGACCACTCGACCACACAGGCTTATTTTAAACTAACAAAATTAGTTTTAAACATCAATATTTGGAACGAAAAAATCTATATTCTTGCCTCCAACTGTCAAAGTCAATTTAATTGTATCATACAATGAGAATGAGAAAATAGTGAAAAATATGATGAGCTCCATTAAAAAAAAAAATAATATTAACTTACGATACTATCGATAGACTATAATTTCTACTCATAATTTACTGGAGAAAATTTTATTTAATAAATAGTTCATATTTATATGAATTAACTAACAATATTCTACTCCCATTAAAAGCTGTTTTTTTTTGTCAAATTAGAAATAGTTTTGTTCAACGAAAACGTCAAACATTTATTAATTATGTTGTTATTACTGAGGTATCTCAATTTGAATTTTAAGTATCTCTGAAAATCCTTTTAAATTTGTAAAAAAGAATTTGTTGGAAAGAAGGAAGTTTTGACGAAAATCAGTTTGATATATCATTGTATAGAGTTGACAGGTTCGCATATAGTAAAAAAGTATTTTGTATTAAAAAAAAATACGACTGAAAAACAACCAAGAGTTAGGCCTCGAAGCCCTGCTTCGGATCTATCTGATATGGAAATTTCTGGTGGGTTCACCAGAACCGCAGATGTGTAAAACATGTTTTTCTATGAGCATTATTCCAAACACCAAAATGGTTTCTCAATGTCATATTTGTTGCTTACGAGCACATAGCGAATGCACATCTTACGAAAAACATTAATGTTTTTGCGATTTTCGTTTATAAATTATTAAAAATGAGACGATTGTAAATTGTCTGATTTATTCCGACATACTCATTGATCTTTTCTGAGATTTTCTACCAACAATAACACAAAAATTTGAAGGTGGCCATTCTATCTCACATTTTTCAAAAGTAAGAAAAATTGTTGGTTTAATATGATCCAATTTGTTTTATTTATGTTTCCCGTTTTAGCAAACACAAACGTTTTAGTTTTTTTTAACATTTGCAGCATTATTTAATCACAGTAAGACTCAAAAATATAATTTTATGAATAATAATGTAATTGGGGGGGGATATTTCCAAGCGCTTTCTCTACTAATATGAATATTTAACATTACTTTTTCAGACGTTTTATCAATAAGAAACGTTTTTGTTTGCTTTTTCAACATTATAGAAATATGAAAATTGCCGCCATTCTTTTCTGAGCCCTCAATTTATTATTTCTGGCATAAAAAAAACAAAATAACAGATAATTTGATAATGTTTCTCACATAATTATTAGTAGCTTTATACGCTTCCCAACTGCTTGGATGATTGGTTTCCTGCTCATTTTCAACACACCCATCGTTCATAAGACTTGTTGTCATATCCTTACTGTTAATATTTTCTATCTCGACGGTAAACATATTATAACGCTACCTTAATACTACAGATAGGTCCATCTGGTTTAATAATTAATCGACGGGAAAATGCGATTCCCTTAAATTTATTTGATTAACATGCATCTAAGCTATAATCACTTTTTAAAATTAAAATGAAAAATGGTGTTTTACATTATTGGAAACAATTAAATACTGAAAGTAAATCTGAGGTCTTATTCAAAAGTTATCTGAAGAATATTAAAAATCAATTAACCTTGTGTTAAAGGACATAAAATACTAAAGAAGTATTTCAATATTTGGTGTCCTAATATAATAATTGGAATAGTTCAACTGGTATCTTTAAGAGCAGGTTTATATATTATATATTAAGAAGGTGGCTGTATTGCTAGTCAATTGTTTTAGGAATCTTTTCACAAACTTTCTTTTAAGTGAAGAGTAGTAATTCATGTTGAAAGAATTATAGTCAAATAGTCAATATGAATAGAATGAAGATTTTAAATTGTGTTTATTAAATTGTCCAGCTTGAGATACAAGCCACGGATTGGTGAGTTGAAACCTAATGCCTTAGTTATTAAACTTTGGGGCAGTTATTATAATAAAGTATCAATAGTGGACCATCGTATAGCCGTCCGCTAAAGATATATGTATAAGAAGTAAAGATATGACATTTCAATCAAAATGGTCTTATGAAGCATAAGAGATTAAAACGAAGCAAAATTGAATGCTCTGGTAGTAAACTGTTTTAAAGCTCTTGAGAAATAGAGTTGTTCATTTCAAAGATTATTACATCTATAAGAGTAAGTTTCAAAATTGTATTCATAATTTTCAAAAGTATAGGTCAACTTAATAAATAAGACTCCAAGTAACGTATAGTATGTTCAATTGAATAATACCATAGCAGTCTTAAGTTCCAAGCAGTGCTGTATAAAATCAGCAAATTCTGAGCTGGCCGTTGAATCCCTGCCTTTACTAACAAATTGTATGGCGGTTATACGTAGATCAACTCTAAATTCCAATTTGTGAGCTTATTTTTCGTTAAATGTAACATGTATGTTTGAAAGATTTCTCGTATGGATATTCTGTGATTCGTTGGTGTTATTAATTTACAATTTAAGATACATCGGAAGGGCCATATATGCAAATTAAGTAATGATTGTAAGAAATATAGCGAATGGCAAGATATGCGATGGATGGTAAAAACCAATAAAATTTAACTTCCCACTATTAAGTATCACAATTATATAGAATATAAATTATAAATTACATAAACGACGGTTACAAGCGGAATTCATATAATATTATATAAGATTTTGACGCCTATTGTGATATTATGAAATACATGCTGCGTCTTTTATCATATAATAATGGCAATATACCAAGTAAATGACGATTTAATCAATAACAATATAAAAAAAATAATGAAGTGAATTGTGCTATCCTAGTTTGACTTACTGATTTTTGATTACTGATATGACTTGAGAAATCTTATGGAAAGATTGAGTGACGAACCAGTGTGCACAAATAAATTTCGAGATTAATATTAATTGATTAAAATCCCAATAATGACGTTGGTTTTTTTAATGAACTATCCAACCTCATATTCTGTATTGAAATATTGTAAAAAAAATAATTTAAATAAAATGATTTGGCATCTTTGTTTGCTTTTGTTCTCAGAGATTTTTATTGAAAAACCTTAGAAAATGTGATTTTTTCTTATTTAAAAAATGATTTAATTGAAAAGATATATAATTACAATATATATATGTATTTGCTTCAAAATTACAGTAATAAATGGTTTCATAATGACGTGATATTACTTTGAAAATTATGACGCCGGCCCGTTCATCTGAAAAAAGTACCTGTTTTCAACTCAATAGCATGGCTTTGACTATAGGGGGCTTTGATAATACCCATTAACCCATTTAAATTAAAACCGTCTAACTAATTTTGATATAGTGAAAAATTAAAATGTAGAACTTGATATTTTACTAAAAATGTCTGCAAATCTCTTCTGATAGTCGAATGCATGATTTACTTTCAGGGTTTTTACCGCCAATTCTTAGTGGAAAGGTTTTATATCAAAAAATATGTAACAATTTTTTTTTGTATTAATTTTACACTATTTTAATAAATTAATAACTGTTTTTGCTATAACAAGAAATATTTAAGAATAAATTATTACTTTTGTATTTAAACGTATTAACAAAATAACAAAAAAGGCAAATAACTTGATAAACATGAATATGAAGATTTTATAACTTTGATTCTTTCAATACAAATGTACAATTGAATTCAATGATGATTATGTGAATGTTAAACTATCATTTTTATGTATGTATGCGCTTTTTGGTAATTTTAGTTTGAATAAATAATGTAGCATAACATAAGTTACATTTGTAATACTGTTAACCTTCTCACCGCGTATAACCGCTATGCATGTCCATGCCCTCAGCGCGCGTGACACGTATATATGTCATAGAAATTTCTAATCCTATATAAGAGATATCTATTTTAGTGTTAAAATTGTATAACTTGGTTGAAAATATTACTAAATGTATATTTAAAAAAAATCAATAGATGGCATTAGTCAAAAAAGATTCAATATAAGCTAAAATAATTTATTTCTGAAACACGCCGCGAGCATACGTCACAATGCAAGATTTTGGATAATGTAAATAAGCGATCGAGTGCGGGTGACATTGAAATTGTTCCGAGAATTAAATATTATAAGCATGGTATGGTGGTGGCGCAGTGTTTTCGGTCGCGCGTGGCGGTATTTTACAATATGGCGACGTCACGCCGCAATTGTATGAAGAATGATTATTGTTGAATTAAACCGAAAATTCCAGAAATATATTGTATTTTATTATTGAAAAAGTAACTTTGGGTAGCAATTAACATATTTGATTAGTTGAAAAAATATTAAAACCTATATTTATAGTCGAAAATGCGATACCAAATATCGCAAAAAAGCAGCCGCGTACAGGGCAAGCTCGCTAAATTTGGTGACGCGGGCAAAGGGTTAAAAATCTACTCCCGTTTAATCAAAAGTTCTTAAAATCGTCGAAATTACAGACTGTGGTAATATTGTATATTTGTGTTATTTGAAAAACGTCGCTACATATATATATGTACATACATCTGATATACAAAAAATTATATCTATAGTTATTCGGTAAATAAAAAATGATATCGCCCGCTGTGGTCTAGTTGGTTAGAGCTTACTCTAATGATCAGGTGAGTCTGGGTTCGATTCCCGGTAAGGTCAATGTCAAATTGGATTTTTTTCAATTTTAATTTGAGATCTAAGACATGGATATTTGTAAAGTTAATTATCATCGAGTATATCTCGTATGATCTTTCAACTTCAAAATATTTGACGCATTGGCGTAAGCTGTAATGTCAAATATTTTTTTAAAAAAAAACATCAATAAAAAAAAATATCAAATTGGAGCCTAATATTGATGCTTTTAGGGCAGTGAAGATAAATTCCAAAGTCATCTAAGTAATCATTATTTTATATTACTGTTGAAAAATATTGAAAAATAAGTTGAATAAAAACGTGTTGGTTTATTTTGAAAATATTGATCTATATCAATGATGCTGAGAATTCGAGGCTACGTTCAACTGAATCGTGCATGCACATCACCAAAGTAAGCGGAAAATATCGCAGACGTTGTGAATTTAAAAAAAAAATCACTCCCGACTCGTTTCCGTCTCACGCCACCCTAGCCCCTCTTTGTAGTTTCGTGACCTATTATAAAACGATCGAGAGGGCGTAGCCTCACAAAGGGGAGACTCGCTTCGATGGGACACTTCGGGAGTGGAGTGCTCTCCAAGTGATTTTTTCTTGCGCTATGCACGGCATTAACGGTCCCGTATTGTGTAATGTGTCATTGATTACGTCGCAAGCTCTTGGCCTCGACTTCATCGATGTTACCCAATTTTACATCTTAAGTTGATTTGGCCAACCAATTGTTCAACTTTCTTTTTATCCTTATTGATCGATTATGCAATTTCTTATTGGCTCTAATGATGTGTGTTATTTGTTGGTAGAAAGTTTTGCATTGATTTCACAACTGTATATAATATCGGGGACCGGTTTCATGAGAATTTTCAGCAGATATGGTACTTTTTGGTAGTACATTTTTCATTATGAAAGCTCTTGCAGAATAATCAGATTTTTTGTAGGTATTGAAAAGTAAATTTGAAAAGTGCATACAAATAATATTTCCCGATATATAACGGAATCAAATATTTCAAAATTAAAACAAAGTCATAGAAATTAAATGATTTTTTTTCTTTTAATCAATCTATTTAAAAGACAACGATAATGAAAAATTCCATTTCTTAGAACCGAATAGAAGTATTGGCAATGATCAAAATTTGCCATCACCAAAAAAGAAATATTTATTAGTTGGGTTAAAGAAGAATAATACTTTTCGTCGATACAAAATCATCAAAAATATATATCTGTTTTCTAAAAGAAAAAGACGTTCAGTATTAAAATTGAAAAATGAGTTGAATATGCCAAAATAACTACAGTACATATAATTTGTGTATAGGAGTATGGGAACCAGTCAAATTAACCTTTTCATATCGAAAGATAACGTTTTACATTTAAATTTGTTTTGGTTCTCCTGAAAAAGTAACCACTTAATACTTAACCCCTCTTTAATTTTGCTCACGAATATAATCCTTTTAATTACTGTAAAATTTTAGATTTCTTCGTTGAATTTGTGTACCTTAATTAGTGTAATATTTTTTATCGTAATTATTTCGAATTAACAGATATCGCGCAACGTCATATGGAAACATCAAACTTGTATCCTGTATAAATAAAATGTTTCATCCTGAATTTAACTCAGGAAATTATTCACAAAAGTATGTTTGATACTCACCTTTCTCTGTGATGCGTATTATAATATCTGAAAAACTCAGGACATAGATGATATAAGAAAACTTACATCATTCGTATAAATAGCTATTATGTTTAAAAAGCTAACAACATTTTGAATTGCTTTTTTTGTAATAAGAGTAGAAAAATGATTATTGATTTTTTTAGCCATGTCGGCTACTTGGATAAATTATTTTGCTTAGTAATACACCATTTAAAAGAGGTGACTGTAAATACCTATATTAAATATAAAATAACTTAGCTTAATCTACGTATTGTGTTACAAACTGTGACACGTGTTTCACCTCTTTCAGAAGCATCCTCAGACTATTTTACTTTCACAAATGCTTGTTACTTCAAATTATTTGTCATTCATACTTTAACAAGCATTTGTGAAAGTAATGTAGTCTGAGGATGCCTCTGAAAGAGGCAAAACACGTGTCACAGTTTGTAGCACAATACGTGGAATAATCTAAGTTATTTTATATTTTATACTAAAATAAATTTCCGCAAAGTTACCGCCGAATCCATCGAAAGTACCTGTATACCTTTTTTGATACAAAACATAAATATAAATCTTAGGTAATGACAGATGGTTTTATTAAGAAAATCTATTGTGAAGTGTTTTTACATCACCTATGCTTATAGAATAACATAGTATAATATGAAAGCTACTTGGTCACTAAAATTGTGTTTCATAAAAATAAAAAAAATCCTCTATCATTACAATATTTATTTCTACGGTCGAAAATCCAAACCATTAATGAAAATAATACAAAGCTTTAATGCAAAATGTATTCGCTCAGATAAACTTAAACTATCTCAGTTGGCGAAGTTTGGCTCACCGTAAAATTAACTTAATTGAGAAAGTCTGCGAATGAAAGAAAATCGATATGATCACGAGATGTAAGTTTTGGTTTATTTTAAATTAATCTTAAAACCAAAGTATGTTTCATTTATTATTAGGCTAAAATAATTTTAATAGTTAAAGAAATAAACGATATACAAATTTGAATTGATGTACACAAATGAAAACCTTTGTATTTTATCACCAAGTCTACAATTAACAAAAAATCTATAATTTTATTTATTGTTTCACCTATCCTTAAATGCCATTCTCTTAATGCTGGGAGCGTTTTAGCTTCAGAGATTTTCACCAATCTAGATTATATTATACTATTGTTGTATAGCTATCCCTCAGGCTTAATATAGAAATAAAAACAAATACACTACAATATTTTCATAAAAAAAATAGTACCTACATAATTTTTGCTAGTATATAAATGCTGAAAAATCAAAATGGCTTTAACCACACGAACTCTTTCAATTCGGTTGATCTTATAATATATATTATATTTATTTTATGATAGGAACTCTTCATTGTTTATAAGTTCATCTAAATAATATTTGTTTATAAAACAAAGAAAACTGTTTTACCTACAGAGTGAAGATTGTAGTTAGAAATTTTCCCACAGGTTGTGTTCTTTTCCCTCGGATTTGAGTTCCAGATATTACCAACATCCACGGAGCATGCGCACTCTCACTGCTACAAAGCCAGCAGGCTGAACGTTTCCAGGCAAATCTATCTTTGTGAATCCTCGAAAGCTTTATTTAATCGCTAAAAGCTCGGCAAATTATAAAAGCTCATATATGCGTGATATTTAGGAGTGCTTTTGTTGTGGTTGTGTTTCAAAGATAGACAAGTGATTGTCTCTGAAATATATTTTAAAGTGTCAATGTTTCATGTACATACATATATATTTATATTAAGTTGCATAGCCTAAAAGTCATTCGTTATTTCCAACAATTTTAATAAACTATTAATTTGGGGTTACATCGAATAATATTAAAAATCGTGAATTTATTTAAACATATATATATCGCATTTAAATTTGACAGTGTCAAAATATTTAAAAATGTTGTTCGAAGAAAGTCTATAAAATTACTTTAATGAATTTTATAAACATAAAAAAAGTTTATTATGTATTTATGAAACATACTGCTCAATGTATTTAAAATTTGTGGTACAGTTTAATTTAAATTAACACTGATATAAATATAAATATCAAAATGGATGAGCTGGTTTCAAGAAAATTCGACGTGGCCGATAAATCATTCCACAATACTATCCAGAGGAAGTTCACGAAAATGGATTATTATGAAAGAAGACGTAGTTGTGAATCGGTAGCGTCTTGGCAATTGTTGAATAATCAGCGGTGACTATGTCACCATCCAACAACGATCTCCTCGAAGGATCAAGAATTTCGAAAAACCCAGGATGCTGGGCATACAGCTTTGTGTGAAGAAACGGAGACAGTGGCTGGGAGGGCTGTAACAACTGATATAAAACACAAAATGATGAAGAAGAAGAAATCACTTTGTGATTTTCCCAGCACAATTATTTCGCTGTTTACGTGCTTTGTGGCTGTTTTATTTTTCAACTTTAAAACGGTGAGGTGAGTAAAAATATAAAATGATCTTATTAATCATTTACTTTATCAATGGGCTGTTGTTTGTTTCATTACAAACACATGTTTTTAAAAATGGTTTTATGAAACAAAAATTGAACTGTATTTGTGGCAAAACAAATAATGTTTTTATACTGGCAAATCATGTATTGTTTTATCGATGGTATTATAAGAAATCGTAACATTTGATGTTAAAACTTATAACTATACGCAAAAGCAACTTGACATGTCAGTAGAAAAACATACATATTTTATTTCTGTCGTAGATAGTTAAGAATTTCATTATTTGAACATCAATAAGAAATAACAATAAAACATTTTAACTGTTGATTTTTATTATTCGTGCTACAAATTATAACTTTCAGTTGGATACGATTTATATTCCAAGCAGTTATCGAAGAAAATAAAATAACTTTTGAAAAAGTTTTTGAATGAATCAAATTACGAGTGGCAATTTTATAGTAATTTTATTTATATTAAAAAAAGTCTTTGGTGGTTAGTGAAAACTTGTTATATAGAAAATTATTGCGTTTTTTTCGGGGTAATGATTGAAGTTATGCTATGTGGAATCGTAATAGATGAAATAATGACATCGTTACTCTCACACACAATTTTTTTCTTCTGTTGTTTTAATAGTGATTAAAATTATCGTAAAACATGATAACAATGAGGTTGTCGAATTTATTACGTACTATACGGAAAGAGTAATTGGCTCATATTGTACGGTTGAATAAAAGTAGTGATTTAAGTATTAGATGCTTATGTTATAAATGTAATGTATTTGAGAGGACTGCTTTAAAAAAAATGTGTTTAAAATAATTTTTGTTTTTACTATGCTCCATCTGAAAATATTAAAGTAATGAATATATATAATATTATAATACGAGGCGTCTAAAAGCAAAACCCGATTAGGCTACATTTTTTCAAAATATAACAAAAATAATTACATATACTGTTAGTTGTTTCACATAACATGTAATGATTTGCATATAACTTGAAAAAATCTACAAAATAATACGAAAAATAATATATAAGCTTATCACCATGTCACTGAAATTACACTTAGAAATCTCAAAATATATACTCCAACGGGAAACGTAAAAATACGTTTATAGCATACTGTCGGTTTTGTTGGTATATTGACTCATAATTTAATGGTTTCTTCAAAATAACTGCCGCGGCAAGTGACCCTTTTTGACAATAAGCAATAAACCTCATAATTTATTATGCCCTGAATGTTCGTTCACACATAGTATTTTTTTTAAGAAGGCGACACATGTTTCTTGGATATTTAGGGCATCAGATTTCACACTTCCAGTGATTTTAAATTTGTAGGAATGAGGATTTTCTACTATAATTATCTATATAATTGTATGATAGGGATTAATGTTATTTTTTATACTGAATATTTGGAATATTTCATATTGATAACAAGTGAATAACTACTTAATTAATAACAGCTTTTTATATTCAGCTTAGAAAAGTAGTGAAATTACGATGTATTAAAAAAAAATTATATATTTTTAATGATTAAATATCACGTATGATTTCTTTGAAAATTTCTGCCGAAAATATTGCTTGGTTTAGAAGTTGTGCTGATTTTAAGAATGTAATATATTTTTGCGCTAATCACTAAAAAACGTGTGTTACGGTGAATAGTTTTGATTGTCAATTTGTTATTTTGTAAGTTTTAATAAACAAATTATAATCATTTTTACGATGTTAAATATTTGTCGATATGTATTGTATTTACAAAAATAAAACAGAATTTTCAGTACTAATTCCACAATTTGCAATCAATAGAAATAGAAAATAAAATTCGAAAATATTTATATTCTACTTGTCTACAAATTGTACTAATAGAGATTTTCAAAAATATTTTAAAAATTAATGTTTCTATTTTAATATCAAATAGTACGTAACTCAAAACCACTCGCAATAATTAATTGTACGCGTTTAATAAATTTCAGCTCTGCTCAAAGGAGTTTGGTCTCTGACAGATTAGAAAATGTCACTCAGACCATTTCGAGGATTCTCGAGGGCTACGACATTCGGCTGAGGCCCAATTTCGGAGGTGAGTATTTTTTTACGATCTATTTTTCTCATATCAGAAAACGTATCCATGCACTTATTGCTATTTTGTGCTGCAGGGTTATCAAAATAAGTCTCTATATTAATTGTGGCTTAACACGTTTCTACCTTATTAACACTCATTACATATCGTTGAATTAGTTGATCATTCACTTTACTTTTTTTTTTTTTGAATAGGTCATTAATATTATTTTGGATGTATACACGATGCACTGCGGCAATAACCATTAACACTTGATCAAAACAAGCAGGAAGAATTTTTTTCTAAAGAATAACAACAATTTAAAACAAAAAAAAAAAACTTTTAGACCATCTGCAAATAGGTTCCGTAAAATGGCAAAAACTTATGCATCAACCTATAATAATATAACGTGAATAGCACAGGTTTTACAATTATTTGAAAATATGTGGCTGGCTTACATTAATGTCTATAATAAATAGACCTTCACGATACATTTTCTATAAAACAACACTAAAATTGATGTAAAATTGTTTGTATGGTAAAATTTGTATTTTTTTCAATTTTTGAAATTTTCTCTGGTTACAACGGTATATGACTAAGACATTCTTAATGTATTATAATAATACTATATCGTTAGATAGATATATTAGAAATTAGACAATAATGCAAGTAAAGTAAAACCTTAATAGAGTGAACTGGCGTGGGCAAAAGGGTGTTTGCCAAGTCCAACAGTCCGTTGTTTAATAAATTAGTTTATCCGAATTACGTTTTTTATAAAGTACAAAGGCATCGCATAGCAACATTTGTACAAAGAAAAATTAAGCATATTTATTTAATATTGAATCGGAAAATTATGCTACCTGATAAGTACGTATGCTTTGGTATCCCTACATAGTGTATATGTGCGTTTATCCCACAATATTCTCAATACCGTATTTAGGTCAGATGTCACCTCCGGGAACGTGGGCAGTCAGCCATAAAAGCAGTCATTGGTTCCAATATTATCACCACCATGCCTCTTAAATTGCCAAACCGATCTAGGTTTTTTTTTCATTTCAACGATATAGTTATACTCCTTTGATATGTCGAAAGCCAAAGTGAGCGCCATAGCACATGGACGTCACGCCGCCAAAAATATACGCCAAATGAATATGTATTGTTTTTGATCCTTAGAATACTTTTGAGACATAAAAAACATCACATTTAATTCAATCACATATGAGTCGTTGATTCTAATAAAATGCTCTGCTGAAATATTTAATAGATTTATAGTATATTTAAATTCTTTCATATTTCTTAAATTATTTGTATTTCTCTAACCGTTAATACTTGGTGTAAACTGTAAAGCTTAAAAGAAAATACATAGTTAGTAATTGATAAATGAAATAATAAATAATAACATATTTTCATTCGTATAAATAAAAAAAATTGGCCTTCTTATTAATAAAATAAAATAAAAAAATATTAAAATAAAATAACATTATAATGCCCAAACTATACAAGGGCTACAAGGTCCTCGGAGTCGGGTAAAAAAAAGATTACTCCGACTTCGAATTATGTTTTTGAATATTTCAGTTTAACTAACATTTCTGTATACCAGCAGATCATTTTTGTTACTAGAATAATTCTAGTAGATTTCACCAGTAATCAATACGATAAATATACTAATAATTTTTCAATATCATGTTTAAATTATTTTTCTCTGGTATTTCCGATTCCGGCTCCACCACTGTGAAAAATACATTGAGCTTTATTTTAACTATTGTAATAAATGACATTTTTATACATACTTATTTCTGATGCTAAATTGTTTTCGCTTAAACAGGTGAACCACTGTACGTGGGAATGGACCTTACAATCGCCAGCTTTGATGCAATATCAGAAGTTAATATGGTAAGAACTTTTATTTCTGTATTATATTTCTAGTTAAAAATGTTAATTTTATATTTTAATGTGCAAGGTACGACATACGTTAAAAATTACATCGTGTTAAATTAAAGTAAAGTATTCTGTCTTAGTACATTTCATTGCGCATAATTCTGATGACTGGAAAATAGATTCGAAACATTTATCTGTATATAAGAAGTGCAAAGAAAACAAGTTATACATTATAATGCTCTTTTCGCTATGCGATACTTGTTCCTCTTGCTACGATCTGCTTTTGGAATAAAACATTACAGACGTCGATGGCTGTCCATTATTAATCGATTGAAAATCAATTTTCAAGTTGATCATTATTAGATTTAGACCCGTATACATATGCCAATGCTAGATTGTCGATTGCCAGGATACAGCACCCGCAAGATACAGTGGAACCTCTCATAACGAGTTTAATTCGTTCCAGAATCTTACTCGTTATGTGAAACACTCGTTATGCGAAACAATTTTTCCCATATAAAAAAATGTAAAATACAATAATGCGTTTCATGCTGAAATTCTTTTTTTTTTTAAATATTTTTTCGTGTATTCAAGAAAAATTACGGAGCGCAACAACCTAGAATGCGATTTCGATTTGCAAAAAACGATAAAAATTCGATTAGATGCTTCTTTAATGTACGATGCAACAGTTTTACATGCTGTCAGCTTTCCTCTTATTGCGCCAGAAGATTGTTTCTTTGCTACTTTGTCCTCCTCCACTAATAAACTCTCCTCCATAACTTCTTGCTGTGAAAAACAATGCAACTCCATAAGCTTAGTCAGCTCTTGACTGTACTCTTTCACAAGCTCATCAATATCGTTGTTATCCACCTCCAGTCCCATGGTATTGGCCAAAGATGCAATATTGCTGACTGTAAACTCCACAGGTACTGTTTCAAACCCCTCAAAATCACATTTGACAACGCTCCTTGGCAAAGCTTTTTCCAAGCTGAAGTGAGGGTTCTCTTGGTAACCCCTTCCCACGCCTTGACAATCATCTTGAGGCAAGCAACGATGTGAAAGTGATCTTTCCAAAACTCTGCGTCCCTCGTTATGCGAAATATCGGTCGTTAAGGAAGCATTTGCCAAAAGGCGAAACGTGTGTGAATGTACATAGTTTGAAATATTCAAATTTAATATTGAAATTCCACCAAACACCTTCAGTCGAAATCTTAAATTAAAAAAAAGATATATTATTTTTTTTTTTAATAAAAAAGGTTCGCGCTGAAAACCCATGTGTTTTTTTTTAACAAATATGTGTTTAAGAGACAAAATTACGATCATTGCTTTTCAAAGTGTTCCGTTGTTAAGTCGAGCCGCCATTTACGGTGGGACGATTTCCATCTTGAAAAATTGCCGCCCGTAGGCTGAGAGGAATTTTTAAGCAACGCTGCAAAAAATAAAACGCCTACCCCTTTCTCCAATACAAAGTGCGAATGAATAAATTTCACCACATTATTCCCATAAAGGGGTAACATAAATCCCATTTTACAATCTCCGCGGAACCGTGAAGTCAATGCGATCTATTTAAGCGGTTTGTTTTTAGCACCGAAAAATGTTAGAACGATTTCAATTTGATACATTTATTTTAGATGCAAATCTCGCCTTAAAGTGTTATATTAAAAAATCTAACCACTTCAAGTAAAGCATCTTAACACTATGCGCTTAAAAGAGAATTGGATGTCAGTATGTCATTCAACTTTTCCATTCGGATCGACATCGGCAAATACTTCTAGTGGAAACGGATTGTGGACATAAAAATCTTTATAATATAAGTTATATCATTATTTTTGTCAAATATATTCACCTGATTATCTATATCGACTGTGGAAAGGAAAAAGGACGTGACCCACAGTTTTTTAAAAACAGGTTTTTTTCGATAATCACAATGTATCAAACTTGATACACGTTCTATCAAAAGGATGCAAGCTGCAAATGCCGAATTAGTATCTAAATTTAGCTTTTAAGTTTGAAAAATGATGAGCTTGCGAAAATTGAAACCAAGAAAAAAGACTGAAATAAAGGTTTTTCCTCAACAATTTCTTAAATTAATATTAGATTATGCCAATTAAACACCAAAATAGAAGTCTCCGTGCACTTCAAGATTGTGTTTATTTCATAATTTGCATACGGTCGAAAATCATCCAAACACGTTTTTTTGCCTCCTGTAAAATTTTCTATGTGTGGGTAACGTCCTTTTTCCTTTCCACAGTCGATAAGTAAATATAAAAATAAATGTTTGTTTTTTTGTTTGTCCCGTATGCGTTACTATACCGTTCATTCGATTGCTATAAAAATTTGGCGAGTCGTTGTGCGGACGCCCGTGAAGGTTTCTGAATTAGTAGAACTAGCAATGGGCTGCCAATACGTTAACAATGGGGCTCGCTTTATATCAAAGCAATCCTCGGTGTTCTGGGGGAAGCAGTGAATTTTTTTATCACTCCTATGCAATTATATGCAATACTATATTGTGTATCCAAAAGCACTTTAATAAACAAGAACACGTTCTTTCTTAGAGTTACATTGCAACGTATGCTGGGTACTCGCTAGTATATTATATAATTAACTCATGTTGCTACGCTCCATTTTTTAAGATTGTTTGGGTGGTAAAGAATGTAAATCCAACACAAATTAATTTAAAAATAAATAAATAAATCGATTGAACAATGAATGAAACTTTAGATCCACGAGTTTTGAATTTTCAACTACAAGGTCTACAAGTTATTGTAAAAAGGTTACACAATATAATGCAAATAAGATTGATACGACTGATAATACCCTGTCACCAAAGTTTTCCGGAAACCGATCGGAAGCCCTTAGCATGATTAATGAATGTACAATATCAATTATTTTAATCATGCGGGATAAGTTAAATGATTATTTTCTGTGAATATTTTTTTATTATAAAGTATTTTTTAACGACTCGTTGATTATTGACAGCAAAGATTGACAATATTTTTATCATAAAACAAAAGAATGTTGTAAGTATGACACTTCAAACAAAACAAAATTCAAGATGTTCTTCGTTTGAATTTATACCTGCTGAAACATTTCACCTGAAGATTGCAAAAGTTTAATAGCCATAGACGAAAAGCAGAATTTCTATATTTTTCAAAGATAATCCTGTCGCCTTTTGGAGGCGTCTTGGGAAGGAATCTCTCGAAAGCAATGAGCTTAGTTAAACGCAAAGCAGACTCTCGCAGAAGTTTGCGTTAGTAATTTGACAGAGAAAAGCCAACAGTCAATTTGTAATTGTTTGCCAAAGAGGTCTAGAAAATCCTTGACACGAATGAAGTTGTTAATGTTATCTTAAACATTATTAAGTTTTTTGAATTTATTAATTACTTAAAACATCTTTATGTTTACTTTTAACCTCGATGTAAACATTTTAGTCTACTGGTCAACGGCTACGGGGTGTTTGTTCTTATTGGTCGCAACGGTGTCCACGTGTTCGAATCCCCAAACTTTCACTTGCATACATTTTTTTACATTTGTATTCAAAATCACGCGACGCCTATGATGCTCAAATTATTTCCACCTATCCAATCTGAAATCGGGGTAGGGTGTAGTGAGAGCGACTAGATCATGACTAGTCATTTTCTAGGACCATAATTCTATTTTAAACGGATACGAAAAACAATAATTGAATATTTAAAACAGTCTCGAAAAAATATCAAAGTCATATATAAAGTCATGTCTGTTCCCAATGTGAACCATATACAGGGCCGGCGCCACCATACATTCGAAATAGGCAACCGCCTAGGGTGCAAACCATTAGGGGGCGCATAAATTGAGTATGAAAATTATTTTTATATACTCTAATAATAAAAAAATAACAATATGTACATCTTATTTTATTTTGATGTTTGTATTTTTCGTTGTAGTTATGTATCTTAATCTATATGAATCGAAAAAGAGAGCTTAATCTTAAGCGACTAAGTAACAAACAGTTCACGAAGAAAAACTTATGTTAAGATATCGCCATTAAGTGGTCATATGCTCCACATTGGGAGGGGATATGGAAATATTAAAAAAATTTAATAATTCTGAATTGTTTGTTTTTTATTATTTCGAAAAAAAATGGAATGATTTGTTAAAAAGGGGCGCGCAAATAACCATTGCCTAGGGCGCCAAATAGCCTCGCTCCGGCACTGACCATATAGACTCCTAATGGAGTTTATCTCAACAGAAGTGTTGTTAAGTAGCTAAACCTTTATTTTTCGAGAGTTGGGATAGAAGGATAGGGCTTAGGATATAACTAATGTTTAGCTTATCTAATCTCTCGCTATGTCCGTTTTTAGGATAGGCGGGGCAGGAGGGTGTTCAATCTATCACATGTCTTTCCATTGAAAAATATATAAACTGTTCTTAAATGTCATTTTGATTCCAATCGAAAAATACAAGATGGTGATTAATAACTAACAAACCATTTTTTTTCACAATGGAAGATGAGTGCATACTTAAAAAAACCGATTTATAATAGCATCTCTCAACGGCTAACAATGAGTAGTTTCACCGTAAAGCAGTGTTTTAATGTGTTTCCGTTTTCGAAGACAGTTTCCTCAGGGGAAATGCGCAAACCACAGAATCCCATTATTCAATTTTCCGTAAGAGTGGAAAACACTGAAAATTTACTGACAACGCTCGAAGCCACAATATATTCAACTGTAAAGTTTTCAAGCTATGTTTTGATTTTGAATAAGTAATCGATTACGATAATTTAATTAATATTGAAATAAAATGAACCACTCGTTTATACATTTCGAGGACGTTTATGGGCACTTATAACGGGACAGATTGTATCATGGGACTCAGTAGTGAACTATGGTGACACTCCCGTATTTACGGGAAGTATGTCAAATCTAAGTCTTGCCTGTTGTTTGAATACATAGTGAATATTATTATATGTATGTTCTAACAATATCGTCATACAGTGCTAGATTTAATTTCTTACGATTTTAAAAAATACAATAACAGGTATTAAATGCTCTTAGATTTTTGTCATAAGTAATTCTGCAATCAATGAATGGTTCACTGATCCGAATGGTTTTTTTTTTTTTATGAATTTTTATTAAAAAGCAAATGACTTATTTCGGAAAACGGAATTTGAGTGACCAACTATTTAAAGACAGTCTTTTTAAGTACATTCATATCGTCGGCTTACTGCCAGAAGTCATTAGGTGACATGCCGATCAAAACTAAGTTAGACGTCACAATCTACGTATTTTGTCATGCTTTGATCAGTAAATAAGTCATTATGCCGAAAAACATTTTTTTTAAATCTAAATTGAATACTATAATAAATCACTCAGTGCATTCGTTGTTACAAGATTTTCGCAAAAAGTCACTAAGTACGGTAATTTACTGTTAAAAAGTTCACTGGAATCGAAACAATAAGTATTTGTGAGACTTTTTGAAAACTTTCAGATTATACAAGGCAAAATGCTTCGTTATCATTTAAGTTTGAATATAACTTACAACATGTAGTGCAGTAGTAAATTCGATTATCTCAGAATTAAAATTTTGAAACTAAACGGCTTTTGGCAGTAAACCGACGAAGTACTCTACATTGGAAAGGGGAAAGTTTTTTTATAAAAAATATAATCGCAGCACATAGAATTCTGGATTGTATATTTTTTATGAGAAATGTTTTGTTAACAATCGCTGGACCTGTTCTTTGTCTGAGAGGGTTTATGTAATATAGAAAAAGGCCGGATGTAACGGGGTGGTGTTTGCTTGCCATTCACTTTATAGTTGACTCAGAGGACATGTGTCGTAAAATAATTGGAGTGAATAAAAACACACGAAGTATCTATATCCTTCACTATTTCCAACAGGGATCAAGTAAAAACAAATTTGTAAAATTCGACATAATATATTAGATAAATTTCGTCAAGTTGTGCAGAAGGATCGTTTTTTTGATTGTGTCAAACAATTTTTAATAAATCAATAAAAAAAACCGTGATGTTCGGCATGGAAGTCAACGACGTTGATCACTGTGTCATATACCAGTGCTTCCCAACCTGGGGTCCGCAGGTTTTTCGTGGGGGTCTGCGAATATTTTCATTCTTTCAACATTCTTTGTAATAAAATATGAAAATGAGAATTTTTTTTTTGGGGGTCCACAGATTATTGTTTTCAGATTAAGGGGTCCGTGGCATGGAAAAGGTTGAGAAGCACTGTCATAGACAACAATAATTATTTAATATAACACACATTTTTAGCGTGTCTGCTACAATTTGAAGCATTTCAATTGAGATCACTATTTTTTTTATTTTTTATTAGCCATGTCCTCTCCTTATGTGGAGCATATGATCTCCTAATGGGGGAATCTCAACAGACTTTTTTTTCTACGAGAACTTTTTGTTACTCAGTCACGCAACCTGTCTTTTCAAAAAGAGAGTATTAAGGATAGAACGAGACTAATGGTTAACTGATCGCTCTCCCTACACCCGGTTGTTAAATGATCGGAAATGGTGGGAGGGACGTCACAAACACCTATCGATCGAAAAAATGCTGTCCATACTAAGACTCGAGCCCGTGAGGTCTGACACGGAATCCCACAACGTTAACCGCTGCGCCATAGGACCCGACAAATTACGACCTGAGACTACTTTAAGGACGAGAATTGTTTGTTATTTAGTCGCTCAGCCTCTCAATTTTCATACAGGGTAAATAACAACTGATTTTAACAAATAATGTGAATTTATAAAACAATATCACAGCGGTGAATCTTGATTTGAATGAAGAAATTATATTTATAAAAACACAATATTCCTTATTATATGTTAGAGGTGTTAAACATTTTAATTTTCTGTAATTATAGAGTCACTTATACTGTAATTTGTAAATTCTTTTCAATGTCAATTGTTGTTTATACCTTTTTATTTCAATTTATTTTTGTATAAATATCACGCATATGTTAAGCCGCCTGTGTGGTCGAGTGGTCAACGTCGATGGCTTTGGTTAAAAAGGGCACGGGTTCAAATCCCGGTGCGTACAGTTTTATAAATTGATTTTTCGATCGATTTATGAATTTCTGTTCGTTGGCATGGATGTATGTGATGTCTTCAATTCCCCACTCTCACCCATCCTATCCTATGAAAGGGCGTATCGAGAGCGATTAGCTTACCACTAGTCCTGTCCATATCCTTCTATCCGTACTTTCTTTGAAAAAAGAGAGGTTGAGCAATTGAGTAACAAGCAGTTCTCGTAGAAACACTTTTGTTGAGATAAACTCTATTAGGAGTCCATATGCTTTACATTGGGAGCGGACATGGTTTAAAAAAATATATCACTGTTTATATATTTTTCTTATCAGTTGACAATGCTCGCAATGAGCGAAAACGGTCCTGACCTTTTAAAAAAAGTGGAACAAAGTACAAAGAAAAAAAATGAGGTAGAGTCACTGCGTAACAAACAGTTCTCGTAGAAAAAATTCTGTTGAGACACCTCCATTAGCAGGCCATATGATCCACATCGGGAGCGGACATGGATAAAAAAAGTACAAAGGAATATTGTGTTTTTATTGATATAATGTCTTTCCACCAAGTATTGACAATGAACACCATAAAAGTGAAGAAATCATGTTTTTTTTTACTATGACTAACTTTCGCATGGGCACTCTGCACCGTGTACGTGCGACTTAAAGAAAAATAAGAGATTTTACGGACCGGTTCCGGTTGAGTGACTTACCAGTCCGAACGTTGCTCGTATATTATTTAGATATCTGACTTCCACGCCAGTGCTCAAGCCCTAATGCGCTCGGTAATAGTGTTCAGCGAGCGAACACGTACTTTTAAACCTGACAGGCAGCTTTCCTAACCAGTGTAGATATTAGCACTCTAGGGTACAGATTTTCAAGCCGGAGAATTGAGATCTAAATGAATACAAGGGACATATATTGTATGTATACACATATCGACTGTGGAAAGGAAAAAGGACGAAACCTACACATAGACAAATTTTACAGGAGGCAAAAACAACGTGTTTTGATGATTTTGGGCCATATACAAATTATGAAATATACACAAACTTGCAGTGCACGGAAATTTCTAAACTGGTGTTTAATTGACATAATCTAATATTAATTTAAAAAATTGTCTAGGAAAAACCTTTTTTTCAGTCTTTTTTCTTGGTTTCAATTTTCACAAACTCATTTTTTTCAAATATAAAAGCTAAATTTAGATACTAATTCGATATTTGCAGCTTACATCCGTTTGATAGAACGTGTATCAAGTTTGATACATTGCGGTTATCAAAAAAAGCTGTTTTGAAAAAACTGTGGGTTACGTCGTATTTCCTTTCCGTAGTCGATATATATTGTACCATGTCTATTCCTTACATAAATAATATAAGCTCTTTGTATATGTATTTTTAAAAGTTTTATAAACAAAAACTGGTCATAAATGAATTACTTAACATCATACTCAGACAATAATTAAAATAATATAAATTGGCATAATTCCTTTCCTAAATTATTGAAGAGGGTAGAATTGCTGAAATTTTTATATTAAATGAGATAAATAAAGTAAAAAATCAATTTATGTTAAAATATGTAGCATTTATATTATTAATATATACGAATATGCGATAGCAATTCCGGGAACTTGGGGTGACAAGAGCGAAACTACTGAACATTTTTGTCTTTTATTAGATTTGTATTTAAGACGGAAATATATTTAACGGAAAAATACAGTTAAGAGATCAAAGTTTTACCATTATAAAACTAATATTTTGAAAAAAAATATTTTTGCATTATAATAAATAAAATAAATAGTAAAATAGACAGTAAATAAATATTTTTTATAGTTTTGGCCTTATTCTCGTATTTTTCAGACAATATGTTCCTAAGAACGTTGCAAAAATAATAGCATAGAAAAAAGCCTATTACGCATATAAAATAAGAGAAAGATTACATTACCGCAAAAAATCTGTATTTGTTTCTAAATATACTTGTAACTTTTTTTTATTTATATAAATGTTACCACTATAAAGAGTTGCAAATGAATAACCAAAAAAATACATGGTCAAGGTCACTCTTAGTCAAGAATAATATGTATTAAGCCTAAAAATAGTTATTTAATTTAACATTTGTTTCACTTAGTTAATAACTATTTCACCATAGCATCATTCTCAAAACTAAGTAAGAATAATTTTAAATACGGCATGATGCAAACATAGCTATGTAAACTTGGGCCTCGTATAACACGGTTATATGGTTCTACAAAAACGTCGTGTAATACAAATCCGTGTTATACAAGGTTTGAAGTTCATACAAAATTAGGGATTGCGTTCCAAAAAAAAATATCGAAGATGGTTTATATAAATATGTACATTATTTTTTTAAATAAACAAATATATGTACATTTACATATTCATTGAAAGAAATTTTAATAACATAATTATAGCATTCATTCACCATCGCTTTTACTTAGAATTCTACGTTTTACTCTTTTTCGAGATCGGTTGTAAGTTTTCATCATCATCGGAGGACTCTGAATTTCTTGTGGTTTTAGCCTTCAAAAGTTCGGTAATAAGCGATTGTCTGCGTTTAACGTGTAAATCTTTGCGTATTTCCTTATAAAGTTCCAAAATTTGTTGTAATTCCTTCTTAAATTTCGAACATCTTTCTATTATAGGAACCTTTTCAATATATATATTTTTAATTGAAACCGTGTTATATAAAGCGTGTTGTATGAAAAAATATACCACAATTTATACAACAGTGTTGTATAAAACCATGTTATATAAAACCGTGTTGTACGAGACCCAAGTGTATATCTGATAATTATAATGTGTTTCTTCATCTTGTCAAATAAAAACCTATGAAAAGAAAGTTTTCTTCAGAAAATTCCAATCAAATCAAAAAATATATTTTTATAACCATGGAGAGAAAAAATATATATTCAGTTTTCTACTACAGTATAAAAAAATAACAATTTCATGCTTTTTTTGTAATAGCGATAGTTAGAAAGCAACGTTATTCAGAAACTATGTTTTTTTGTGATTTTTAGATTGAAAAAATATTTTTCACTAGCTTTGCATATGAGGCCATAATATTTCTTTTTCTTATGATGATACGTCAGCATTCCTACACGTGGCGTGAATAATTGTTTTTTAAAAGGTCAACATTTTTCCGGTTGAAATGACAGTGTGTACTGTATATCAAACGTTGAACAGTATCGCGTATACATTTATATACGAATATGACATCATAACATATCGCTATTTAATACATATTCTCACACACCTTTCAGCCTCTTTATTATTTTGTTCATGATGCCTTCGTGATTATGTAATCAGTAAATAGAGTTTGGGGCTTAAGAGGGGTAGGCATTACGAAATTTACCCTTCCGGATATAACGAAGGTTCATTTTCACCGATACGAGGTTATTGATTGTTCATAAAACATGAAAACTGAATTAAATGTCGGAATATATAAATTGATATTATAATAAAGGTAATTTATCACTGATGACATTAATGGCTTATAGTTGAAAGATATGCGAGTGTTAAGTAAAAGATTTAATTAACAAAATAAGTGTTTTTAATATTTAAGTAAATATTTAACATAATATGAACATATAAATATTCAACTGTATCATTGAGGAGATATCATCTTCGGTGTGATGCAGAAAGGAAAAAAATGTGTAAAATTGTCCGCTTTTAATGATGACTATATTGATTCTTAATGGAGATTATATCAATCTAGGTTGTAATACAATGACTGCTTGTTACTCAATCACTCAACGTCTTATTTTTGGAAACGGTGATGATATAAAGCAGGGCTGTGGAGTCGGAGTCGGAGTCGGAGTCGTTAAAAACGGGCGACTCCGACTACTTAAAAAAAAAAATGCAAATTAAAAAAAAAAAAAAATACTCACGAAATTTATGAAAATTGAGTTACGTAATAATTATTGTGATATAGCTTAATAATATTAAACGTGTAGGTGTCATGAGTCACGCCGAGCCAGTGAGTCACCAAGATCCACTGCATATGAGTCCGCGCAAAAGTAGTTGTTTCTTTCTTTCTCATGTCGAAAAAGTAGATTCGATATATTTTTTTTGTTACTTGAAGTGCATACATTTATATGCACGCATTTTTTATTAAAGTCATAGTCGGACTCAGAGTCAAATTCGGAGTCGGAGTCGGAGTCGTGTTTTTTAAAAATGTCGGAGTCGGAGTCGGAGTCGTGTTTTTTTTTAACGACTCCACAGCCCTGATATAAAGACTAGAACATGACAAGTGGTTATCTTATCGCTCTAGAGCCTTGTTCAAAGAACTGGATGGATGTAAAGCAGTGAAGCACAAAACGGCACATGCAACCCTTTTGAATTTCGTTGCGGCTCCTCAGCTGTTTTTTCTCAAAAGTTGAATATAATATATTATTTTTTCAAGTAAAACATTTAGTTTATTAAACGTGAGCAAGCTTTTTCGTAAATGAAGTAGAATAAATCGGTTAATAGAAATAGGTTTAGTAATAAAAAATATTATAAAACATCACATAAACTTTCTAATGACATATAAATAAAACCGTAATGTGTACCTAAATAATTAGGTAGTACCTAATTTTTTATATAGTACTAATAAACCATTTTTGCACGGCATATTTTGTACACGATTTAAAAATTACACGGTCAAAATAATGTAATCATTCATTTATCTACATATTGAAATATTCACTTTAATCTTTTTTACGCGGTTGCTTTACATGTAACGTATAACCCGTTTAAAATAGCATTGAGTGTGGCCTGAACCTATCATAATTTATTTTTAATTAATTCAAAGTTAATTCACGCTATTTAAAAAAACCATAAGTACTCGTTCTGTAATTTAGATTTTTAAAATAGCAACCTACAGCGAATTATTCTCGAGATTAATTAAAGTTTTCCAGCTTACTGCTTCGCTCGTAAAGAACTGAAGAAGAAGAAGAAAAAAACACAACACCTCACTGCTCAGGAAAAGAATTTTCCAGGGCGGATTTTAAAATCCCATTAAGCATTATGAGTGGCTTGTTTTATCTAGGTCACAGTAAGAAAAGTGACCCATTTATTGTGTGAGAGGACGACCTATTAAAAAGCGTATAACAACGTCGGAAAGTCTACCTTAATAGCTCCCTCAACAGCATTAACCAACATTCTTGCATGCTTTAGTATCTTTGTGTGTTTATGAGAAAATAAAAAATCGCAGTACATAATACAAGCATTCATTATGGATCTACATAATGTCTCAAAGTTCAGGGATGTAAAAACCATCCATTCCACTTTTAAGATTCACTGTATTCGTTAGTATTTTAACACATTAAAAAATGTAAAACAATATTACAGCAAGAATTTCGTAGCGTTAAAATTGTATACACATCGATATATCAAGTGTGTTACTAGAGATTCTAATTCCGAAATGCCGACCAATTTGTCGTGTAAGTACCAATTTAAGATTTCGACTGAAGGTGCTTGGTGAAATTTCAATATTAAATTTGAATCGTTCAAATTATGTACATTTTCACAAATTTTGTCACCCGGGTTTCGCAGTTCAAGTTCATCCTTGCACTTGAACGCCTGAAGATTCCGAAAGGCGAAACCCGGGTCGTTAGTGACAAAATCTGTGAAAATGCACATAATTTGAACGATTCAAAAAAGTCTAAGTACCAATCCCGGAATTTCGGAATTCACTATAGCACGTAAAAATCCTTAAACAGGCAGACGTAACTTTTTCAAAGGACGGGGCTAAAAAGAAAAATGGGCTCTGACTTCAGAATAATTCTGGAATCTGTGTTAATTACAAACTTTTTCGGCTATGATCTCAAGCAACTGTGGTTTATGAAAAAGGAATATGTCGCCATGGCTGTTAATTGTAACGCCAGTTTGTAATAAAATAAAAACATGAAATTATGGTGAATGATCAATACCGGGATTGAAAGTTTTTGAATTCCGAAATCCCGGGATCACAAAAAGAGTCCGGGGTTGGATGCCCAAGTGGTTACCAATGAATACGGTTTCGTCTTTTGGCATTTTTAAGCGTCAAGCGAATGGATTAACTGGAGCTGACTTATGAAAGTGTACAAAATGTAAGCAATTCAAAATGTCGATCTTAGTATTATCAAAAAACGTGGATAGATTTGAATGTTAGGATACGTGCGCGTATGCATATTTATACACATACTTATAATAAATTATATTGCATTTAAAATTTATGCATACTTTAGAAGCTCTGATTTTTTTTATCCTATACTACTAAACCAAATTTTAAGACAAATAGCAATTGATACAACTGGTCAAAAATACTTCTAAGGCTACTAAAATAGAAAAGATAAGTAAAATTGTTTTGCCAATGATATTTAAATTTAATGAAAAGATACTTCTTTATAAAAATAAAATACTTAATGTTTTAGTTATACAAAGGTGTCGAAATAAATATTATGTTATCCAATAAAAAAACACACATTTACTTTTTTCTTGTTGTAAAGCAGTCCGCATAACTCATAAAGGCTTTTAAAAGAGCAATTTATATTGAAATATTTGAGACAAAAAATTGTCATGGAATATAAAATAAAATTGCAATATGTATCACGTCACAAACAAATGAATGAACTTTGGAAATTTCATCTAGTAATCTACGAACATCTGAAGTTTAAGAAAATTTTCTTAAAATGTAAGGATTGATTTTTATAAAAAAATGTTAATGCATTAACAAATCCCTAATGAAAATCATTTTATACTACAAATATGAAATAATGAAATGAATATAGTTAATAATTATTTACTAATATTAATAAAATAATATAGATCCAACGTTTTTATAATATTTCTATGGTTATTTTTTGTACATTCCTTTAACAGGATTTTATTTATAAATGTGTACTCTCTTTTTTTTATTTACGTTCCAATTCCGATACATCTATTTGTTGATATGAAATTTTGATCGTAATTTTGAAAATCGATGCATTATTTTTGCAAAACATTTAGAATATTTTGAAGAATAAATGAATTTTATATTAATTTATTACTTATAACTAGTGGACTCCGATAAAAATTATGTTTATATATGTAAATTTACACTTTTATTTATTTCTAGGACATAAAAGACATAATAAATCTTATGGCATCGTTAATACATAGTTGGCCAAATATTTAAGGGTGCTAAAGTGGATATTATAGGGCTTGAAGGATATTTTTTTTCCTTTCACGGCTGCCACCCGTTGCGTCATCCCTTGAGATTTCCCGTTGCCAATTCCCGCAGAAAAAAGATATATAATTATTTAACCTGTCAATCCAGTCAAGGCGGAAGAAAATGTTTGTCTTGTCTGAAAGAGAAATGATTTCCGTATGCTGCTTCTTTAGAAAATATTGATTCAAGTAGCTCGTTCTGAGGAATTAATACATCCGATTTCCTCTTGATACTTTGTATTACAAAATAATTAATCAAATCTAAATAGTAAAAAACCACTGTAATAACAGATAAATATTGAGAATTTCAATATCGATATTATAGAAAATGTTCAATAATAAGCAAAGCAAAAAAAAAACGGCCAATTTGAATTGCAATACCAGACGATTTTCATATTTCATAAAATATATCGCTATCAAAAAGGGTGATTTTTATACTAACTTTAATAAAATTGCATCATTGAAAGTTTATTCAATTTAGGAACCTGTTTATATTAATACAACTATTAGAAGATTTAAATTATTTAAATTACTCGCGGACTGTTTTATTAAAATATGTAATGTTTCGAGTAATCTTAATTTTACTTAATTTTCAATACAGAAATAACAGTATTTATGTTATTTTATGACGTTAATTATATGTTACTTGTAACGACCAGAGATGTGGAGTTGGAGTCGTTTAGTCGGACTGTGTTAGCTGGAGTCGTGCTCGAAAAATACTAATAACTTGGTATACAAACTTACAAAAATAATTAAAGTCGTGTTTTAAGCTATGGGCAGAGTCGGAACCGTCTTATTTGTTAACAACTCCAGAGTCCTGATGACTACAATGACTACATAATAAAATTTATGAATAAAAATCAAAATTAGTGTTCAAAAAAAGTTTTTCCGATAAAAATTAAATCATAATGTTGACACACTCAAGCAAACTGTGATTTCTACAACACTCAAATCATCATTTCCAAAGCTCTGTATTTGTGTAACAAATCACTTCTTGAATGTTTGCTCCTTAATAATGTAGTTTAAAAGTCAGTATTGTTCATCAATTATTAATGCATTGAAAAGATTATAGGTATATTTTAAAAATTAGTTTTGTAGTTCATTTTGACTCGGAACAAATACATACATTAAACTCAAAAACACATTTTTTTTTAAAATACTAATTTATAACCGAAAGAACCAAACGAATATAATCATCTTTTCTTATACATGCCGCTCCTAATGTGAAGCATATGTCCTCTTAATGGAAGTATCTCAACAGATTTTTTCTACGAGAACTGTTTGTTACTCAGTTGCTCAATCTCTCTGTTTCAAGGAGTGTGGGGATAGAAGGATAGGACAAGGAAGTTATATGTTTTAGCAAATACAATTTAAGTATTTTTCGAAACGATTTTCGCTATTTTTTTCTGAAACTTCAAAAACTGGATTATGCCGAGCTTAGGGATGAATTGAAATTCGAAAAAATTGGTTTTTTCAAAAGTAGGTTTTTTTATAAACCTTAAACAACACCGTATATATGTTTTTTTAAAAACTAGATTGATATCTCTTATTTGTTTACTTTACACCAGTGTCTGCCAAACTTTTTTACTTTATGGCACACTGATTAATAGGATTTGTTCCGCGGTACACCAAATAAAAATGATTAAAAAAGGAAATGTGTCGCGTTGACCATTATGTACGAATGTGAAAAATGTTAATTTGAATATGTAGATCTTGAATTTATTAAAAATCAAAGAAAATTTAAATAACTAGGCAATATTCAAAACGATCATTTCTTAAGCTTCTTCCTCCGCGGCACACCTGATACATTTTGCGGCACACAGCTTGACAGACACTGCTCTACACAAACATTCAAATTAAGCGGTCGAGTTTTGGATTACACGAACCGGTGCTTCCTCGTATCGTATTACAGAATATAAGGAAGTCGGCTATAAGAATTAGTTATCTAACAAAAAAACTCCAAATAGGCATCATCGTATTTCAAATACATAATAATCTAATTACGTCATACTACTAAAAATTCAAAACTAAGAATGCTTGAACGTGTAGATAATTTTTTTTTTATGCAAAGTTTGTTAAAGAAAAATTGTCGCCTGTTGTGGCCCAGTTGGTTAGAGCTGGCTTTATCGATCACTCAGGTCTGGGTTCAATTCCCGGTAATATCACAGTGAATTTGAGAATTATTCAATTCAAAGTTGCGATCGAAAACTGGCTGTTTGTGATGTCAATTCACACCATTTCCCCTCCTTCCATCCTTCTGACCCTTTAATAACTGGGTATAGCAATAGCGATTAGTTAACCACTAGTCCTGTTTTAGCCTTATCCTTCTTTCCCTACTTACTAGTCACTTTGAAAAAACGTGAGGTTGAGCGACTGAGTAACAAACAGCTCTCGTAGAAAAAAACTTCTGTTGTGATACCTCTATTAGGAGGCCACATGCTCCACATCCGGAGCAGGACATGAATAATAATAATAAAAAATATATGAATTTACTGTAGTTTCCAACATTTGAGTTGAGCCACTGAGAAGTGAAGTGAACCAAGTGGTGTTTTAGAAAAAAAATGAATTAGATGTGATATAATATTTTATATGTCTTAAAGTATAATGAAAGTGATGTGATTTTAGTTAATACACACTGCAATAGTGCTTTCTTTCTAAAATAAAAATAAACACCCCACCTAAATACCACGTAAAGACATGATTGTACTTAAATGTCCAATGGAAAAATTCTAAATTCTCACTATTTGGCATACTCACTTCTGAAAGGATGTGTACTTACTCATTTTATTAAATTAAACATGTGTGTTCTTAATTAGATAGTTAATTCACTTTTAATGTATCCACTGTAGATTCTTGGTGGCAAAGCATTATAATAAAAAAATAAAACATTATTTTGTACTTATTGTACGTTTTTATTAAATATCAGAATCGGCTTTAGTTGGCAATGATCTTTAATAAAATATGTGGTATATGTAAGTAGAAAAAAATATTAATAAATGGTGTTCTAGTTATGATTTTTAAAGTATTTTTTTTTTCCATGTCCGCTCCCAACATGGAGCATATGGACTCCTAATGGAGTTTATCTCAACAGAAATGTTTCTACGAGAACTGCTTGTTACTCAGTTGCTCAACCTCTCTTTTTCCAAAGAGAGTAAGAATAGAAGGAAAGGGCTAGGGACAGGACTAGTGATTAGCTAATCGCTCTCGATACGCCCCGTTCATAGGATAGGATGGGTGGGAGGGGGTAATTCAAGACATCACATAAATCCATGCCTTTGAACAGAAATTCATAAATCGATTGAAAAATCAATTTATAAAACTGCCCGTACTGGGATTCGAACCCGTGCCCTACGTAGCGGTAGCCAACGATGTTGACCACTCGACCACACAGGCGGTATATTTATCATTCATGAATTTTTCAAAAATTAAAATACTCTTTTATACATATTTCACATATATTGAATATTGTCAGGACCAGTTTCACTCATGACGACCACTCTCGACTTCATTCTAAGCTGATTCAGCTTTCAGTTAAAAATACTCTTCATGAGCGAGATCACTTCTAGTCATTTTAAATAAATGTGAAATTAGTACAAAAGAATGTTTTTTTTTTTTAATATAATGCCTTTCCACCAAGTATTGATAGCGAATACCTTAAAAGTGATTTATGAATTTTCTTTGATTCACCACAAATATTGGTTGAAAATGCTTATAATTTTTACGTACCCGTTTATACCAGTTACATTATTGGTGGAAAGGGTTTGTAAACTATATTTAACATATTTTTCCAGAGATAGAAATCTGATTCTTGATAGTCTTTGAAAAAAAATAGTATGCACTTTATTTTGTTGATACAATGCTTAATACAATATGTTTTAAAAATACTTCTCATCGCATTCGATTCGGCATGAATAATGTCTTCCATCGTTGATTCAAAATAAAGTATCGAATTTGTATCAGAAAAACATTTTTAAGAAATTTCAAACTCAATTAAATTTGTTATCTCAAAATAATTTAATTATACCAGATACATTAGAATTGAATTACTGCATTAAAAATCTTGCTACCTGGTACGATCGTTATCAGAATGGCAATTGTCTTGGCTAAAGCCACCACGACAATACTAATATTAGACTGACTGTCCCCTCGTTGAGCACGATCAGCTGACTGTACGCCACCATCCCCTCCCACCACTCTGCAATGTGTAATGACGTCACTGCACGTACCAGGGAGGGGGTGACGTCGACAGGGTGATGAGGAAAAACAGAATCTATTTTTGATTGATTACATCCAGTGTTGAATAGACACAGTGATTACTGCTCAGTTTGTCGTATATCAGAATAGAGAGTGGGGTGATTGTTGAGATTATTGGATAATTAGAAACAGAGAGATTTTGGTTATCAATCACTACCGGTACTATACGTATCTTCTATGTCACACTTGTCAAAACTGCTTTGAATTGTATGCTAAATTTGTTTCTTCTTGATAGCACATTGCTGTATGTTATCAATGTTAGCAATTTAGTAATTACATTATGGTCAATTGTAAAATATTTTTCAAAAGTTTCTAAAGATTTCAATTTTTTTTAAAATTCGTTTTTAGCTATTTCGGCGTACGCCATCTTCAGAACTATCCGAAATATCTATTAAGTAATTTTATAAAAAATGTGGAACTAAATACTTTGATATTAATGAACGCCTGAAGATGCCGAAAGGCGAAACCCGGGTCGTTAGTGACAAAATCTGTGGGAGTGTACATAATTTGAATGATTCAAATTTAAATACTTTACTAAATATTTTTACCGTTCAATACAAATTCAGTCAATTTAAAACGACTGTATATTTTGTCTATGTATGGCATTTTTTACATTATCTACTGATTACTTTATAGAATTTCATTTTAATTAGAATATGTTTTTTTTTAATTTTAACTAAAAGTGTTTTTTTTTTACATTTTCATAATCATCTTCAGGCATTTAAGCGAAATTGAGTTCATTCGTGTACAGTACAGAAAAACCTGGATCATTCATTAGTAATAACACTTACGCAAATGTACAAAATTTTAACGATTCAAATTAAAGTTACGCCAGAATTATTATAGGCAGTTAGTTATAACGGCGAGCAAAATTCACTTTAGCCCTACTACTGACGATGCTGTTATACCGAAATAACACTCAAATTTATAAGATGTTTTTTGCTGAACTCCATAAATTCTTATTTTTACCTCAACAAACTCACTATGCCTGGAATTAATGTTGATCAAATATTGTCTGTTTTTTTCTACTGAATTTTACAATTTACATACATGCATGGACTTATTCCAGTTATAAATTAAAATATTTTCATATGAATAAGTGACAAAGTGATAAAATTAGCAAATTGATTTTAGTTGTTCTCAACCAAAATATTTTGGCTTTTAAATAATTAAAATTACTTTGGATTTTTTTACCGCAACTTCCTGCTGAGCACATGTCGTCCAAATGGATGTATCTCGAGAAAAGTTTTCAACAGTTGTTAGTAGTTGCTCAATCTCTCTTTTTTTCGAAAAGAGTAGGCATTGAAAGAATAAGGTTAAGACATTATTACAAAATATGATCCATTATTTTAGGATTGGGAAGGGTGAGAGACAACTTTTTGACACTCATGCCTTCAACCGGAACTCGATTAATATCTAATATATAAAAATGAATGTTTGTTTGTACGTACATTATGGGCTGCCAAACCGCTGATCTGATTGCAATAAAACTTCGACAAACTTTTTGCTTGCACTTCCGGGAAAATTATAGGCATATTAAAATTAACTTACAGTAGGTCTTATATATAAAAATCAATGTTTTTGTGTCTGCCATAGAGTTCATTTTGAGAACGTATGCTTGCACTTGCGAGAAGGTAATAGTACAATTAACTTACATTAGATAGAGCGTGTGTCGTACCATAGACAATCGGCAGCAAATGTCAAACAGACAGAAAAGGGAAACATGCACTTCAATATACACAATTAAAACACGAACACTTTATTTCTTTGAGTGGCATTGCAACGCTTGCCGGGAACCGGTTAGTTTTGAATAAAAATTCTGTTCGTACCAGAATTTGAACTCGTGAGATCTGCCACGGAAGCCAACGACGTTGATCAGTACACCACAGATCCGACTATAATTGACAGACTATATTCATTTAAAAGTAATACAAATGCTTACGTTATAAAGATTTACAGCTGAAACTGTTAGCTTAATGAACTTGTATTTTAATTTATTTACTGACATGAATGTAATACTATTAATATTAATAATTATTTTGGAAATCCCCGGTTTCTGGTATCCCTGTATTAGTCTGCGGTATAACCGTATAAATAAAAAAATCTTCAAGTATTTTGCGTTTTGAATGAGTGGACTTTTTCGTACAAAATACCTGCAATATTTGATTTTACCTAATGATTTGGTTTTTTCAGATAAGAGAGGTGAGTTCAAAGTATTTTCTGTTGACTCATCTGACAAGGGGGATTTAAGAAACCTGTATATCTATATTACTTCTTGTTGATAATAAATAATAATATATTTACAAAAAGGGTTTGTAATAAGGTTGTATATGCTAGGAAAAAAGGTACACGTACCAAAATGTTTAAAATTTATCTCCGAGAATTTTTGCAAGAAAAGATTTTCTACACAAAACTGAAATCACGATAAAAAAATCCTAGACATACATTTTATTAGGGTAGGTAGTCTTTTATTAAATTACTCAGGTTCGTTACGCCCCATTATCATACTAATTTATTATTTGAATATTATATGATATTGTAATATATAATTGTGGACTAACAGCATAAGCTTACATTTAGTGAGTGTAATGTTGCATAATGATTTATTTATATTATTAAGCCGGGAATAGGTATTGAAACCCACTAAAATTAAATGGTCGAGTGGTCAACGTCGTTGGCTTCGGCCACGTAAGTCTCGGGTTCGAATCCCAGTACGGACAGTTTTATAAATTGATTTTTCGATCGATTTATGAATTTCTGTTCGATGGCATGGATGTATGTGATGTCTTGAATTTCCCCCTCCCACCCATCCTTACTATGAATGGAGCATATCGAGAGCGATAAGATAACCACTAGTCCTGTCCTAGCCCTAACCTTCTATTCCTACTCTCTTTGGAAACAGAGAGGTTGAGCAACTGAGTAACAAGCAGTTCTCGTAGAAACACTTCTGTTAAGATAAACTCCATTAGGAGTCTATATGCTCCACATTGGGAGCGGACATGGTATATATAAAAAAAAAAAAATGTATTTATATATTAAAAACATGTCATCGGTATTCTACCAGAAAACGTTAAGTCAAAAAAAATTGTTATAAGATAATCGACTTTTTCAAATATCAATTGAAATGTTGCGAGGTGGTAGGCATTAAGATAAATAAATAATCAAAGATTGATCACAATTAGTTTAGCTAAAAAACGTTTATTCGTCTAATTATCTTTGGTAGCTGTAGAAATAAGAAATCTGTGCAGCTAAAAAGCATTAAGTTATATATGGGTTTCTGCAAGTAATAGAAATAAACTTAGTTCGTATTACTTCATTAAATATCGAAATAAAAAAATGTTAAATGAGTGGGCTTGTTTTTGAGACATGAGAAGTCCGCACTCTTTCCCACTGTTTTATTTTTATTTTAGTTTACTTTTTACACGGTCATTCGTGAAACGTATTCACCGTTTAAAAAGAGAGTAGTGTATGTTATTTACACGGCACTAAAAGAAAATTAAAACTTCGTATCTTTCGACTTTTTCTTGCGCTCGAGAATTCAAATTTGTTTACATACTAACCTTCAGTTAAAAGCCATTGAAAAGTTCTTCCAATCATTATATCGATTTGCTTTCATCCACAGATATAGGTACATTTTACAGACAGAATTCGTTCAATTAAGTACATTTTACGGTTAGCCAAGTTTTTCCTTCAGGTATTTCTGTTCTTAATGGGTAATGCTCAATGATTGAAAAATTCGAGAGAAAACAATTATAAAACACATGTGTACTATTTATTATTTAGACATTTTACATTTATACGTAATATTATAAAGCATTATATACTATCGCCGATTATATGCTATAAACTATGGTCGAGTGGTCAACGTCGTTGGCTTCGGTTACGGAGGTAACGGGTTCAAATCCCAGTACGGACAGTTTTATAAATCGATTTTTAAATCGATTTATGAATTTCTGTTCGAAGGCATGGATGTATATGATGTATTGAATTCAACCCTCCCACCCATCCTCTCCTATGGACGAGGCATATCGAAAGCGATTAGCTAACCGCTAGTCCTGTCCTAGCCTATCCTTCTATTCCTACTCTCTTTGGAAAAAGAGAGGTTGAGCAACTGAGTAACAAGCAGTTCTTTTAGAAAAACTGCTGTTGAGATAAACTCCTTTAGGAGTCCATATGCTCCACATTAGAAGCGGACATGGTAAATAATAATAATATCAGAAATTCATTTTTTTGAGCTACGGAAACTATGTGAGGTTGTGTACATGTTCATATGTTTTGTCACTGATTTGGACTTGTATATATATATATAATAATACTAGCGTACCAAACATTTTCTAATTTGTTTATTTACATTTCCATATTATGTATAGTCAGTTCACTAATGAGCCGCGATTCGCTTTTCGGTGCACTTAAATGCATGAAGATGTCAAAAAACAGAAACTGATCTGATTAAATATAATATCATCGCCACTAAAATTAATTAACATTGAAAACCATTAAAGTTGGTTCATGTTATTTTTATTAAAAATCACCTTTCAAAATGGTTTACAAATAAATATTTATTTCTATATCATTAGTAACTATTCGCTCTTATTTAATTCTTGACAATTATTTTCCTAATTAATTATTTGCACCCAAATGAAAAAAGTGACCTTTCCCTTACTGGAGGTTAATGTAAGAGATCTATAACCTTATCATCTTTTCCTCCTCAAAAAAAAAAACGAACGACTTACTCGATAAGCAAAACTTCATTAGTGACATTTTCTTAATATAATATTTGTGTATTCAATTAATAAGGTTTTGAATCCAAACAATACTTAGGTCTGTTTTCCACCACTTTAATATTGCTTTAAAACTTATAAGAAACAAAGGCGGGATTTTCAATGTAAGGCCATCGACATTAATTTTCCGAATCTAATGTTTAACGTTTCAAAGCAAATCAACCAAGGTCAGAGACATAAATGTTTTACTGCAGATTAACAGCTACTTTAGTATTTCCTTGCATGAATGACTAGCTTCAGTATTTTGTGTTGCGACATTTTATATAATACGGCGGAAGTAGTAGTTTAGTTTGTCATGTCTTTTACAGAAGGCGGAAACACCAATTTCATTATTAATTGGGATGTTTTGCAATTAATGATTTAAGTAGTTTTATTTAGATAATATCTAACATAAATACGAAAAAGATTTGAAACTTTCAAGTATTTTATTTCTAATGCGATGTTTCAAATAGGTAATTGTTTCTCTTATTGGTCCTGTTGTCAAAACATCATCTCGTCCAAACATTCATTTTATTATTTTTTTGGGGTCACGGATTAAAAATCCTGAACAAGTAATTTCAAACGTTGATTTTGCATTAGGTTTATGGGGTTGTGTCAGATCGCATGGATGTTTGTGATGTTGTAATTTTCTTCCATCCTGCTCTTATCTTATTCTACAAAAGGACAATAAGCTACCTACAAGCTCCTTCTTCTATTATGACCCTTTCAGAAAAGAGAAGTGGAAAAACTAAATTTGTTTTCGCACAAAAGCTTCTATTAAGTTGAATCCTTTTGATATTAACAATAAGAATTATTTGAAATAGCACTATCAAAATCATAATTTCAGACTGAGTACATTTAAGAAGGCGTACTCTCTTATTTAATACACTTATATAACATCTATCGAGTTTTAATATTACAGTAATATATTTAGGAAAATTTAAACTCAAATGCCTGCGTGGTCGAATGGTCAACGTCGTTGGCTTCAGGTACGAGGGGCACGGGCTCAAATCCCGGTGCGGACAGTTTTATAAATTGATTTTTCGATCGATTTATGAATTTCTGTTCGTAGGCATGGATGTATGTGATGTTTTCAATTCCCCACTCCCACCCATCCTATCCTATGAACGGGCGTATCGAGAGCGATTAGCTTACCACTTGTCCTGTCTTAGCCCTATCCTTCTATCCTTACTCTCTTTGGAAAAAGAGAGGTTGAGCAACTGAGTAACAAGCAGTTCTCGTAGAAACACTTCTGTTGAGATAAACTCCATTAGGAGTCCATATGCTCCACATTGGGAGCGGACATGGTTAAAAAAACTCAAATGGCAGAAAATGTTTAAATTTGGAAAGTCTGTTCTTAAACAATAATTTATGACAATAATCGTTCATTTGTTTTTGTTTCCAGGACTACACAATAACAATGTATCTCAATCAGTACTGGAAAGACGAAAGACTTGCGTTCAGCTCAGAAGAAGAAGTTCTCACATTATCAGGGGACTTTGCCGAGAAGATTTGGGTGCCGGATACATTTTTTGCAAATGATAAAAACAGGTAATATAATTTTCATTTGCGTATTAAAGACTCTATACGAACTACCATGATAATTTGTTTTTATATTGTTTTTCTTAATTATTTTAAATTACACTTCTAAATCGTATGTAGATAATGCGAAAGTTCTACTTCAAATAATTTCTAAATGATACTTATTGATTATTTTACATACAAATATCTTGAATATTCATTTATTTTACTTGTAATCTTATAATGAAATAGTCAATAAATTTCAAGTAAAACTATTTGCTATTGATGTTTTTTCTCAACGCTAAAAACAGATGTTTATTTGTTAAGCCTCACATAAGTGTAATGAGATAATTAAGGAGAAAAGGATAGAAAATTGTGGCAAGAAGAGAATTAGTTATATATTTTTTTAGGCGTGCAAAATCTTCACTTTGTTTTTTTAAGTCTATTCATTAATTGTGATGAAAAGCTCTAAAGTGTCTGACGATTTTTTAGTCGATACAACTTATACTTGATTAGATTTAGCGAAATTCTAAGCTCATGTAGAGCTCTGTATCACTGTTTTCAATTGAAACTATATTATACTATGATGATTTGAGTATAAACTTTTAGTACCTATACAATGAGTGCTTAACTAGGGTTGTAGAGTTGGAATTGAAACCAAACTACTCCGCCTGATTTTTTTATACCTCATTTTTACAAATAATAGACAAAAATAAGGAATGTGCCTTTTTTGTAAAAAATGTGAATGCCAAGGATACCTCTGTCGACATTGAGAATAAATATATGCTTATCTAATCGACAAAAGATTTCTATTTGGTTTCTTGTGTTTTAGTGTAATTTTTTATAATGTAAAAGATTAATTTAAATTTATATCAATTAAGGGTGATTAAAACAGTATACAGCGAAATCTATTTATAAAAAAATGTTAAGTAACTAACTTACAAACATTCGTGAAATTAATATAATTAAGTTGAATATAAATTTGAAATCTTCCTAGTTGATAAAAGCATTCTTCATAATACTAATCCGCTAAAAGTTTACTGTATTTAATGAACAGGGAATGAAATGGCGTGCTTAAACAGCGACCTCTCGTTAACTTAAAATACATTGATTTATCTCGATCAAAATAACTTATTTATTTAAGGAGTTTGTATTAAAAATTAGCAAAATAAAATAAATTAGTATCAATACTCACTACTTTTTTTCAGTATTTATTAGACATTTATATCTAATTAAATTTTAAAATGGTGACTGTTAAATGAAGAATTACTAATTTTTAAAAAATGATTTTTTGAAAATATCATTATATTATTTATCGTTAATGCTGACTATATTTGAAAAATAAATAGTGCTATATTAAGCATATTAAGCATATTAAGCCATATTTTATTAATTACAAGAATGTTTGTAAATAAGTTGGTAAACATTTTTAAAATTATAGATGTCGCTGTAGACCGTTCCAATCACCTCAATTTAAAAAAAGGTGAAGTCATATTTTTCTGTCTACTTCACAGCCCTGCATTAAGCAAATAAGTTTATTCAGTGATTTTTAAGCGTAAATTATCTAAACAAAATAAAAGCTCTTCGGGTAAAGGGATTAAAAAATCTTTTTTTAATTCGTGTCATTAACATATTTACTGGAGAAAAACTTAAATGAAAGTCTTTGAAATGTAAATTTTGATACAGACAGACGACCCGCTCGATATAGGTACACACTATTTAACTAGTACGTACGTCTTTATACCTTTGTAGACATTATTACACGCTGTACAATTTAGTAGGTCATACAATGACTGGCAAAATTTGGCACGAATGTTTTGCTGATTTATGCACTATCTCAAGTTCCTCTTTAGTTTGTGGATGGCATGGAAAAACAATGAATTTTGGATAACCAATTTTAACGAATAATTTTAACCTTTGATAGAATATTCAGTGCCGGCGCGAGGTTATTTGCCCCCTAAGCAACATTCACCATAAAATCGTGTAGGATTTAGGATTCGTGATTGAGAAGTTTTTTATTTCCCGAAATGAAAAAAATTGAGACCTTTTATTAGCTCTCGTGAAGATTTCTCAAAAAAAATTCTCGCTGCCCAATTTAAGAAACCCAGAATTTAACAGAATTCCCAAAATGAAAAGACGAGAGACCTTTTTTAAGCTTATAAAAAAAATTCTCCTTCATTTATGCGCCCTTTTATGGTTTGCGCCCTAGGCGGTTGCCTATTTCGCCTTTATGGTGGCGCCGGTCCTGAGAATATCATAGATCGAAGTACACCTGTTTTTATTTTCGCTCGGGGAATACGTAATCTAAAATTTCCTGATGGTTGCTGATGATTACTGTGGCCTAGTTGGTATCTGGTGGGTCTGGGTTTGATTCCCAGTAAGGTTTATGTCAAATTTAGATTTTTAAAAATTTAAATTTGTGATCTGAGACGTGTGTGTTTGTGATGTCAATTCTCGTCGAATTGATCTCAAGTGACTTATTTATCTTGTATGATCTCTTAACATATTTTTTAAATTTAAACTCCCATATCGTAATATTAGTTAGGAAAATAGCCGTTCAAACCATACATTATAATTGGTTTCATATCAAATCAATAGCTAAATTAATTCCGATCGCCATCTATTGATAATACTTTCTCTTTATTCTTTATTGTTATTTTTCTTAAATTATGTATACACAATAGAAACTACATACTTGACGTCAATTCAAGTGCATACGTATGTACACTTTGTCTGAAGAATTAGTTGCCGAAAGGCGAAACCCAGATCGTTAGTAACAAAACGTATAGAAGTACATAAACACAATTTTAACGATGCAGAGGAATACATTTTATAGATTGAATTATGTGCCATAGAAATTTACCTTTATGAGTAAAAATAATATTTATAACATCAATACAATTTGTTTTCAGTTTTCTTCATGACGTCACGGAGCGAAATAAGCTGGTGAGGCTAAGCGGTGATGGTACCATAACTTACGGAATGAGGTTTACAACCACCTTAGCCTGTATGATGGATCTACATTATTACCCATTGGATGCTCAAAACTGCACAGTAGAAATAGAAAGTTGTAAGTCATACAATTTAAACAATGCTTTCTTTCATCATCGAGGTTATTTCAAGGGTAGAATTTTAACAGGATGTGTTTATCGTGAACCGATAACAAGAAAATCATCGTCTGGTTAAAGATTAAAGCAACAACAATAAAAAGTATAACTGATGGCTCTTCTACGACCCAGTTTAAGGTACAAATTAGGGCTCATACAAAAACCGACTTTATTGTTCGACTTCAATAAAATTATTCTTTAAATTCGGTTTAAATTGGTTTTCGAAGTTTATCAAAAAATGTGATTTAAATAAAATAGTGAAAAAATGGTTCAAAGTTTTTAAAACACTATTTATTTAGTATGCATTAGTAATTTAACAAAAAACTACATCAAATTAATATACTTTTAATTAAAATACTCATAAAGATATCATAATATAAACCTAACTATAATATTTTTAGCACAATTATTGTTATTAAAATAAAAATAATAAAAGATTTTTAGTACTTTTTCCACTTAAAATTTATTTGATCAGGGCCGGGTTCGCTCCTTGCGAGCATTATCAACTGATAAGAAAAATAAATTAAACAGTGCTATTCATACAAGTTGTATAAATAGCTTGTGTAAATAGCACATAATACATAATAAAAAAAAGAAATATTTGATAAAGTAAAACAAATCTTTGAACTAATTTGCCATGAGCCGAATGCTACCAAAACAACTGTCTTAAATTATATTTTTTTATTGAAAATTATAGTGTAAATAAATAATTTAATCATCTACTTTGAAGTAAACATTATTATAATAAATTTCAGATGGTTATACAGTTCTTGATGTGGTGATGTACTGGAAAGAAACCCCAGTGCGAGGGGTTGAAGAGGCGGAATTGCCCCAATTTACGATAATTGGGTATGAAACAAATGATAGAAAGGTAATTTGATCAGATAGCTTATATTTTAAGCAGAAAAACATACACACACATATTATACACGAGTTTCTTAGCTTATCCAAATCATTTGCAAGTGTACAGAATACGCCGTGAAAAAATTAAAATAAACAAAATCAAGTTTCCTATAAAAACTTTGATTAAAACAAAAGCCGGCAGTTTATGATTACGCATTCGCCAATTCAACCCTTTTTTGTTACCGGGAATTCGGAATTCACAATTTTTTGGATCCCGGGATTGATCATTCACCATAAAATCGTGTCACGATTGTTTGAGATTGTAATGCTACGCGTACACCAAAACCGAATCATCAGTCGACTTCGTGTCGGACCTATTCGGGCGTAAAGTCTCGGCCGTTCATCTGCATTAACTGCTACTGTTGTCGGCCGACAGGTCTTGACCGAGTAGTCTGCAAATTACAACCTGAAGTTAGTAGCAGTTAGATGTTCTGTCATATACACCGAAAGTAACCGGCAGACTGGCTACAAATCCCAACCTGAAGTTAGTAGCATTTAGATGTTCTGTCAAAAGTAGCCGGCAGACGGCTGACAAATCCCAACATGTTTGGATTCGTCGGTTGATCGGCCAGAGACGGCCGTCATCGTACGATGCCGTCTGTAGTAGTGTACGCGCTCTCATTTCTTCACATACGCTTGTTTCTATCGGACGAGCTCGGCCGAACATAGTTCGTCCGATGACGGATTAGGTGAACGCGTACCGTTAGAGAAATTTAGTAGTATTTACAATTATTTAGGATGTCGGTTTTCGGAATCCCATGATTGATCATAGGGGAAAATTTTGAAATTGAGAGTTTTTAAAATAATCTACAAAAGAAGTTGAGACACATTTTTTTAGCTCACTGGCGGACTTAAAAGAAAATTGCTCTCTGGGTGACTTTAATAACCTGAGAATTTACGGATTTCCCATTATTAAAAAAATGTGAGAACTTTTTTTCAAGCTCCAACCTTTCTAAAATGTTACGAATGCCAATGACTCCGCCTCAAAATTATTTTTTTACGGGATTTAACGAATATTTCACTTCTTATACTCAATCCCGAAATTTAATGGAGTCCCGGGATTGGAGACCGTATTTGCACAGTACCGTACCGTTGACAGTAGGGCATCCAATCCCGGGACCTAGGATCCCGTAATCCCTGGATCCCATTCAATTTTCTGATCCCGAAATCTCGGGATTGACATGGTCGCGATCCCGGGATTTCAGAATTTGGAAATTTTAAGCAAATCCCGAAAATCTATACGATTTGGTGGAATAGTTTCTCAGACAATCCGTGGAAAAATATAGCGAATTGAGGATTTCAAATTCCTCATTGAGCTAATCCCAATCCCGAGATCCCGGGATCCCAGGATTGAAAATTAATCAATTCCGGAATCCCGGGATTGGAAAAAGGCTCCGGGATTGGATACCCTAGTTGACAGTATGTTATATTATTAAAAAATATTATTTGAAAAATTTTGCCAAAAGCTGTCAATATTAATTTCTAATATTTTTTTCAATATGTTGGTATATTGATCTTTTCAATAAAATTGTAAAAGATTTTATTAATGAACACTAATGGTTATCAAACAAACATTTTTCAAAATCTCCATATATATATATATAAATCTCGTGTCACGGTGTTTGTGGTCGAACTCCTCCGAAGCGGCTTGACCTATTTTTTTTATTTATGTATATTTGTTAGATATGAGAATAGGTTGTTGAGTATATTTCATCCCTCCAGATTTTTTTTTCAATATTTTTGATATCCGTCGTTCGTATTTCAAACAGAACGAAATTATTTATGTTGTTGAATGACAGATGGCGCAAGACGCGTCGTCGTTTGTATTTCGCCCAATGATAACGGTTTATTTTGACCGGCATATTTTTCGACCAATGCTAACGGTTTGTTTTGAAACGCATATATTGTGATTTGCCGTTCATCAAATTGGAGTGGCGTATCTTCAAAATTCAAATTTCATGGCTTAGAACAAAAGTATTGTAGATTTTAGTATATGTTATAATAATATTGGTAAAACGAAATTTACGAAAACTTACTTAAAACTTACGAAATTTTTCAAATAATCAAAGACACTGTTCGATTATTGAAAGATATGATTATATTTCGCGTCCAGCCTCGAAAACTTTTTGCATGAAAAATGTATTAAAAATATTTTAATTACGGTATGGATATTTTATAGAATATTTAGATTTTTATTCAATACGAATTATTGAAATTCTTCAAATCACACATTCACAAATTGCAAAGAGACAATCACGCTATTGTCATCGATCCTGATAAAACACCAGCTGGAGAGCACGTGCGTAGATTCAATGCGCCTGTTGTTGACGACGATGCTGGAATCATGGTTGGCGACCGCACATCAACGCGAGAAATCGTGATTCGTAGAAGAAACAATAATCTGGAGTTCATCGCGGACACACACCGTTCATACGACGCTCTCCAGTATCCGCTAATTTTCTGGAAAGGACAAGACGGATATTGCATTAACATTAAACAACGAGACCCCGCCACAGGTAATTTATTCATTATGAACATCATAACTCATTTTGAATTAATATTTAAGGATGAATTAATGTTTTTGAATATGTTGTTACAGGAGCCGAAACAAATAGGAAAGTGAGCTCGATGGATTTTTATGCGTATCATATACATAATGAATCAACGCGGTCAGGACACCGTCATTCTGCGATGTCGTGAGCTGTGCCAAAAATTCATGCTCGACATGTACGCGAAGGTAGAGAGCGAACGACTGCGATTCCTACGACACAATCAACAGAAACTGCGTGCGGAAGAATACATTCACTTGCGAGACGCTATCATGAGCGACGCCAATACCACCGAAATTGGTAACTCTATCATTCTACCATCATCGTACGTAGGCAGTCCACGTTGTATTCAAGAATACATACAGGATGCTATGAATTTCGTATGCGTAATGTAATCCAAAGTGGCAGGAGATTACATCTTTGCTATTGCAAGGCCAAAATGCAATACGTCGTCATGACATTACGGCACGTGTGTTCAAACAAAAATTGAAGTCTTTAATGAGCTTCATTACAAAATTCCACGTATTCGGTCCCACACGTTGCTGGGTGTTTTCGATAGAGTGGCAAAAGCGAGGATTACCTCATGCACACATTTTGATTTGGTTAGTCGACAAAATACACCCTGAGGAAATCGATAGTGTAATTTCCGCGGAAATTCCAGATCCATCTACTGATTAACTACTGTTCGATATTGTTACCACAAACATGATTCATGGCCCGTGCGGTGTTCTGAATCGTTTATCGCCTTGCATGGCAGATGGAAAATGTACAAAGCGTTTTCGTAAACATTTCACCAACGACACGATCACAAATGTCGACGGATATCCAAACTATCGTCGAAGAAATACTGATAATAGCGGACAATCATTTACGCTAAATATCAACAACGCAGACATTGACATTGACAATCGTTGGGTGGTACCATATTCGCCTCTGCTGAGCAAAACATTCAATGCTCATATTAATGTTGAGTTCTGCAGTTCGGTGAAGAGCATCAAATACATTTGCAAGTATGTGAATAAAGGCAGCGATATGGCTGTGTTTCAAATTCAAAATACCGATGTTAATGCTCCTTGATTGAATGACAATGACGAAATAATGCGCTATCAAATTGGCCGGCACATCAGCTCCAATGAAGCTGTCTGACGAATCTTTGGTTTTCCAATTCATGAACGGAACCCAGCAGTTATACATTTAGCCGTCCACGCGTGCCCAATGCAAATTGAGTGCTTCTATCTGCGACTGTTGTTGGTTAATGTCATTGGCCCATTGTCATTTCAAGATATACGCAAAGTGAATAGACAACAGTATCCAACATATAAAGATGCATGCCTTGCACTCGGCTTGCTCGAAGACGACAATCACTGAGACGATATGCTTGCTGAAGCAGAATTGGGCTGTACAGCAACACAAATTCGTCTACTATTCGCTATAGTGTTGACTACATGTTTCCCGGGACGAGCAGACACGTTGTGGGATAAACACAAAGATTCAATGACTGAAGATATATTGCATCGGATTCGTACACGGTGCAACAATCTAACGATTACATTCAGCGACGTTATGTACAATGAAGCATTGATCACTATCGATAATCTCTGCGTTGTCATTGCCAATTTACCACTCAGTCATTTCGGTATGAGTTCGCCAAATCGAAGTGCTTCTGATTTAATGGACTCCGAAATTAATCGTGAACTGCAGTACGATACTGCAGAAATGGCAGCGATAATTACTCGCAATGTCCCACTACTGACTCATGAACAAAAAATCATTTACGACCGCATTATGCTGGCAGTTTCGGCGGGACAAGGTGGATTCTTTTTTTTGGATGCACCAGGTGGCACTGGCAAAACATTTCTCATTTCGCTAATTCTCGCCGATATACGATCAAATACTGGCATCGCATTGGCCGTTGCATCATCTGGCATTGCAGCAACTTTATTGAATGGAGGCAGAACAGCTCATTCAGCATTTTAACTGCCACTGAATATTCAAAATAATCCAGACGCAGTGTGCAACATAAAAAAACAATCATCCATGGCCATAGTGCTGAAACAATGCAAAATTGTCATCTGGGATGAATGCACTATGGCACACAAACATTCTCTTGAGGCGTTGAACAGAACACTCAAAGATATAAAAAAACAACGACAAACTATTCGGCGGCACTCTGTTACTCCTTTCAGGTAATTTCAGACAAACACTTCCCATTATTCCACGTTCAACGTACGCTGATGAGACGCTTGCTTGAAATCATCGCCACTGTGGCGTAATGTTGAAAAAGTCAAACTAAAAATAAACATGCGCGTCCAAATGCTACAAGACCCATCCGCTGACACATTCTCGAACCAATTGTTAAATATCGGCGATGGAAAAGTTGCTGTCTATGAAAATACTGGATGCATAAAATTGCCCACTAATTTCTGCACAATCGTTGATTCGCAAAATACTTTCATTGACCGCATATTTCCCGATGTACGCACACAATACATAAATCATGCGCAACTGGCAGAGAGAACCATTTTGGCTGCAAAAAATGTGGACGTCAGCGATTTAAACTTCAAGATATAGCAGTCGTTGCCAGGCGACTTGGTATCGTATAAATCGATCAATATAGTTTTCGATGCCAACGAAGCTGTAAATTATCCAACAGAGTTTTTGAACTCACTGGATTTGCCAGGCATGTCACCACGCCTTCTACAACTGAAAGTTGGATCTCCGGTTATTTTACTTCGGAATTTGAAGCCACCACGGCTGTGCAATGGCACGCGATTGGTCATTAAAAAATTGATGAAAAACATTATTGAAGCCACTATTCCAATGATTCTCACAGACGTGCCAATTGAATTCAAACGCCTTCAATTTTCTATTAGATTGGCATTCGCAATGACAATCAATAAGTCGCAATGCCAAACGATGTCTGTTTGCGGCTTAGATTTAGGCACACCATGTTTTTCACACGGACAATTATACGTGGCATGTTCGCGTGGGAAAACCATCGAGCTTATTTGTGTTGGCTAAAGACGGACTGACAAAAAATATCGTACACTCAATTGCTCGAAATTAATATTGATTTTCTTTATTTAATTTTCCTACTTTTGGTTAAAAAATATATTACTTTTTCTTAATTTACATTTAACTTTGAAGAGATCAAACAATGAATATGTCCGTTACTTTAATGAAATACATTGAATTGAGAAAATGAATGGTTGGTGTTTTTTGTTTTTATCGGCGGTCATCGTCTACAGCGCTCCATTCCTCTTTCTGTCATAGATCCCATCCCCACACACTTACAACACATTCGTTATTTTTTACTTAACAACCAAAATATTCACTAGAAATAATTTATATGGCAGAACAAAGTTTGCCGGGTCAGCTAGTTATATAATAATAATAACTGATACCACCCATAAAATGAATTATTGATTCATGAAATAAATAGTTAAGTTCACGGTTTCTCAATTGGGGACCACAGCAGGTTCCAAGGAGGCCACATAGAAAATATTATATTAGTGGAGCCACAACACAGTTTTGGGGGCCACGGGTACTCTAGGTAAATGAGCTAAAAAAAGAAAAAACTCTCACATTTTTTAATATGAGACAATACGTAAATGCCGTAATTGAAATCAGTGAGCGGGCAAAAATATTTGAAATCAACCAGCGAGCTAAAAAAACGGTCTCAATTTTTTTCATTTTGGGTAATCTGTAAATTCTCAGGTTTTTAAATAGTTTTCTACTTACCTTTTCAAGTCATCGAGGTAAATAAAAAAAATAAGGTGTTAGAGTTGAAAATTATTTTTTAATCTTTCATTTTTTATATTTTTCCCGTTTTGGATTAGTGTTTTGTTTATTTCGATATTGAATAAGCGTTCTGTAAGAACAATAGGCTCGTATTTTTCTGGTCAGAATTTTATATAACATTGGTCAGAATTTATATTAAATGGTCATAATATATCGGTCAGAATAAATAGTCATAATTTAAATGAAGTTAAAAAAAACCTAACCTAACCTAACTTAACCAAAATTGTTATAAAATATTCTGACCGTATAATATTTTATTCTGATCGTTCATATTTTTATTCTGACCAAAAATTGATTTAAATTCTGACCATTTAATTTGTTCCCAAAATAATAATCACCGCGCGCTGGTGAATTTGCTCCGGTGTTGTGATGTGAGCAAGATATTTATTGTGCCCACAGTCGCTAGTGATTGTACATGGGTCGGCAAGATAATATCATTTATCATCGTTATATGATGAAAGTTCCACCCTATTATAGTAAGCGGTGTTGATAAATGCATGAAACCACATTTTTTATAAATTTATATTAATGGATGCATTGGACTGCAAATGAAGATATCATAGATATTTATTATCAATGTAAATATCTTGTATTTCATGCAGTAAGAAAAACATGTTTTTTTTAAAGTATCACTTATTGATTATTCAAATAAAGCCGAAAGAATAATGCATCAGAGGCGTCTTTTAAAACAATTTCCATTGTATACGTTTTTATGTTTTGAATTAATTGAGAGATTAAATAAAAAAATATAAACACGTTACCTTCCAACGTTTTCTTGTATACTACTCTCTTAAAATTGCATTAAATGAAGAATCTGTATTGATTTGTCAAAATTGCTTAGCTGAAACTGTCCCCAAAATATATATTACGTTAATTATAAATTAGATAATGCTAATGTTAGAGAAGAAAATATATTTAAAAAAAAATGATTATTGATGTTTTAAAAGCAGCTTTATTTTTACACTTAAAATTACAGAATGGTTTGAGATGTTACTAATATTTGAATAGTTATATTAAAAAAAACACAATATTCCTTTGACCTTATTTACACTTTTATTTACCAAGATCAGGACGAGCATTATCAACTCATCATTGAGCGAACATTATCACATGGTTATATGAATGGATATAGCACCGGTCCTGGTAAATAAAAATGGAAATAAGTACAAATAAATATTGTGTTTTTCTTAATTTAATGCCTTTCCATCAATTATTGACAGTGAACACCCTAAAAGTAATTAAAATAAGTAATTGTTTTGTTATTTTACTTACCACAACTTAACGGTGTATCTCTGAAACATTTATTATTATAAAAAATATACTTAAACTTGTGTTTAAGTCACTTTATATCTGAAAATAAAATATACTTAATCACCCGTGTTTGTATGGCGAGAGTTGCAAAATAAGTCAATAATTGTACAATTGAACGGATCTTAGATATACCAAAACTTTAATAATACTATTAATAGTTTCTATAACTCTAACGGAGCTACCATTAATAATTTCATGTTTCGCTTTCAGGAAAAGTTAGCTACCGGTATATACCAAAGGCTATCTTTAAGTTTTCGCCTGCAGAGAAATATTGGATATTTTGTATTCCAAACATACCTGCCAAGCATTCTCATTGTGATGCTATCATGGGTGTCATTTTGGATTAATCATGAAGCAACCTCTGCTCGGGTAGCTTTGGGTATGTATATGTATTTTTTACTCAGACAATAAATAGTTTGTAAGCAATTGCACACAGCTGATTGTTATTTCACAACATATCATCGTCAGAACTATTTCTGACGAACATAATACCAAACAAGCCAAGAATAATGAATATATTTTATTTGTGGAAATAAATATTTTCACTATAATTTCTATAATTTATATAAAAGGAAGACAGGACACAGATTCTACTAGACTTTTAGATTGTGGAAGTAATATTTAAGTTGAAATTGTTAAGTAACATATTTTTATTACTTAAAAGAATCTGCAGTCAATTTCAAGACTCATTTTATTAAATAATTTTACATCCCCAGTGTTGAGATAAGATGTATAAAATAAGTAAAAAATAAATGAATATTTAAAACGATTTTTATTTAAAAAAAACTTTTTCTTTTAATTATATGAATTCATTTCACATTTTCAGGAATCACAACCGTGTTGACTATGACGACAATCAGCACGGGGGTCCGAAGTAGTCTTCCACGCATCTCATATGTGAAGGCGATTGACATTTACTTGGTGATGTGCTTTGTCTTCGTCTTTGCTGCGCTTTTGGAGTACGCCGCTGTCAATTACACGTATTGGGGGGCCAGAGCAAAGAAAAAAACAAAATCGAAGACCAAAGATGGCGAAGATAAAAAAATACAGGGTAATATGACATCAAAAAATATTATTTACTTTATTGCAATATAATATAGCATAATGTCAACGGCCTAGATTGCCTAGAAGTGCAAAATTGCTTAGCTAGAGTAAATGCAGTTTCAAAGATTACTTAAAAATTAAAATTCTACACTATGTTAGTAGAGACTAGAGATATCAATATAGTGTAGTTCAGGGATGCCCAAATGAAATTATTTGGCGGGGAAATTAAAATAATGCATGTCTCTGATGGGCAACACATAAATATTTTATTCTTTAATAATAATATGTGTCTCACTCTAACTCTGACCATTAGAGCGAGATATCAACCAGCGCGTGCCAAACTGTCTTGCTGAATCAGTTACCGCCTTCCCTCAACACTTCCTTTGTAATCAGCGAAATATCTGAGTCTGAAAATTTATAGTTCTACCCTTTTTGGAGGATCTTTAAAAATCAATGAGAGGATATGGGTTTCTGGTTAAAACATGTATATAAAAATAATCAATTGTACGAAAGAGACTCAACCACTCTAATATGTGAGGTCGAGAATTAGAGCATGGCGTAAAGAAACGATTTCTAGTTCGCTTAACATTAATTTTATATCAAATATAACAAACTATGCCGCGCATTTTTTGGATTGGCCCGCGCAGCCTTTGAATTTTCTGGGCAGCTAACCTTATCTTAGTCTTATATCTCTTGTATTAGAGAAAGCATTGGTGGTCACTATACTAAATATAAAGAAGA